>JAVKLF010000011.1:9882896-9895670 GCA_034783495.1 Millerichthys robustus | reverse complement strand
TCAAGTCTCGTGGAAAGACTCAAACTTTGACGATTCCTGGAATTCCACAACTCTACAAGTCAAAATAATGAAGTCAATAAAGTTTGCTCGCCTTATCGGCCAGTTTGAGCTCAGGATCGGTCTTGATCAGATCCCAGTTGCCGAAGCCGTGTTCGTAGGTGCCGAGCAGGAGCTGAACGTCATCCTGCAGGTCCCAGTCCACGTCGAAGTGAGCTACTTTAACCTTGCAGGTCAGCTTGAACCTAAAAGGTTGACGAAAAAAGTTGTCTGAACATCTTTTTTTTAAACGAATACTGGGGTCTATTCTTTTACATCCGAGTTGTGTCTTACTTGTTTCTCTCGGCGGCGTTGGTGGGCACTGCTTTGTGAAGTGGCTCAAACTCCTCCTCGTGCTGAATGATGGACTTGGCGTTGACCTGAACGCCTGAAATCTTGATATTGATTCCTCGTCGTTTCCCCGGACCTTTGGCTGGAACATGTGAATTATGGTAAGACGTGAAGAATTGTTTTTTTTTGTTTTAGCTTCCTGTTAAGCAACAAACCTTCGATAGGATTCTCTTTCAGCTGCTCCTCGTGCTCCTGTATTGCCGTCACACAGCTGCTGTGAATCAGTTCCCCGAGTCTCTTCAGGTCCGCTATGGACTTGTCCACGAGCTCAGAGTCTCGAGCAATGGCCTCCAACCTGAACCCAGGAAATATGTTGGTCAGAAAATCGCCTACCCAAAACGACAGCAGCGAAACAAAACAACACACCTACCGTTCAAGAGGAGATCCAAACTTCTTGTACGCCTTAATGAACCTGTGGGTAAGAACGTGGAGAAGTGCTTATTGTTGCTGTGAGTGGATAATAAAGCAGCTATAAATCTGGATGAGAAGAATATTCCACCTGCGGATCTCTGCGTCAGTGAAACCCTCCACGGTGTTTTTGCGAGCTCGAGGTCGGCCTCTTCTCTTTGGCTTCTTGTCGTCGTCGCTGTCGTCGGACTCGCTCTCTGAGCCCGATGAGCGCTGTTTCAGCTTGGAGCCGACATCACTGTCGCTGTCGTTGGCCTGAGCCTGAGGAACAATGAGGGGCGGGCAGGAAACCAAAGTCGTTCCATCAAAAATCTGAACAGAAATTTGTTTAATAAAAGGTGGAGGATCGTACCCGTTTGTTCGAGCTTCTGCTTCTGGGCAGCATGAAGATGTCCTCCATCTCCCGCTGCTTCGCCTCCTCCTCAACTTTGCGCCGCTGCTCCTCAGGAATGATGTCATCCCAATCCCGTATGGACTTCTCCTCCAACTCTGGAGCCGTGTCTTCCATACTGGAGAAGTTAGCAACCTGGAGACGAAGAAAAAAAGAGGGCGTGACTAAAATGAATTTGTGGATGTTTTTTAAATTTATTTTTATTTTTACAGTATCTGGACGACGGCGTCACGAAGAAAGCAAAGTGCACAAACCTTAAACTGGGACAGAAGTTCATCTGTAGCGCTTGAGCCTGGATCACTTTCTCTTGTTTCGGCTAATCTTAAGATCTCATCGATGTCCATCTCCTACAGAAACCATGAAACAGTTGAGTTCTCGTTTCAACACAGGACGTTTCAGACCACAACAGATAAGTCGCACACGGTCATACCTGAGGTTCAGATTCTTCTCCTTCTGCCTCTTTGAAAAGATCTTCTGCACCAAACTTGAGAATTGCTGTCAGTTCTTCTTTGTTGAAAGGGTTTGAACTTAAAACAAAGAACAAAATATTAACTTCATTGAAAGTTGTTTAAACAAAAACAGGAAGTTATTAAAGACTTACTTTGTGTTTCCTGAACTGTTGTCCAAAACGGTTCGACCGGTGGTGTCCATTCTTTGGATGACCAGATGGTCCAAAACCATCTTCTTCTTGGCCCTCTCGATGATGTCCTCCTCCACCGTTCCTTTTGTGACGAGTCGATAAATGTTCACCTGGAAAAGGAACGTCACGGGTTGATTTCTGGGACGTTTGCAGCTTCGCAGCTCCTCTCTGGGAATGAAAAGCCAGGAGTCACCTGTTTCTTCTGTCCGATCCTGTGAGCTCGGGCCTGGGCCTGCAGGTCGTTCTGAGGGTTCCAGTCTGAGTCGAAGATGACCACGGTGTCTGCTGAGGCCAAGTTAATGCCCAAACCTCCGGCTCGGGTCGACAACAGGAAGCAGAAATCCTGCGAAACAAAGAAAACAGAATTATTAACAGAACAGACATCAGCCTTCGTGCACCAAATTATTTGAACTTTTAGACATCGGTTATAAAATGTTTTACTCGACTGCAGTTTTTGCTTTTGATACTTTTATAACATGGACTATCATTTTACTACGGCTTTAACAAATATTTAGGGTAACAGCTTGAACAAAGTCTTAACTTTACTTACCTCTGAGCCTTCTGCATTAAAGTGGTCGAGTGCTTGCTTTCGGATTTCTCCCTTTATGGAACCATCCAAGCGCTAAATAGAAGATCCAACATGAGAGATTTGTCCTTTAAAAGCCGTTTGATATAACTTTACATTATTCTGCGGAACTCTTGACTAAAACCTTACAGACCGACAACAGGTTAACGCAGAGAGCAAAAACAATCCAAGTCGGGTGACTTGCAGAACTCCAGCTGGACTCCAGCAGCAAATAACTTGATGATATAAATAAACACATGAAGCCTGTGTGCGACACTGATATCTGATCTTGGCCAGGGGCTAATCTGCTCGGTGCAACCTCCAAAAGACCCTTCAATGTAAAACCCCAAGAGTTAAAAAGCGAGAGCCACTTTTTAAGGGTTACAGCTGGTTCCTTTTGGAGAGCAGCCTCAGTTTTAACAGGAACAAGAACAGGAAACAGCATTAAATATGAGGTCAGGTTACATCAACGCACAATAAACTGCAGCAGCCTCCAATCTGTAACCCTGCAGCAGAACTCCAAATATTTGAGAGGCCCTTATGTTGTTTTTACTGTGAAGCAAATCTCACCTGAAACGGATACCTCTTCTTCGTGAGATACTCGGCCAGGATGTCCAACATCCGAACCATCTGGGAGAAAATCAGGACTCGGTTTCCTCTTTCCCGGAGTCGGGTCAGCAGCTTGTCCAGAAGAACCAGCTTCCCGCTGCCCCTTACTACAGCCTGAAACACACAGGTTATCAGACATGAGAAACAAAACAATGCTGGAACAGATAAGAGAAAGCTTTCTTCTCTCTGAGGCATCGACTAGATTTTGTTGCAAAGTTATCCTGGGGTGAACATCGTACCTGCTGCAGGTTTTCCTGCTGGGTTTCACCATCTCCCTCCTCAGGCTGTTTGATAAGGAAACTGTGGTTGCAGCACTTTTTAAGCTCCATCACGATGTTCAGGAAGCCAGAGGAGCTGCCGCGGGTGCCTTTGGACAGAGCTTTGTAATTTCTCGTTAAAATCCACCTGGAGGACAGAGATGAGGAAGAGCATGTGGTTTCCTTTTATTATTGATGAAAATCTTACCAAAAGACAAAAGAAACAGAGAGCAGATCGTACTTGTAGAACTGTTTCTGCTGAGCGGTCATGTCAACACGGAGGATTTGCTCCACTTTGGCAGGAAGAGACTTCTCCACATCCTTCTTGACTCGACGGAGCAGGAAAGGCTCGAGGACTTTGTGCAGGCTGTGGTAGCCGTTATCTCGGCCTTTCCCGTGGTCATCCTCGAAATCCTCCCAGGAATCAAACCTGCGGCGCAAAGTTCAAAAATGTGACAAACTGGACTACAACCTTCTTGTCCGGTGTCTAAACGTGCGAAGCGAGAACGTACTTGTCGGGCATAAGGAAGTGCAACAGAGACCAGAGCTCCTTCAGGGAGTTCTGCAGAGGGGTGCCGGTGATGAGGAGTCTGTGGTTAGATCTGAACTCCATTAAGCTCTTGTAGAGCAGAGAGTCGTCGTTCTTCAGCCTGTGAGCTTCATCCACGCCCAGAAAAGCCCAGTTAATGTTCCCCAGGACCCCCTGAAGTCACATGTCAGCGGAGCAGTTAGCGGCAGACCATCTTTGTTAACCCGAACACAAACACAACAAGGAAGAATCCCCCACCTTGTCTTTAAGTAGAATCTCGTAAGTGGTTAGAAGTGCATTAAAACGGATTCTTTTGGTTTGGTGGTTCACCCACTCGTAGTCACGAATCTACCCACCAAAAGAAATCAATACAAAATTTAAAGATTAAGTTCGCACCACAGAATATGTTCAGACAATCTCGGGTGAAATTCAACCTACCGTTTTCCTGCTCATAACATCACCGAGGTAGACCACCACGTTCATGTCCGGGGCCCAGGTCTCGAACTCCCTCTGCCAGGAGGTCAGCGTGGACAGAGGCACCACCACTAAGAAGGGCCCGTAGAGCTGGTGCTGGTGGAACAGGTACGACAGGAAGGAGATGGTCTGGATGGTCTTTCCCAGTCCCATTTCATCAGCCAGGATAACACTGTTGCACCTGAGGGCGGGGGGTGAGGGGAAACGTATTTATTTCTCTCCTTTAAAAAAAAAAAAAAAATGTGATAAAAAGCAAAATTAAGCTTCGTTCACACTGCAGGTTTTAATGGGTGAAATATGGATGCCACACGCATGTGATGATATTTTTTTTTTTTAAAATGGGTCGCATATGGACAAAAAACTAAAGGTTACCAAAAAAAAAAAAGATTTGGATCACTTTTGCCTGCAGTGTGAACACAGCCTTCTATTTGTTGACATGGTACCTGCACCAGGAGTGAGCCAGCCAGTTCAGCCCATCCAGCTGATAATCTCTCAGTTCCAGGTTCTCACCACCGATATACGAAGGCTGCTTCTTCAGAGCAACAAACCTCGGCCTCTGCTTCAACACCTGAAATAACACACACACAGTTTCTACAGTGATTAAGGGGATATTTTATAATACAATAAAGTAATAAAAAAAAAAGAAAAAGACCCTTTTCTTTCTTTTGAGCTGAGTTTTAGCTCTAACCTTGCAGTCTTTAGAGGGAACTGTCTTGGTGGAGTTCCGGTTCATGAAGCTGTCGATGCAGGACTGAAACTTCTTTCTGACCAAAGCTCCGTCCTCCCAGCTGCACTCTGAGTACGGCAAACCCATCCACTTGCACAAGTACTCAGGTTCATTGGAGGATGGGATCTTGTGACTGTGAGCTTTTCCAAAAGACAAACGGGTTATCAAAGGAAGTCGAGGCACAGCTTTACAAAAATTAAGATTTTTTTTTTAATACGAAGAGACTGTAAACAAGCTGTGGAAGATTTGGTGGCAAATCAGAATAAAGTACTTACAGGGGAAGTCAGAAGATCCAGGTGTCTTTCCTGTTTTTGTTGCTGTTGATAAGAAAGTTGAGTTTAGTCTATGTTCTTCAAATGAACAAAATACATTGCAGCAGCTACTAGAGATTGTGGTTGGGAAAAATTGGCAAAGAAATTACAATTAATTGTGGCATTTAGCTGATAACGATCATCATAAGACGATTAACCACCTAGAGTCCATGGACGCCGGTACGTCCTAGTCACGTCACCGATTTAAAACCAATCTAGTGGGAAAGATACGCCCTCTCTAAGAATCTGTTTCAATTTGTGTCAAAAGTACAGGCTTCAAACTATACACCAGTTTTTAAACTGTGTTGATGGGCAAAGTAAAACCAAAGTTAGAATAAATAATTTATGGCACTGGTCTCACCCCCCACCCTGCCGAACAAACAGAAAACTTCAGAACTCTTTCCTGACTGAGGCCCAAAGTTATTTTACAAGTGGCAAAAAATCTACAGGAAGAAGAAGAAAAATACAAGATGATTTCTCACCGATCACTCGCTCCACAAACTGAAACTGCTTCGTCAGTTCGGCCGTGAGCTCCTGCTGGCAGTTATGAAACTCCACATCCTCAGGACATGCCCTCTTCAACCTGCGAACCCAATCAGAATTAATGGAGAGTCCCCGGAGAAACCACTCGCTGAAACGAAAGCTCTCAAAGGGAGGACTCTCACCAGGCGTTCAGCTCGTCATTTTTCTTCTTGAAGTTGTCGAGTTTCTTCAACCCTTTGACCTTCTGCTGCGTCAGCGAATCGATGCTCTCCCAAGTGTTGTGAATGTACGACCAGCCCTTCCACTTGATCAGATACTGAGTCTCCCCTTCTTCTTTCTCTGGGTCGAAACCTTCACACGGGTCCCCGTTTTCCTCCACGGCATACACGGTGGTGGAGGCTCCAATGGCTAAAGAAGAAAACAATGACTCGGAGACCACAAAAACTATTCCTGTCAAGCGTTTGCTAAATGTAGAAAATGTATTACCTCCTTTGCTGCCAATTCTGCAATCCAGAACTTTCTCGATGGTCTCGCTGTCGTCATCCTGCTGCTCCTCGCCAGCGTCGCCCGTCATTTCGATCAGGTCATCAGAGTCCGTTTCAAAGTCATGTTGGTCCTCTTTGTAGCTGCAAAGCAAGGGTGGAAAAATAAACAGATAAAAGACGAGCTTCAAGTTTCAGCAGATGGTTTATTGTCAGTGCTGACCTACATAAAAAGAAAAAAAAAAGAAACCTAAATTTATATTTTACAAAAAAACGTTTTTGGGATGTTACTCAACTCATTAAAAGGAAAAAATAAAAATCACCTTTTAACTTTAGTGGCCCCCCTTCTTCGAGTCTGTCTCTTTGGAGTGTCTTCCTCGTCGTCGTCGTCGTCGTCATCATCATCCTCGTCTTCTTCAGCTGATGACTCCTGTTTCCTTGCCTTCCTTCCTTTTTGAGACTGCTGCTTTCTGGATGAGGATTTGGTCTGAGGTCTGTGAAAAGTCACGCAGAAAAACAGAAGCTGCTTACAGCTTTTAACAAAAAATACATGGGAAAAATAAACAATTTTCCAGTGTCATTTTTAACCTTAATCTAAAAAAATGGAAGGACAAATGGATAATTTAAAATAAAAAGTGTCCACACAACATGATCTGGAGACCAGTGGGTAGCTGTCTGATGGCCAGGCTCTGCTAGTCTTACCTTCTAGCAGGAAGTCGTCTGGATCTAACTTTTTTCTCTTCCTGCTCACTGTCTGCACTGTCCGATGTCTCCTCCTCCTCCTCCTCTTCATCATCATCATTTGAGTCATCATCTTTCCAGATATTTCTTACAACAAAGAAATGCCATAAGTTCACCCTCAGGGCCCTTGACCGTTTCCTATCCCCCAGACCAAACTGCATTACGAAGCTCGGCCAACCGGTGCTTGACGTGATCCAATTCAAATCAATTCACTGATCTGAGCAGTGACATTTCATTTAAATGTAGATCACCTGGCTGACAGGCCAGGTGAGCCCATTCTGAGACAAACAGATACCCATTCATCAGTAGACAGGAAATGAGAACGTTCACCATGAACACAAAGACTACAGAATGAATTAATGCTTTGACGACTATTTAAAGAAATGAAATAACGACAAAATGTATCTAAATAATAATTTAAAAAAAAAACAATACTTACTCCTTCTTCACCCGTGACGATTTCCTTTTCGGGCTCTCGCTCTCAGAGTCGCTGCTCCCCTGTGAAAACATTTGAACGCTCGCTGCAGCTGAATCACAGCAACCACTAGATGGTGCAAAATGCTCATGCACCAGAGCTGAGGAGTCTGTGCTGTTTTATAAAAGATTCCTTTGAACATATCAACATCCGCTTACCTCAGCTCCAATGTTAAGACGAGCCGGCTCCTGACGACTGCGATTTGACCTCCGGACGCCGTAAACATCTGGATGTTCTTCCCACATCTGTAAACACAACATGAGACGGTTGAAGGGAGTCTTGGATATTCAAGATAGTAGCACAAATTTAACACATCCTAGTTTAGTTTTTGGAATGTTTCAAATGACTAATATGACTGAAACACAAAACCATTTAGCTTTTGTAAATATAACAGAGCACTGAGCTCCTCCAGCTGAAAGCTAAATGAAAGCTTCTCGCTTTTAGCCAACTTAATTATACTTTTTTTAAATGGCCAATTGGCTTTATTTACGTCATTGATGGTTCTTTCCATTTGTTCTTAACCTCCTTGTAAAGTACTTTGGTCAACGTAGTTTTTAAATGTGCTACATGAATAAAATTTACATTAATATTTGTTTACCTTCATCTACAGTGACCTGCAATTTTTTGCATCTTATTAATAAATTAGTTAGTTTTGGAGGCTGGTAATCAAGAAAATATAAATTTCACGTTTTTTTTAAATAAATTATGATCCAAAACAAGTTTGAAACAAAACTATCAATGCAGGTTCAGAAACATCGTGTCCACAAGTGGAGCTGATGTTACCTTTTTAACATCAGCTAGGCGCTCCTTCTTCCTAACTGGCTTGTCTTTGACTTCTGAAGTGGTTTGCTGAGACTTGGACCCTGCCGACTCGCACTCGGACTCTGAATGGCTTTCTGACTCGGAGGAGGTGTTGGACTCAGAGTTGTGCGATCTCTTTCTTTCGCTGCCGTGCTCGCTTTCTGACTGACTCCCCGACTCTGAGGCAGAGCGGTTGGATTCCTCCGAGGCCGAGTTGCTACAGCAAGAAGAAGGCATTGAATATATTGCAGTGAAAACACAGAGCCCTTGCTTACAAATTCATAAAAAATAGAAATATATCACGACAGCAATATTGTACAAGGTAAAAAAGTAAAAATTCAAAGATAAATTGCAAACATCCACCTCGCAATAAATAGAAAAAAGGTACTTGAAAAGCTCATAACTAGCAATTAAAGAAGTAAATTATTATAACCATCTTCTGATTTATTCTAGGTCTCAAGAGGAATTTACCTTGAATAAATTTAGTAGGAGATAATAATAAAGTCAATTATATACATACATACAGATCTATTTATCGAGAGAGAGAAAGAGCATGTCCTCGGGTCTGCATGTAACACCAACCTTGTCCACATGGGGTCGCTAATTGATTTACTGACCATATTTAAATGACAATTTATTTTTAAAAGAACCGAAACCTGAACACAGGTACAAAACTCAGAAACTTGCACCTTTTAAACATAATTTTTGTACAAGCTTCCTTGATTTGTTACTTGAATACCACAACTTATTTTAAAAGAGTCCATATTTACTACATTTCTACAGGTCCGTATTCCACATGGTCTTTAAAACATGCAAATGAAACAATGTAAAAACTAACATGTTGTCTGACATAAACAGACATAAAGCCCTCCTATGAGAAAACGTAACTTTACACATATTGAACTGCTCCTTCACCAGAACACGGAAGTACGAGGCGCTTGTCGCTTTAAGAGAACTCGGGTGAAGGGTGGGTCTTAGATGTGGACTCGAATAACTATTGGATGTCTCGTTGTTAGGCGGACGATCAGCCAATCAGAGAGTAGAGAGTAAGCCTTTTTTTTTCTTTTAAAGGTCCTGGCTCTTCCTGTTCCTCGTGTGTAGTTCTGGGCTGTTTTAATACAAGATAACCAAGCTGGGCACACAAAGCAAGTGCCATTTTGAGACTGAATGTGTGGAAATGGAAATCCACTAAAGATAAATATACATGTTTCTGGAAACTCCCTAGCCTGCGTTTCATTCTCCATCATCTTGAATACCTTTAGTGCTTATGTGTTTTTAAAGATGAAAAATGTTCAGCTCTCAATACTGAAGGACATTTTCCTCAGCTCAAAAGACTAAAATGGCTGCCACAAAATCTCAGACACAAAACTACAAGTGTGATGTAACCTCCTGCAGTATAGTCATCCAAATGCTGAGACCTTTCTGTATCAAATAAACCTTTTGTGTCTTGGAACAAACTAAATCTTTTGCTGCTTTATTTACTTAACAGCAAGTTTGTACTGAAAACAAAATCTGTGGAAACAAATAAAATGTGTCATAGACACACATTTTAATCCAGCATTGTCTTGACACTTTGGCAATATTTTTATTAAAAGGAACTGTACACAGATTAAAATTTAGGCTTAAATACAACATTTATAAATGTTTACACTTCGTAATAAAGACATGATGTGTTTTGGACAATGACACCATGTTGTGAGATTTTATGGTTCAATTGTAAAATTTTCCTGACTATAGAAATGTTCAATATAAAGTCATACAGTCATAGGTTTAAAACAATAATTCCACTTTAAAAGTAATACAAACTCCAACATATTCTGTGAGATTCTCCTGAATGTGTAATGTAAATGGAAAAGGACTTAAATCCATTGATCATTGTGTGTTGATCAACTTAACTCTTCATTTGCATAAGCCTGTCAAGATAAGGTAAAAATAGAAACTCTACCTGGAAGCTAAAGGGTGAAAAAGTTAGAAAATGCAAAAAAGGTGAACATAAACATAACTCCAAAACACACAAAGGTGGACAAGTTAAGAAGCTTTACTAGTTTTTTTTTAACAATCATTACAATCTTTAGGAATCAGTGAGATGTTTGAAATACAATCATAAAAATAATTATTAAAACAATTTAAACTTTAAGTACAAGTTTAAGAAAAGCAAGACTGATTAAAAAATAAGCCTAATAGAAAGTGAAAGAATAAAACTACTAAGTTACATTTAAAAAAACATACAAATCCCCGTTTTTGTTTACAAAATGAGCAATAAAATTAGACATAAAATCCAAACATGAACGTTTTTTTAAGGTGGTGCAATGCAGTCCTAAACTGTAAGGCAAGGTCATATAAAAATAGGCACATTTACATGAAATTATTAACAGAATACAAATTTCTCCTGTGGACAAACACATGTTGAGGGAAAATGTCTAAATTCAGGCCTGAAACCTCAGGATCGAGGGTCAGAAAATGGTAGGAAAAAAATCAGGGTGTGGCTATTAAAACAATAGCAAGGTCATTCATAACACTGATGAAGTTCTTCAAAAACACGTCTTAGATGTTAGACAGGTGGTCAACCATGCTTGAAAAGGTAAACAATCAAAGCAGAAAAGGTAAATAAGTATAAATGATCATACCTGGAGGCATTGCTTTGAGTCGAACCTTCATCTTCTTGCTTTTTGTTTTTACTCTTCATCATCGTAGACTCCCTTAAAATCCAATGTTTTTATAAATCCTGGTATTTACTGTCCAAAAGAAAGTCAAGCAGCATGAACCATCATACAAGCCCCCTTAGGATTGCCTTTGCTCTTATGGCAGCTAAAACCCAGACGGTGCAACACGAGTGAAGAAAGTGACAGTAAACCGATTAATTTAGGGATCATTATTTACATCAGTAAATAATAACAATAATGTGTCCAAGGGAAAAAAATGGCAGCACGTTAAACATCAAGCGTATAATATTTAATATAGTCCACGGATCAAGCCGCATGACGAGTATATTAACTGCGTCATCACATTAAGCATAAGAAAATACCTTTTACGAGTGGGAAAAATAGCAAATTACACACTACACAATGTAAACAAGTCCAATCAATGAGAGAAAAAATGTGCTATAGGTCAACTTATAAGATTCTCGACCGATGTGTCGCAGTTTAAATTCCTATTTTGGTCGAATAAAAAATAAGGCGTAAAAAGTAATAACTCGTTGAATTACAAAAAAAAAAATAAGGTTTGAGAATGTTTGCAGGCCTTAATAGTCCACAGTGACAGTGTCAGAGCGACAGAGCCGAGCAGCAGCAGCAGCTAAAATGGAGGCTCGTCATGGCTGCCACAGCTCAGTGTGGAAAAACAACGACGACTAACGGCTCCTCCGGCTCGCGACCGGAAAAAAAAAACTACCACAAAAAACGCACCGAATCCTGCTAAACCACAACAAAAATCACCGCGCGCTTCGACTTTACACTGGAACCGAACGGAACTGAGCGAAATCAAAGCCCGAGAAGCGGTCAAACGAAAGCCCGTGGCGCCCTTCCCGGAGCTCAGCCGCCATCTAGAGCTCCTTCCCTGCTCTGAAAGCTCGCCTTTGATTGACGTTATTTCCATTTAGCCCACACTCAGGTGATGCCTAAGTCCCTCCCCTTTTTATATCTAAAATCTACTTCTATAAACTAAATGTTGTTTTTTAACTCTAGCACACAAGCCTCGTCGTCAATCCTGTCTTCTATATAAATACAAAAACGTAAGGATAGAGGAAGGACAGAGAAATTAAACTATTTTTGCAGCATTTACATCACTTCCTGGTCAGACAGGAAAAAGGACAAGCAGTGGCCATTTTAGAAAACCCTTCCAGGCTGTTTAAGAAACCAATTGAGGACAGAACAAAGCTTTATGAATGGCTATAATCTATGGCTTTTTGCGCTTTAAATCAGATTTAACAAGAGTGAACATTTCAACCCCCACTTTGCCCATATCTCACCAATCCAGATTCTAATGTCTATTTTCAGGGTCCATAAAATTCACCAAACACTTTCATTACCAAGGCAAAATAAGTGCAAACTTGCATAGTTTTTCACACTGAATAAGTGATTATAATTTTAAAGGCATCCAATTAACGATGCAATGTTAAAGATTTTATGCCCCAAAACAAATAATCAAAGAATTTCCATAGCATCAGCTAATGAAACAAAGCCAGTGTTAAATACGAGGACATACACTTTATTTAAAACAACATTTGAATATAAATTGTACAATGACTGACTTTGTCAAAGAGTCCAAAATGCAGTTAGCATCGAAGATCCAGCAAGTCCATGTTGCTGCCCAAAAAAAATAAACAGGTAAAAAGAAAAAAGAAAAATTAAAATCCAATTCTTCGGTCAAAAGAAAAATGTTCATCTTGTCAAAATTTGGCCAATCTGCCAAATCGTTCGCCATCTTCACGTTAAGCAATGCTGTCGCCAGTGAGGAAAAATCCACTTGAATGGGGTCTTGATAGGATAAAAAAAA
>JAVKLF010000011.1:9816138-9829771 GCA_034783495.1 Millerichthys robustus | reverse complement strand
TTACTGTATATCTGGCAACACACGGGGAATTCCCTCTTTTTTGTTTTAACACATAAGAGGGATTTATTTCAAAGCACTAGAGGGGACAGCATTGATGACAGGTCAGCTGCAGTCCTGCTCTTGGATTACATGTTGTCGCTTTACAACTTGAGTTCTCTGAATTTAAAGTGTCTGAGCTAAAAAGTGTTAATGCCTTCTTCTAAAATCCCACTTTAAAGCCTGATCAGAACTTTTGCAGACAGAATTTCTGGGTGCAGCCAGTGGGCAGAGAGAGTCCAGTTTGGTGGCCTCAGGATTCCATCTATGCTGTTTGCAGATGATGTGGTCCTAAGCTTTTTCATATTTCCTATTTTGCGCAGGAGTTCTTCACTGAGTTTCAGGAATAATATAAAAATTTCAAATGAGCTTCGAGCTTTCAATAATGTGGTCGTCTGTTTCCTCACAAACACACTAGGTGGGTATTACTGACAGACAACAGGCTTCACCCAGCAGGCGTCTGATTGCACGGCTCATCAATTCGCTTAGGGAAAGAAAAGAACCACAATTCTATCAAGTCCTTTGCTCTAACGGAAGGGCTGAGTCTGACTGAAAGCTTTCCAGAAAAAAAAAAGCCTCTGAATGAATAACGTGCAACACAGTTAGCTCTTCAGCTCTGACTTAAACAGGCAGCTTTCCACGAGGAGTCGAATCCAAATAAATGAGTGTGTGGAAAACAGAACGAGCACACAGTCAGTGGTCACAGCCGCTTTTAGACCACGTTACGACTCAGAGCAGTGGAAATGTTTAATCTGTTGCATGGCAACAGACTTCAAAACGCCCGGTGGCGGCCTTTAGACTAAAATAGTTGGGGGTTTTGTCTGTAAAAACGTGAAATGTTTGGATGTTTTTCATACTGTTAGGGCAAACAGTTGGCATAAACTGGACCTGAAAATGAAAGTTTGGTACTAACGATAAGTGCTAAAGATGGGCTTTTCAAGGACTGAGCAGCTAATTCAAGTTTTGGCCATTTTTGGTCACGTTTGGTCATTTCCACTCACATAAAGTGAAAAAGTTAAACAGTTTTTAGTTAGCTTCTCTAATTTATCAGATATAAGCACAATTTGATTAGATTAAACCACCACAAGTGACAAACATTCCCTGATTTGTTGGGGAGGCTACTGCTCAAAAAGGCTTCAGGCTAACAGCAACAAGAAATTACCCGGGTGTAACATTTTTGATTTATGACTTCATTAACTCCATTCTTAAACACCGAACCTCTTTGCGAACTCAGCATAAAACAAAAATCTATCCGAGAAAACAAAATAAAAAAGCTGAGGAGTGTGATGAGATGATGAAGATGTGAGCGTGTGAGAAGAGGCGGGGTTTGTAAGCGCTGAGACTGCATGGAGCATTGGTTAATACCAGGGAGAAATGAGGTGACACAAATCATTTTAAACTTATTTTACCTTTAAATTAGTGAATTGAGGCAGCTGCATAGTGATTAACTCATGATTTTTGAATTATTATTATTCGTTTTTATTATAGAATACAGGTCATTTTTATGATCTCTTGCATACAATTTTCTGCTATCCATCCATTTTGTTTTTGGGTGCCTGTCTCTATTGGTCATTGAGTGAGAAACTCGTGCAGCTACTTCTTTTGGATGGAATATTTTAAGTAATTTCTTAAAATGTATGCAGTAAAAAGTGTACAATAATTAGGTTCTAGTTTCTATTTACGATATAAAATTTAATACAGAGAATTGCGGATCAAATATCACAAAGACAGCCATGTCGGGCCGGACCTCTATCTCTGGCCCAGAGGTGTATCTGCAGGAGATGAAATTCGAGTCTTCTTTTGGTATTTTGACAGTAATTGTCCTATGAAGAAAAACTAGTTGGAGCTCAAATTTTTACGCTTGTTTCCACCACTTAGGTTAAAACGATTAAAGCTAGGGTTGGTTATGTGGTCAGGGTTTTTACAGTACTGCAGCTCTCACAGGTCAGATTTTTTTTTGTTTCTTTTTCTGAATACATAATGTACGGACTACTCTCAGAATGGAAGGATCATTTCACTCAGTGTAACAAAAAGTCTTTCTGAACAAGATTACCAACTACAGCTTTATCAGTTGAATGATTTTAGAAAGTTGAACAAAAAGGGAACAATGTTTGTGTTTCAATTTCAGCTGAGCCGCTAAATCAGGGAACGTCATGGGAGGGGAAAAAAGAGTGTGGGGGGTGATTGTGATTGAATCCCCCCACAGCCAACAAACACTCTTACTGTAAGTGTGGTCGTCCAATCAGAGAAGAGCGTTTAAGTCAGCTTTTCAGCCCCGACACTGAGCCAGGTACCTGTTGTTCTGTTTGCGCAGAGGAAAATTTCATGGAAATCAGCTCTTGTGGCTCGCAGAGGAGCACGCCGCTGACCTATGTGTTTGTCTACCAAAACTCCATCTTCCGCATCAGGCTTGCGGTCTATTCGCTGTTTGAACAGGTGTCCAGAATTAATGTGCCGTTTAAAAGAAAAAAAAAAACAGCTTCTAGAACAGGATTCTCGAGAACTTTAAAAAAAAAGTTTTTGTTTTTTCAGAGTGGCACCACCATGCTGTACAGCTGTTCTGAGTTGCAGCAGGTCCAGCAGGTCCACTTCAAGTAAAAGATAAGATGTTCCACTCCTAATATGGCTGAAGAATTTAGGGTTCAGTCTATTAATTGGGGGGGTGTTAAACACGGCCAAGGTCGAGATAAAAATGTTCACAGAGGTCACCTCAAGGAAGTGGTGCTCATATTAGATGCTTAGATGAATCATGTGCAGCATTTTGGGGGAGTTTCGTTTCACACAAAAATAAATATTGAAAAAAAAATCTATATTAGGAGTCCCTGTGCATTCATGTGTTTTGACATTTTCATTGCACTGGCATATAAGGAAAAATTTACCAGTGGGGGTGACCTTTTAAAAAAACATTCACATATCTGTCATCAGTGTGAGTAACTAGACCTGAAAGTGTTCTCACGTCTAGGAAAGTAGGACATAAAAAACGGGAGGGGTTAAGTGGTTTTGACCTTGATTGACATGTTGGGCCAAGAAAGCCTTTGGTAGTTTTCTGTGCGCATGGCACTGTGGGTAGGAAACAGAGGGTTATTGGTATAAACAAACCCGCGTCGCTATTAAATCTGATGGATGCGACTTGGTTTTAATTTCCATTTATCGGATGTTTTTGTTCTGATTTTGTTGTGAATTCTGGCAGAGAAAACACTGGATGAGGTGACATGTTGGAGTGTCCAAGCACTGAAGGACCTTTTACGACCTGGGGGTCTAAAAACAGAAAGTGGAAGTTTTAAGTTTCTACCTGAAAGATAAAACTTGGTAACTTGTGACAACTTTATTTTTAATAATCATTTTGATTTACAGTGAAGTGCCCCTTGTGGAATTGTTTAAAATCTCACTGCCAATTGACACACATTTACATATCAAATTAAATAATTTTGTGCTTGATATTATTTTGAATCTTTAAAGACCAGGTTGTCCAGTTAAAATAGTTAACATTTTACACCTCATGTAGTAACAAAGCAGGCTGAGAAACCCACTGAACAAGTTACTTTCATAAACTTGAGTAACCAGATCACTCTACAGACTAAATCAAATATAGCCTACTCTAATAAAGTTATAAAATATTTTTATTATTATTTGTGCCACCCCTAGATGGATGCCTGTGCCACGAGGTGGCCATGAAATGGTCTATTAGTTTCTTTTAGATTATATTAAACTTATTATGAATATTTATACTAGCTACTGCCAACCTAAACTTTAATGTAGATGCTTTGGTTCAAAATAGGTACGATATAATTAGTTTTGGTAAATTAGAATAACACATTCACACATGTATGTAGCCTAGATGGACTTGAGACAGATTTCTGTATCATTGTAGGATTAAAGAAAAAACAAATCAAAAGCCCCTGAAACCCTGAAGCCCAGACCAGGTTAGCAGTCGGTCTGGTTGGACTGGATTGTCGCTGGAGTCCAGGTGGAAGTTCTGAACGTGTTGGACTCACCAGGTACGCTCCCACCGTGCCCTGTGCCAACATCAGGGCACATTCCGATATCAAGAAGATTTTGATGTTGGAGAAGCATGTGGGCGCTTTGCGCAGGCCGTCTCTCTCCAGCATGTCCCCGCCGCTCCGCTCCGAGTCCCGGTGCTTCTTCACCTGCATCCTCGCTGACCTCCTCTCTCCGTCGGCTGCGTGAAACCCGACAAACACACCGCCGGGTGGCCGCGCCGGGCAGCCTATCACACAGTGTTTCGTTTCCCCTGTCCGGAAGGCTTACATCCGCGGCGTCTCCTCAAAAACCAAACCCAACTGTCGGTTCTTTTCGTCCCAACGCAGCTAAGAAGCCCACATCCGAACTCCGCGGGGCTCCGCTGACGCTCCTTCAAACATTGCTGCTCCCTCGACGAAGACGCGCCGAAACATGCGAACTACGAGCCGGAGGGTTGACCGAGGAAGGCACGACGAGAGGACCGCCGGCGCCCGAGTTTCTGTCACAGCGCATGTTTCCGCCGCCTTCAGCAGCACCAAGTCGAGCTGCTCCGCGAACTCCGGGGGCTCCGGACTGTCATGGTCCCTCAGCCCGCACACACTGCTCCGAGTCGGTCGGCGTGTCTCTGTGGACTCCCACCTCCCACAGCTGCTGTCCCGCTCCCTGCAGTTCCCTCAGCCGCCAGAGAGGCGCTGTGCTGACTAAATAAAGTCCTGCCTCGTGTGTTGTTTTACTGTTAGGATATGTTCTGTTGTTGATTAGAGGATGGGGACTGGCTCGTGAAACACCGTGTAGAAGGGCCCTACTCTAGAAATAAAATCTAATTTAAAAGTTACCCCTAGTCTTTAAAGGGCTCTTTCAATCTTTGTAACGCTAGATTTTTAATTTAAAACTGTAATCCCAGTGCGGCCCGCAATGTTCGTTGGGATAGGGTGGGGTGAGAAGGATACTCCGGGCCCATCTTTCAAATCAGGGGAAAAAAGAGGATGCATTTGTTGGCCACAATAAGAGGAGCCTTTGAATTTGGACAGCCTTTGGCACGTTGCTGTGACTCAATTGGCATTCCAATTCGACCTTCGAAGGATGCAGCTCCTGAATTTAGACACTACCATAGTCTCTCCAGCATGTCCTGGGTCTTCCCAGGGGTCTTGTCCCAGTCAGACATGCATGAAGCACCTCCCCAGGGAGGCAACCAGAACGCATCCTTACCAGATGCCCGAACCACCTCAACTGTCTCCTCTCGATGTGGAGCGCCACAAATTAAATTAAACATACACCACTTATTGCTTTCAAAATAATAATTTTCCGTACTTGCTTAGCACTGTTTTTGAACTGGAGTGGGCTTTTTCCTGCTGCCACTGGGTGTGAAGTGGATACAACTCTGGATAGACTGCCAGTCCACTATGGCGCGTCATCAGGAGATATGAGACAAACAGTTCTAACCGCAACCTACATCTCTAAAGTTGTTTATTTCAAAACAGTCAACGTATTCTTGCCAGTCTTTGTTTTGAACAGAACCTTGTAAAATACCTACCTGAAGATCTAATATTTGCACAATGTGTTTTCGTCAATTATTGGATTATCATCTCAGCATGTCTGGGATGAGGTGTCGCAGTGGCTATGATGTAATCTAATCACATAATGTGATAATTATGAGCTTTGATGAAAAAAACATGCCGTGTTTTTTTGCTGAGAGGGTTTTATGTGCAGTGTTGTACTTGTTAATGGCGTTAGAGCATGCTAGGAAAAGGTCAAGAAAACGAGTAATAGATTAAATGTAAAATAGGAATAATGGAAGGGGAAATAAACACCTTGGACCTAGAAGGGATATAAAAATGTTGCGTTTTTTGGCTGCGCAATTTAGTAAATATACATCACACATTAATGTTCCATATGGGCCAGAACCCTTTTAGCCAAATCATTATGAAGGGTGGTTATGGAAACTGGTTCCAAAGTAGTCAGACTGATCCACCTCACCAGGACCTATAGCGAGGACATTTGGAATGGATAAAGGTAGTCAAAGTGGGACGAGGTGATCCTAACTGAAGGGGTTGAACTACTTGAAGGCTACATTTCGGATGTTCAGGACAGCTGCTAAGAATCTCACAGGCAACTGGCAACCACGATGAGTCTGCATCGAAGTCAGCCTCAACCAAGTACCTACACCAGGGGTGTCAAACTCATTTTACTGAGGGCCACATGGGCCCTTAATGGCCCAGTTGTAATTAACTTCAATGTTTTGTGTTTGATTTTGACTAAAAATACAAAGTAAAAGATGTTTTATTTTGATTGTTTTACTTAGAGTTGTGATGAGATGCTTCAACTTTCCAACATGGAAGTCCCACACGAGGGGTGTTCTAGTTTAAATTCATGACTTGTAAGTGGGAAATTCCCAATTCAACTGGGTTGCAGGAAACATAACCGGCAAAAATTGAGATTTTGCAGGGCGAATTTCTTCTTCTGTTTATTTCATATAGTGGTTGGCAAACAATGTTTAGGTGCATTACTGCCACCCCCTGCATTGAAGTATAAATCATGAACAACGTTTTATTTTCTACACAGCCAATATTACCGGCTGACAGCTACTTTTGAACCATGCGCACCTCCAACTAGTGGTAGGATGTTTTTGTTTTGTGGGTAAAATAATCAACATGCATAATGGGAGATGTAGTTTATAGTCAATGTTGGCTTTAAAAGGAGCTTATTTAAAGACAATGCATCTTTGAAGCGCTTGCAGGCCACATAAAATGCTGTGGGAGGCCACATTTGGCATGGAGACCTTGATGTGTGACCTACAGAATTTAAGGCATGTTCTAAAGAAATTGGCTCCAACACATCACAGGAACAACCTCAGCGATCTCTGTCCAGAAGAGCCCAGTCCTAACAGCTTGAGCCTGAGGCCTCTGGTAGAGGATCTGCGCTTGAAGTGAAGAGAAACCAAACCATGTGGAAAAGATATAGCAAGTTGAGTGCTTTATATTTTAAAATTTCATATTCTTTAAACACGCTGAATTGAACATCTTTGCTGTGGGAACGTCAGCAACGTTTATAGCAAGAACTCCTTATCTATATCAGTAGCATGTCTATACCTATCTATATCTTTATCACAAGAAACAGGAAACTTCCTAAACTGGCCTAATTAAACTAAAATACAAACTTCAAAGTAAAATTTATCTCAGTTGCATGATTCTGCATGTTGTTGAAAGCAAGAAATTCTAGTGATTTCAGTGCCAATTTTCACGCTTTGAAATATACTCCCAATTATCTTGAGACAAATCTTGCAGACCTGAAACTGCACTTCCTATAAGACCCAGAGGAGCTGAAGCACAAAGAAACCTAAATGACCCACACAAGACCTGAAAGCCAACTGTGATTTATTACAGCTCCGTCACGCTCAGACTCTCTTGGCACTTGTCCAAAGTAAAGTAATCATGAAGACTCTTCCTCAGCTCTGAAAAGTTCTTCTGTGCGTTGCTCTGAGAAAATGAAACTGTGTTGTATGTGGATATTTAGTAGCTCTAGACTAGAGCTGAGGGCCATATGAGCATCATGGTGGCCCTCAAAGGTGCAGTTGTGATTAACTGCAACATCTTAAGTTTAACAATGACTAAAAACACAAAACGTCATGTTCCTCGTCTAGTTGCTATGGCTGAGCACTGCTAACAGCATTTTAACATGTCCTTTTATAAACACTGAAAAGTACTACCGGTATGTGTACAACTGACTAAAAGTGAAATAATGAATACAGAAATACTATTAAAAGTAAAAATAAGAGTTTTTCTCACTGTTGAGTTCTGTGAATAGTTGATTAGTCACAGATTAGGACATGATTGACAGTTTTAACAAATATGTAAAAATACATTTTTCTAAAAGTTACCTGCAGCTTTAATACATCTTTGAAGCTCTTGTGGGCTACATAAAGTGCCATGGCAAGCTACCTTTGGCCCACGGGCCTTGAGTTGGATACTTGTGCTCTAGACTAACTTTAATTTTCTGCCCAATTTTGATCAAACCTCCATCCGTCATACCAAGTGCAAAATGTTTAACATTGTTTATGAGACTCAAACCGTTTCAATTCTCAGTCACTCAGTTCATGACACTAAGCGTTAACTTGACTTCTTGTGTTTCTTGAGCACATTTCACCTCTCGTTCAAAAGGTTTCTTCAGTTCTGATAATTAGTAAGGAGTTACAGGGTAAGAAATCACCGGTAGAACAAGTCTTAAAAGCAGCTTTGACAACAGTAATCAGACTGGAATGCAGAAATGCACGCCTGTGTTCAGGGATTATTCCCCCCACTTTTTCATTGTGAGTGTGTTTACATACAGTAGATGTGAGTCAGGTAGAGGGTGGAGACGGCCGGAGCTGCCGGTGCCAGGAATGTATAAACCATCGAGCCGGCCCAGTATTGTTCTGCCCTCTGAAACAGCTGTTATTTATAGGGTTTGGGGGGTGAGGGTGAACAGTTGAAAAGAAGCCCAACCCATCTGCTAGGAAACAGAAATCAGAATAGTTTGAAGAATGAGGAGGGAGTACAAACAGTTCTGTACTGTGGAGCTTCCTGTTTAAATGTTTGAGGAAAGAATAACGAGTGCTACCTGTTTTTTTTATTTACAATGCTTACGTTTGTACAAAAAGAATCTAGGTCTATTTTTTTTTTTGGTCTGTCCTAAAGACGTGCTGCTGTTTTTCAAAGGAATTAAAGACCCAGAATTCCTCGAAGAAATACCGGTACATATTTGCTTTTTATGCCAGATCTTTAAGCGAAGTTAGTCCTCTGATGAGAACGTCATGATCTTTAGATTGTTTTTTTTTTCATTTCTTTATTTTTGGTCATTGTGTTTTTTCTGTGTTTTGTTTATTTGCTTCTTCCCATTCTCTCCCTGTGTCACAAGTCATTTCTGTTCCTCTGTCAGTTCTTGTCCCGTTCAACCTCTCACACACCTGTTTATTGTATCCATTAGTCCCAGCTGTAACCACTTGCTTCATCACTCTCTTCAAAGTTTCCCGGTGTGATTCAATGATTATGCTTCTTAAATTTTGTTATTTACTGCCACAGCAGCTATTTTTTTTACATAATACCTAATATAATTAGAATACCCAAGACTACCAAGACTATATAATATATACACATCTGATTCATGATCATTTTCTAAAGTTCTTGGGTAGTTGGAGCAACAGCTAAGCCACCATTTTAGGTTTAACATCAATAAACTCAAAATCCATCTGTATAATTTCATCCTTCCTGTAAAAGCTGTTGCTGTGGAAACAGTTCTTGGATGGAGCTAAGAGTCAAAGTGCAGAGGAACTTTGTGCTTACTGTAGCGTTGTTGTAAAGTTATCAGCAAATTAAATGGAAATGAGATGTGACTCCCTGTAAAATGCAGGCGATCATTGTGATTAACTGCTGCATCCGCTCCATACAGACGGACTCTGTGTTCCTCTAACTTTATAACATGAAGCACTTATTGCTGCAGGATTCTGTCCTCTAAATGAGCGATTACAGCTTGCACCTGCCTCTCCACAGTTCCATTTCTTTAGACACTTCAAATGTAAAACAACAAATTGAGTAACTTTAAAAGGTATATATATTTATATTTCATCATCCTTTCTCATGCTGCAGACTTTTTTTCTGTCATATTTGGACTGGAACCAGTTCTCCATAAATTTTCAGTCTGGACTCCCAGCTGTCTCCTTCAGACCCGGGTCCTGTCAGTCTGCCTTCAGGCTCCGCAGAGTCCAGCCAATCAGCTTCTGCTGAGCCGAGCTGGAATTTCACCTGGAGGGGAGCTTCCTCTGCAAACAGGATGGCGTTGAGTGTGTCAAACAAATATTTGCAGTGGAAAAATCCCAAAGTTCTTTTTTTTTCTTTCCTGCTGCTTATGGCAGATCTTCAGACATCTTCTGCACATCATGAAGCTTTTCATACATACAAATAGCCTTTTTGTTGTTGTTTTTTTAATATAAAAACCTTAAAGTTTAAGTATCCTGATGCAGCGTTTAAAAATTTTAAGTCACAACCCAAAACAAAATTCCCTAACAATTCTGGTTATTTTATCTATAACAAAGAAAAGGACCAATAATTGAAGAAAAGAGTCAAACAGTAATGACTTTCTTACAGATTCTTTTTGTGTTTTCTGCATGAAATTTCACCTCAAATCCAGTTTCCTCTTCAGAAATCAGAAGACGACAAAGTGAATTCAGTTGGGAGTAGAGAAATTGTCACAGTGTTCTTTTTGTGATTGTGTCCCACCTAAATATAGAGTCCTGCTGTCTGTTCCACATTTTCAACGGTGTCATGCTGCTGCGCTGCCCTCTATTTTTACTCCAGTATCAATAGAAAGGCCGGCGTTAGGTTTTAAAAATAGAGTAATATTATCTGCAGCAGTGGGTAGAGGGTTTCAAAACGTGGCACATGTAACAGGCCCAGCTTCTTCAATAATAAATAAAGCCCACAGCCCACTGTCCCATCTGCTTCTATAAACACATAATGTCCCCCCTAAAAAAACATGCTGCTTTTATAAATAGCACAATATAACTAACCGGCTTCGTGAATCCAAGTACGTATTTTACGACAAGTTTGTGAGAACTTTATTCTCCAGCCATGGGAAAATATTTCAAGGTAAACAAGATGCAGCTAAAACCAGCAGAGCCAGTTTGAAATCACCACAAAGATTCACAGAAAAGTCAGCTGAGGACAGAGGGGGGTGGGAAGAATGTCCACAAAACATTTTCAATTACTAGTCGGGTGCAAGGTGGAGAACAATGGCCGACTCCCTCCGTGGGGAAACTTCTACAGGACAAATCCAAGGCCCAGGGGCCAAATGTGGCTTGTGAGTGCTTCAAAGATGTATGAATGTCTTAAAATAAGCCTGCTTTAAAGCCTGCACTGACCAAAAACTACAGCTCCCATAATGCATCTCGATTATTTAACCTGTGAAATGATGGCATCCCACCACTAGGTGGAGGTGCACAATGTCCAACTGTATCTGGCGCATTAATGTACTGTATATTAGCTGCATTTTCGATGGCTACTTTGTACTGGGTCACTTTGCTTTAGTTCTTGGAAATAAACACTTTTAGCACTAAAAGAGCTACATTTGTTTAATTGAAACTGTTTAACTTTGTTTAACTTGATTGTTTTTCCTCCAAAATCCTCACAGTGTTCTCCCTGAGTCTGAGTCAGTTTCAGTTCATCATAAATATCATCTATTTACTTTGTGTGTTTTTACTGCAGCGGCCCTACTTGCATCCAGGGGGGAGCTCAGAGGAGAGCTGCTACACCTCCTCATCGACAGGAGTCCGTTGAGGTGGTTTGCAGGTTCTCCAGGCATGTCCCACTAGGAAGAAACCTGAGGATAGACCCAGAACCTTCTGGAGGGATTATGTATCTTACTAGTTACTACATACAGATGGAGATGGAGAAGACAGAAAACAACAACAAAAAAACTTTTTTGGGGGGTAATATTTAAGTTCCTCAAATCAAGCAGCTATGACATCTGAATATATTTACATCTGCCAAATATCTGTGTATCACATCTTATATAGTCACTGGGGTAATTTCTAAGAACGCACATCTGACTCACTCAATAACTATCCTCTGAGTAAATATTTAAAACCAACTACATTTCTCTAAGGGCAAAGAGTACGAGGTAGTCATTTCTTGATGGAAAAAAACTATAGAATTCGTCAGGTTTGCTTTCTGCAGGAAGGCTGTAATTGCTATAATTAGGTCCTTCTTTCTACAGCTCAGAAACACTCATAAATAAGGACCGGAGGGTTAAAGCAAGGCTTTATTTAAGATGGGCGGAGGAATCCACATTCTGAGATTTGACATCCACTTATAAGAAACAGTAGGCAGCACAGTACAGCGTGATCCTGAACCATCAAACAGAACGCAGGGAGCATCAAAAAGGCCTTTTGTCCACGTCTTGTCTCCACTCAGCAGATTTCAATGCTCAGTCTAATTTTAACCTGGAACATTTTGTTTGATTGTTTTCATTTTTTCTGGATGCACCATACTGCGTCAAGAGTAAACTTAAATATTTGGATTCTTTCAACTCCATTGTTCATACGCTTTTAGTGGAAAATCTCTGTTTGGAGAGAAGAAGGATCAAATAAAAATGAGGTAAAACTGCTTTAGGTGGGGCGTCGTGAGACTACGGCTGAGAGCAAATGAAGCCAAGACAGACAAGACATTATGTAACATTCAGACGAGCTTTCAGGGGCCATTACAAACCACTTACCGTTTTGATACCATGAAATATTTAGGGAGCACTTTTCCTACTGAGCACGTTTTCAAATCAAATGCAAGCAAACACACAAACATATGGTGAAATGACCAACTCTGTTAGAATAAAAAGGACTCCAGCTTCATTTTTTTATACTTAAAGTGGAGTCATAGGATGTGCCATAAATCCATGTTTTATATGATGACGAGGGATTAAAGATTTATAATAACTGTTTTTTTTGCTTTTGAGGCTAAAAACAGAATACGGTTGAGGATGTTGTAAAAGTACAGCGCTGTTAAAGTATTTGCAGGTTTCATGTTTTATGTCATCCCGTTTAAGGACACAAGGAGTTGTTTCAGTTTGAAAATAGAAGATATTCTGCAGTTTTGATTTATTTACTTATTTAACCACCATCCTCTCATTCTGACTGCATGAGTCGGAAAGCTTCCTTCCTTCCTTTTGGGGAAATGACACTAATGACTGACTCTTGTCTCCACTCCAGCACTCTATCACAGCTGTCTAATGAGAGCATCAGTGTTAGTGGCTGCTAACGGATGCTTTCACTTTTCTCTGCTACAAGCAAATGTGCAAAATAAGTCCTGAGGGAATGACCTTCTTCTTATATGACTGAAATGTTTTTGATGGCCAATTTTCATCTTGGATATCTGTTTTGCATCTCCAGTTGTTTTCAGTGTTCTCAAACATTTTATTTAAATTGGAATTTAGACCAAGTAGGCTTACAGACTTCATCTAAGTGCTGCAGTCATTCAGAGTAGCTTAAATCACACCGTTGATCCATCTGGCTACGGAGAAATGTAAATGATGGTATGCTGACAGTGGATGGTAGGTTCAAGGTTCACGTTTCAAGTGGAGTTGCAAATCGAGAGCTAATTTAAATAAACAATGCCATCCGGTGTCGTCGACTGAGAGGATAGTTTTCAGTATATTTTCATATCGCACACAGCTCCGGAACAGGAACATGTGGACTTATCCCACACACAAAGTAAGTGTAAGTTAAGTCTGTAAGAAGATTTATTTGCATAAGCGGAGCTGCTTCCTGTGAAAAGGGCCTTGGATAAATAAAAAAAAAAAACGAAAATAAAAAGAGCAGAGTTGATGTGATAATACATGAAAGGCTGTGGAAGAATTTTTCAGAGGTCGTTCTATGGTTTCGCAAAGAATAATAAGTCTGAGTATTTTTAATACTCAGCAATTTACAGCAGTTCTTTGATCTTTCAAGCTGCCAATGAATGCAAAAAAGGCAAAAGGATTGTTCCTTAACTACACTCTTCACTTCAACACCTTAATAAAGATTTTATAAGATCATAAACCGTGTGACCAGCTTCTAAAACTGACTAATAGAGATAATTCTGTTCTGTTGACTCAC
>JAVKLF010000011.1:9785677-9795784 GCA_034783495.1 Millerichthys robustus | reverse complement strand
TTTTTTCCAAATCTGACCCAGGTCATATTCAGATATGGTACTAAATTGCATACAGATTTATTTACCGCCACCTTTTTTTTTTTTTTTTTTACCTATTTTGATTTATTCTCAGTCCTATTTAGATAACAATGTGAGCAACCACAGAAGAATTAATGCTGTTCTAAAAGTCTCACCAAACTGATCGACATTTCTCCTCTGTTCATTTACTTTGGTTTGTAATTGATAAAGGAAACAAGCAATCAGTATTTAATCAGGTCACTTTAATGACTCCTTATTGAGTCCTTCCCTTGTGTTCTTCAATACTCAGAGCCTAATACTAACGACAATGCTTCAAACTGAATGAAGCAGTGAGAACAGGAGGCGTCACTAACAACAAAACTCATTCTTTAGATTGTTTAGGAGAATAATCTCTTTTTTAAAATTTCTGTACAGATATTTATCTTCCACAATGTGACAATCACAGTCCCGGAGAACTTCACCCAGTGCACCACCCATGGAAGTTTTGTCCAGCGTTGGCAGGAGACCCTGTACAACATGTTCACCTTCATGTGCCTCTTCCTCCTGCCGCTGGTCCTCATGATTTTCTGCTACACGCGAATCCTGGTGGAGATATCCAGCCGCATGGCTCAGAATAACAGTAAGTCTTCTAGGCTTATTTTATTTTCAAAAACACATTAAGTCACACAGTTTCTAGAAGCCTAGGTGAAAACATTATATTTTCATCCTTCAGTGCACTCAAGAGATATTCATCTTCGCCGCTCGCACAGCAACATCCCCAAAGCTCGGATGAGGACTCTTAAGATGAGCATCGTCATTGTGACATCTTTCATCGTCTGCTGGACCCCGTACTACCTGCTGGGCCTGTGGTACTGGTTGTTCCCAGAGAAAATGGAGGAGACGGTCTCTCACTCGCTCACTCACATGTTGTTTATCTTCGGCCTGTTCAACGCGTGTCTCGACCCCATCACGTACGGCCTGTTCACGATTCACTTTCACCACGGTCTGAGGAGACGCAGCCGCGGCTCGGGCACGGAGACGGAAAACAACACTTGTCTTAGGCAAATGTCCTGCTTGTCGTCTCACCGGCAGCTTGTATCGAGCGGCCACAGCATTCACACAGAGGTGGTGAGTGCCGGCGCCAACCCAAAGAGCGTCTCGGGGCGAAAAGTTTCAGTCACAAAGATCTAACATGCCCTAAAAGGTTTTGCAATCAATAATGTGGAGTTAGTTTTTCAGTTTGTACCAAACAGGTCAAGATGTGTGAAGTGAATAATAGTTTGTATTAAATCCACGGATCAGACCTGAACAAATAGAACATCACTGTGTGAATTATTAAAACCCATCATATCCCAAACTCTGAGCTCAACATGAAATTAAAATGACCAGAAGACTTGCAGTCGATCAACAAAGAATCAGACTAAAGTCGGCCAAACGTCTTGCTCCATAATGTTGTAGTACTCTCAGAGTGTTTGTATTGGTAGCATCACATCATACAGTCCAGTACATCCTTAGTAAGTACTGGGTACTTACCTGGAACCTAGGCTGTAATAAGAAGTGACTTGTTACCCTGTACTTACTGGGTACTTATCTGGTACATACCAGAAAAGTACCAACTACAGACCTGGGGCCACTTGTACATAGACATGTGTGGAATTTCCTGCTGAATCATGGTGTATGCTTAAATCGTTCAACACAATTAAATCCAAATGTAGGAAATTGTGCGTACGCATAAATCCAAGCACATGTCCTTAGTACATCCCAGTCAACGGTGAACTGAGCTGCCCTGACACGCCTCCATATAAACATGTAAAATAGAAATAAATATGTCCCGCATGTGTTAGTCTCCTCTCGGCACAATCAGAAAAGAAAAAATGTAAATTAAATGGAATGTAAATAAGTAGTGGTGTGTAAAAATGTGTTTGCTACACGCAAAGGAGAAGTGAAGCTGCTGCTGTCATTGAACCAGAGGCACAGATCTGCCACCGCAGTATTTCCGAGGCTGAAACATTTTCAAGTTTTAGCCCGTGTTTATTACCATAATTACTGTAAACACAGAGGAACTCGAGAGTTTGGTAGAACTTAGAACTTTACTTCTTAAGTAAATTGATGGGAAGAAATGAGTCGCAGCGCCTCCATGGAAGGTTTTTGCCACGATGTTGGGGACTTATATTCCGAAATCGTACGGATGAGGCTGTCCCACTCAGCTGGCCTGGCATGGCTTGGCTTGGCTCAGGGTGGACTGGCAGAGTCCTGATGGGTCTGCCAGCTCTCTTTGGAACACCCCAGTGAAACTACAGTGGCAACTGCTACACGTGCAGCGCACAACCCCTCAACAGATTTGAACGTCTCACACAGGAACAATAAACATTTGTTAAAATCTAAAACATTTTCTGCCTGAAGACTAAAATATGCTTAAAGATGCAGAAAACCTTTTTGTCCCATCATTACTTAAGTGACAATGTATTCATTTTTGAATGTTCAGTTTTTCTGGCTTGAGGGAAGATTCTATTTGTCTTTATTTGATTCTGGTTTCATTAAAGATGCCCGTTTTTATGTGAAATCACTGCTTTCAAACCACATCTATATGTCAAAATCAGTAAAATTTGTATTCATTAAATCCTTTATTATGAAGTTGGAGCACATCACTAACTGCAAGATGATTCTGAAGGTGAGCAAATAACCATGGGATCATTTTCATTCATGTTCAACTGATTGTATACAAGGAAACCTTGACAAACTGAAGGTAAAATCATTTCACAGCCAGTTTTGACCTCCAGCCATTAATCCTAGAAACTTTGCTCCCACTAACAGTTTTCATAAAATGTCGACAACATGAGATGAATATTTTTATTCAAACCAGTGTCTCATGGACATGTTGGCGATTCAAAACTGCAAGAAAATAATCGCACAGAATTCAAACTGTGTACGACCAATTGAGCAGCAGGCAGCCAATGTTTAAAAATCGCTGCCTATTTTCATGTCCACAGCTTGTAAACAGGATTCTGAGTCATGCTCATTGTGTTGCTGCCAACATCCTATCTGACTCTGCAGCTGCTTCAGAGTTTAACTCCAAAAATTTAGTTTTTTAAATTAGACCTGGTTGCATTTAGGCATGTGGGGCTGTAGCTGCAAAAGAAAACAGTTCTCAATCAGACATGAAGCTCCTAATATACTACAGTAAAATCTGATGTTTGCTTAAAACACACAAAATGTGCTTTCTGCATCATCTGCTTTAAAACACTTGCTGATTGTGTGGCTGCTGTGTATTGATGCACCGACTCCAGGTACTAAATTGATTAATTTGGTGCACCCGAAAGCTTCAGGGACCTGTTATTGCACCATCAGTCCCAGTACAACTTTTCTGATGAGGGCAGTAGGCAAGCCCCAACATGAGCTCAGCCCGTTCTGACGTGACCCGACGGTGGAAGGAGAGGTTCACCTGTCTAACAGGAACACAGGTGTCAGGTGCAGAGCATGACAGTTTAATGCTGAAAAGTTTTAGCAGGAAAAAAAAGGATGTAAAAATAATGTGCAAGAAAAGTGGCTAAAAAATAGCTGGAAAAGCTGAATCTAGCCAAAGAAAGCAGAAAGTTTGCAACTGAAAGAAGTAGCTAATATCGCAAAAAGGGAAATGTAGCTGGAAAATGTTAAAATTAGGAGGAAATAGTTAAAAAGTAGCTTAAACTGCAAAAAATGAATGACCCAAAGGAGCTGAAAGTTTTTGTTAAAACTGTTAAAATGGCACAAAAAATGTGGATGAAGATACGTTCCGAAAAACATACGGAAGAAAACTGTTACTTGACAGCATTCACAAACAAATCTCAGGTTTTCTGGCTGGCTGTAAAAGTGTACAACTCTATTAGCACATCTGATGATGTTTTTATTTGTTTTAAATGTTTAAATGAAGCCGAGACTGCTTTGCAAGCTTTGGTTAATTCTGTGCTGGTGCTGAAATCCAACTAGAGATGAAGCTCCATAAAGTGTCTATATTCTGCATGCTGGTTTGACATTTTATATGAGTGTCCTAAAAAAATAATGAAATATGTTGTGCTGCTTTTAGTGGCAAAGAAAAATGAATTTAAGTTGTGTAATCCTGAGAATTTTCAGTCCCATCTGAAATTGATTTTGCAATACAATTTCTTTCCTCTGAAGCCTTTTGTCTGCATGCTGTTGCTTTATGTCTGCAGGTCCTGCAAAAAAATGTTCTGTATTAAAACATTGTTCTGTACTGAAGACATAGTTCTGTATTTCATGTATTTTTGGCATTTCTATTTTTAAATTAAAGATTTTGGCCTTTTTAAGTGCCGTGGCAACGTGCAATGATTCAATATTCCACTGAACTAAATCGTAACTCATGACAAAACTCAAAAAATTAGAATATCGAGAAAAAGTTCAATTATTTTTTTGTCAGTCAGTTTTTTTTCATTGTTTGTAAGGAAGCCATAATCAGTAAAATTACAACAAATAAAGGCTTGGAATATTTTCCTACATGTAATTAATCTATGTAATATATGAGTTTTACTTTCTGAACTCATAAATAAATAAAGTTTTTGAGAAGATTCAAATTTTTTTGAGCTGTATCTGTATGTTTATATTTTGTGCATGTAGAAAACAACAAACAAAGAATAAAAACATATGTTAAAAATATTTGGAGTAATGTAAACAAGTTCTAAAAGTGCTTTAGTGACTGCCTGTTACAGATAAGATAGTGACTGTTAAAATAACGTAATTCAATTCAATTAATATAACAAAATGAATATTACAACTCTGGTATTAGCCCCCATCATATGATCCAATAGAAGTATTCGCTTTGAATGTGACGACAAACGGATTGCCTGACTAGTTTTCTCTGTGATGTTTGTTGGACCTGTAAAAACTGTCAAAATGATGACTTTGTGCTCAGGTATTCACAAAGAAACACTCAGTAAAGAGGTCAGGAATGTGACAGATTCCCCTGAAGAGTCACTTTTTAAACGAGATCATAGATGTCTCTGCTTCCTTTAGGAACGCTGGTGCAGTTGGAAAAACATTTTACCAGAATATTATAAAGAATACAACGTTCTTGTTGATGGTTCCCAGGTGAGGCAGCAATGTTGACTGTCGTCTAATAAAATTATTTCGAGGGGCGTCATCGCATTAATAAAACAGGAAGGAACAAAACCAGCAGAACCTCCATCACTCTCCCCAACAGGTGACCAAGCCACAGTATCAGATCAAAAGCTACTGATGCATGTCAGGAAGCAACAATGAAAATACAGTTTCTGTCCTTTTCCTGGGCTCCATATAGAGTGACAGGAGAAAAAAAATACAATTATGATTTTTTTCTCTTGGTCTCCAGTGAATCTGAGATTGTTCATAGTGATGTTTCATCCTCTGAAGGACCTTTTCTCAGATAGGTAATGACAGCCCAGAAGGTCAGAAAGGAAGTCTATAATAATCAAAGCCAGGAGGTTTTTATTGTTGTCGCAAAAAGGTTTTATTAGTAGTTTTTAATGATCAGTCTACTACTGGAAGTGGGAATAAGATGATTGAAATCAAAAACATCTTGGCTTGACAGGCTTTGCACAGGTCTAAACCATGGAAATAAAATCAATCTGAACTTCATTACTTGGAATTTAATTTGGTGCACAGTTAGAAAATGTATGACAGTTAAGAAGACAACATAGTGCATCACAACAAGGAGCACAAAGTACTATGAGATGTTGAAATGAGATGACGATCTCATTTCCTCTGAGAAAACTTCTGCCCAACATTTTAGACCGATAAAGAGCTCAACGGTTTCTACTGCAGACAAGACACTGACTACTAACAATTGCATAGAAACCCTTTTCAAAATATCCCAACTACTTCTTTCATTCTTAAATTTTCATTTAATTCCTACTTTCTCATTTTAGCAATACAGGAAAAAAACAAGCGTTATATTTATCCTTCACATCTGACTGACATTTTCCACCTTCATGACAATTAATATTAATCTGCAATCATGACCTGCGTGCAGATATTTGTTGATGCTAATGCAGCTGCTGTGTAAGTGTGCAGCATACAAATGTACTGATGAATTTCCACCTGGTTTCCATCAGGTGTTTTTATCGGGATCTTTGTCAGTGTTTTAAAGTATCATAATTAGCCTTTCCTGATGCTAATTTTTGCTGTAATTGGTTGCGTACTTTCAAACATGTGTGGATCACACGGCATCGTAGTGAGCTGACAGTTTTAGCTTCACAAAATCAATTTTTGTGTTAATTTTAAGACTACAGAAAGCACAAAATATTCATTCTCATGAAATATAAAATCCCTAAGCCTGAACAGTTTTCTCTTGATTACTCCCTGGTTACTTTGATTGACTTTCTGTCTTGATTTGAACTTGTGATAAAAAAAAAAGATTAAAAAAAGAATTAAAAAAAAAGAAAAACTCAGGGGCTTTAAAATGAGCTTTAAAAATTTATAGCTCACAGAAAAAAGCTGTGTGAAATCAAACACTGGAAAGCCCCCACCTATGGCACCAAGTTGATCCGTGCTTTTCTCTTTTTTAATAACTGCAGAAAAGGTCATGAATCTTTTTTTTTAGATGTTTGAAAGAAAAAATACAGGTTATGTCTTGATATTTGTTTTAGGATGTTTGGTGACAGTTTGTGTTTCGTCCAGCCACTTCTCTCTCCCTGCATTTCCAGTCAGCCCATATCCACCTGTCCCCCTGGTTCACCAATCACAGCTGCACCCACTTCACACATCAAGCTCAGTTGAAACAGTTGTTTTGAGTCCAGTGGCATACAATCATTGTTCTAGAGGGCCACCATCCTGGCTGATTTAGTCGTCAGCAGGTTTTCATGCCTTGCAGAATCTCTGGTTCACTTAAATCAGGTGTGTTGAAGCAGAGAAACAACTAAAACTTGCAGAATATTGACCCAAGTGGATCGTTTCTCACTCATCACCAGTTGAGCTTTATGTGTTCTTATGCCAAGTCTGGTTCCTTTGTGTCTCCTTGAGTCTCTGAGATCTTCATATAGTAAGAATTTCCTGCCTCGACAACATTTTGCTTTGTTCGAAATTAAAACAAAGTTTTATTTAATTTACGCTGCTGATGCTCGTCTGTATTTTTGGGTATGAGACTAAAACCAGTTTAGCGGTTTCTAATATAAATAAAAATGGCATTAATCGTAAGTAATCTAAATTAATACCTATTTTGTAAGAATAAAACACTTCATGTGACAAAAGGAAGCATGACATTTCCGTTTTAAATCAGTTTTATGTCTAAAACTCACAAGTGTCAAACTACATGTTAAATTCTTTTATTTAAGATGGCTGGGGAGGGAATGATTCCAGTACTAATGGTCCTGTCTCACCCCGCCTCTCTGCCATTCCGGTCGGCCTCGATGGTGGGGCCCTGATGGCGGTGGGGTGGGCCTAGGTTTGCGCTTTGGGGGCAGGGGCGGGTGGCTGGGTGCCTGTGGGGGCTGGGGGGTTCAGTGGCGGGATCTTCCCGTGGTACGATGTGCCTCCCCTGCTCCCGTGGGGCTGGTCTTCGGCCTGGCTGGTCCCTCTGCCCTGCCCTCCTGTGGCCTCCCCTGCTCCCGGGGGCTGGTCACCGGCCTGGCTGGTCTCTCGTCCTGCTCTGCCCTCCTGTGGCCTCCCCCTGATTCTGGCACGTGGGCTCCTCGGTAGTCCTCCGCTGTCCCCGGCGGGTCCTGGGGGGCTCGGGTTGGGTCGGTGGGGGTAATGCTGGCCGGCTTCCGTGTGGGATGGGTTGGGGTGGCGTGTCTGCCTCCATGGGGCCCTGGTGTCCCTTCTCCCGGTGCGCATTGGGTTTTTCAGTCCTGGGGCTCTGTGGCCATGGGCGGCGGACTTCCTGTTGTGTCTCCTCTGGCCGGGGGTTGGTGTCCCTGCTCCCCGCCTCTGTTTCTGCCTCTGGAGCCTTGTTGTGGTCTCTCTGTGGCATGGGTGTGACTCCGGGTTCCTTCGGCCTCCTGCCGGACTGGGTCTGACTCTGCTTGCTTGGGGTCGCTAGGGGCGGTATGACTCTGGGGGTACTACCCACATAAAATAAACAAGAAACCTCTGCCCCTCTCGCATACATGAACATAAATGCATGTCTACATTCAATCATCAGTAAACACGCATGTAGAATCACCTGCTTCATCATGTGTGCACATGCATCACACACTTGTCTCACTCATTTGTATGCATGCTGTATTACACACAACCTTAGTTTAAATATTTGTAGCTCATGTTGATCTGCTTCTGTTGGTTTAATTAATAATTAATTTGTAACTTTTAGTAATTTAATAATTTTTATTATGAATATTGTTTACCGATTGTCAGTTCCTGTTATTGTTATTGTTGTTGTTATGTATCTGCCCCTCCCCATTCCCTTCTGTCCTTTCCTTTTGTGTCCCCCTCAGCCTTCGCTGTCCGCTGACTTCAAACAATAAAGGCTTCAACGGGAGGATTATCTCAAACCCTCCTGTTGTAGAGCAAAACTGTCAAGGCATTGGAAAAGTTTTCAGTTTAATCTCACTGAATGCATATATGTCGGACAGGACAGGTGAAAAAAAAAAGACAAGAAGCTGCAGAAGACGTGTGTCATAAAACCGACAAAATGCAATGATTGATACAACTCACAGCTGTGTCAAAATGCCTGCTAATAACTGAGTAAAGCCACGGTGTGGTCATGTTTCAGAAGGTAAAGTTGTCAGCCTAATCAGACGGCTCATGTGGATTTTTTTTTGTGTAAGTCACTCTGGAGAAAATATCTGTCTTTCTGCTAAAATAACATGTAAATGAAAGCTTTCCACTCTGAATATGATGAAATTTACACCAATCAGGCAGCCGTTACCAACAGGCGTTTAAAACTTCAAATTTTCATAAAAGCAAAATCACTCCACCTTCAAAAAAATAAAAAACAGGTCAAATTTTTATGTATAAGTTAGAGGGAAAAAAATCTCTGCAGCTAAAGCGAGCTGGAAACTTGTCAAAAAATGGATGAATTGTACATTTATAGGTACTTTGCTTTAAATTATAGGGCCATTTGTGCTTTCACTTTTCAGTGAGTCGCTTCTTTATCACACAGGCAGCTGCTCCTTTCATTTCATACTCAGGTCCTCTACCAGAGCCCTGCAAGTTTGACGGTTCTGCTCAGCTCTTTTGGACAGAGATCTCTGAGGTCGGATCTGTCGAAGGCACTCTTCCAGGTTTTTGGGTGCTGTGATCTCTGACTGGCACCACTGTCTTTTTACAGCTTCTCCAATTTCCTTTTGCAGACTCTTACCGCTGCCATCTTCTCTAGCTCGTTGACCACCACAGCGTCTGGTTGGTTATTCATCAGTTTGTCAGTCCGGATCTGAAAGTGTTTTAGTCATGCCATTCTCCAACACCCCTGGTGGGACCTCCAGTCTGGTCCATACTTGACACAGATGTTCTTGTACTCTATTCTGGTGACTCAATTATGGCGTTCCATGTATGGTTAGGAGGTTTTTCCACTGACAGTCAGGCATCAGAACTAAAACAAGATTTGAAAAAAACATTTCAGATCAAAGGATTTAATTTGAAACAGATTTATTCATTTATTTTTTGATGCTTTTGACACCCTGCTGGGAGGCTTATTCTAAAACAGCTCTCTGAAACCTGTGTTGTGATCTGAGACACCAATAAAAATCCAATCCTGAGATTAAAATAAACAAATGAATGTGTGTGTGGTTGTGTGTGTGTGTTTTGGAGAGAACACTGACACAATAACCTAAAACACCACTGAGTGCAACAAGATGACATGTTACTGGAGAAAGGTGTTTCCAGTTCATTAAATGAAAACAGACATTTTTGAGATTTTGATACGTTTATTGAAACACTAGTGGGTTTTTGGCCTCTTTCAGGTTTAAATAGGGAAAGTTACACATAGAACACATTTATTTCCTGTACCCATTCTGTCTTGTGCTTTACAGCAGTCATCAGACCACTTACGATGTTAGAAAAAAAAACTCAGGCTGTCTCAAAGACGGTGCAAAATACAAGGACTCAGACAGGCGAGAACTAAAACTTTAATGTCTTTGTTTTGTTTTTCAGAAATATCCCCAACCTAAAGGGCAGAAGAAGAAGAAGATTGTAAAATATGGC
>JAVKLF010000011.1:9740242-9754294 GCA_034783495.1 Millerichthys robustus | reverse complement strand
CATCCATCCATCCATCCATGCATCCATCCATGCATCCATCCATGCTAAAAGCTTACTTGGCCCTGGTTTGATCTCAATCACTGTGCGGCTCCAGATGTCCTTCTCCACTTGAGACATGCGCTCACGTGTCGTTTGGTACGAATCATCTGTGGCACAAACTGTAATCTTGTCCTGAATGCTGCCCTGGCTCTCCAGGTGATCCCTGCCCTCCCTGCGTATGACAGAAAGACTTTTGAGACTTTACTGAACTCGATACTTATTGGAAACATAAAAACATCTTGTGTTTTAATGGCACAACAACCACCACTGTGATGTCTAGTCTGATCTATTTCAATGTATTATGTTTGGCATTATTGTCAATTATCTTTACCAAGCATTAAAAAAGACAAATACAGGTAACTGAGGAGTTACAAGCACAACTCCATGAGAGAAAAGAGATGAAATGTTTCAACAAAAAAAGAACCCATCCAGAGGACCTGATCAACTCTTTTTTGACTTACTTTATTCTCATCTATTAACTATGTCTTTGACATAACAGTCACAAATATCATGTATCTATTCCCTTGCATTATTGTGGTTAAAGATGGCGTGAATACTGTCTGTTGTGCAGTTGATGGGAGGGGTCAGTGTTTAAAGTAAATGTGGTGGAGGCTGAGACCAGATTTACTTCAGATGCCATTTGTAGCCAGAGGTGGGAAGAGTTTCTCTGTGTTGCTTACCCTGAGACATACTGGTGGATGCAGTCAAAACTGGACTGAGGCTTGTCTTTGCTGTCACTAGAGAGGTAAAACGAGAAAACTTTGAATCCCTCTGGGGACTCGGGCGTCGGCGCTGGGATCTTTAGGTACTACAGGAGGCAAACAGACATGTAAAACAAAGGTTATGAAGCTCGTAAACTATATTTGTACATTAAAAGTCTCAAGAAAGAAAAAAAAAAGACAACACGTTAAGACAGCTGTGTGAACCACAGCCATGGTATGTTAATATTTAACCTTTAACAGTTTACAATGTTCTCTGATAGGCTTGAACTTATCTGCTAGCATTGCTCTTTTGAGAGGCTAGTTATGCAATAAGCATGCTTTATCACTCCCAGAAGCTGCCTGAACCAAATCAATGTAATATATATAAAAAATAATAGCAACAAGTAAAATGAGGACTAAAACCCACGAAGCACAACCATTAGATGTTTTTTTTCATGTTCATCTATGCAGTAAACATGACCTAAATAATCTGTCATGTGGGCGAGTCATTAAAGCTACATGGCACTTCCCAGGTCGAGAAAGACGACCTACGGTTCAGCCATGATAGGATACCGTCTGAAGGGCGAAAACACAACAAAAACACAAAGGATGGCTTCCTCGTTTGGATTTTTCATTTCTTTAGTCACCAAGTCACCATTCCTTCCTCTCAGCAAAGAATCCAACAGCGTAAAGTACTATCTCTGTTGGATAGCGGTTACATAAAATGACCTGAAAACCTACTTCTACTAAAAGGATAGTTCAACATAGAAAGTCATTAACCTCCAGGTAACATGTCCTTTAAACTATATTTTGTAGCAGCTTTCCTCTACACTGCCTGCAGCTGAAAATGGACAGTTTAGTGCTTTTGTCAGTGGAGTGTCCCAAATTTATATAAAGCATTTTATTTACTGGTTTTAAACTTCTAACCTATTTATAGTACATTTCATACCTGTGCATTCATTTGTTTTAGTTAAGTGGACTTTAAACCTCCTTGTTAGCTAATGCTTATAACTGATTGATCATAAGCCTTGTGTTTGACAGCACAGTGCCTTTGGCAGATGTGACAGCCGGGACTTCAGCTGTCACAAATGCCCAGTCATGCAGTAAAGCCATAAGCAGTTTTTTTTTTATTTTCCCCTTAGAGAACCAGTGCACAACCCCATTTCTCAACACCCCTCCTCCTCCCCTGAAACCCATTGCGCACCGTTTACCCTACCCCCATCTGCCTCCAGCTTTCCTTCATGTGCACAAGTCCACCCATGTCAACACAAAGCAGCCCACAACACTGGAGACTCTTGAGACACAGCTGACCATTAATTTTGACCTATTTATGTCGGAATGTTAGCATAATGTGGTGAAGCAGAGTCACGTGCATGTCTTCTGTGTCTTTTATGGTAATTGGGAATGATCAACAAAACAAGAGGACAAAAAAAAATAAAGACATCAGCCAGACCAGCAGCGTCCTCAAGAATTCATCCAATTTGAAGAGCGAAGAGAGCGAAGGCAAATAAAAGCAAAGTGATGAGATGAAAGTTTGCTTGTTTAGCATTGCAATAGTGCCACCACGTACCGTCTTTCAGCCGACGGCAGCAACACGAGCCCCCCTCCAGACGTGCATTGGATTTGCCTGTCACCTCGATCCATGCCACCGTGCACACTTCACATTCTAATTCTAATCAATGTCACTCAGGTCAGACTGTTCAGAGGTCGTCTCCCCCACCCCCCACTTTATTCGCAACTCCTTTTTCCAAGCAACATAACCATATGTTATTAACCCATTAATTCCCAGCTTCTAATTCCTAAAGTAGAGCCTCCTTGGATATCTCAGGACCATAAACGCAGCCCTAAAAGTGATGTAACAACAGGGAAACACGTGCTGTGCTAAACCTGGATCTGAATAGTCTGATCTGTTGAATGGAAGCCAGCTGGATTGGTTTTGGAGAAAGCCTGAACATGGAAATTAGTATATTATATACAATTAGTAAACTAAGAAAGTAAAATAATTACTATAATAGTAAAAAAGAAGTGTTTTCATGCAAATAGCTTTTTAGTATGTGACAAATATAAAAGCGGATGGCATGCATAAAAACATTTTTTTCCCCACATACTTTTCCTCATAATTGAAAGGAAAAATATCAGACTACCGGTAATAGTAAAAAGTAACGTAGTCGTTAAATATGGTTTGAAAAGGGAAATAGACTGTGGAGCTACTAATTTGCTTTGCTTTTTAGTTTTGCGACAAAGGGTGTAAGAAAAATTATTATGCTAATACTGAATGTTGGGGTGAGTCAAGGTTTTATGAAAGACATTTTTTCCAGTATTTTTTGTAAAATTTGACATTTTTCCTTCACTTGTATTGGATTTGTATCTAAACCTAACTTTTTTGAGCTGACCTATAAATTTGATCTGCAATTAAAATAAATTAAACTGAAATGAATTGTGTGTAATTTGGTTTGAATTGGAATAATTTCCCCTTGGAGGACTTTCATTGTAAATTAGTGAAAGAAACTCTTCTCAAAGAGCATTTGTACAAATATAAGAAAAATCTCTCATCTTTAAATCACTTAGGTGTACAGTAAACTAAAAATCTTAATTGGGGAAAAAGCTATAGTTGTCCCGATATCAGTTTTTCTCAAACCGTGTACAAGTCCTTCAGTTTGGGTACCCACTGAAACGGAGTACTTACGGAGTTACAACCTAAACATTATACAATACTTTAAAAACAGACAAACTTTTCACTTAATATGTAAACTGTAACACATTCAATGGAGTTTTGATACCAGTATCCCAGTATCCATACTGGGATTGGTTTTAATTCAGAGTATTGAGGTATTTTGCATGAGTACTTGTAAAAATGATAGTATTGCCACAAAAAATACCCCCAAAACAATTTTTTTTTGCATAACTAAAGATTCTCTATTTGTTCAAACTACTATCTGTCAGGGTTTGTGTTTTATTTATCCCTGTTGTCTCCCTTCTCTCTGTTTTCCCCCTAATTCAGCTCACCTGTGTCTCGTCATCCACTGATTAGTTCGTCTTTATATTCGGTGCTTTGTCTGTTCCCCAGTGTCTTTGCATTGTCAGTCTTATGTCAAACTTAGTCTCTTGTACTTTCTCTAGTTCCCTCGTTTGCTCTGGTCTCTAGTTGTTTTTTGTAGTTTCTAGTTTTTTTCCCCGCTCATTGGAGTTGTTTTTCGTTTGTGCTGCCTCGTCAGCGATTTATTTTATAAAATAAATTGTTTTGTTACTTTTTACCTAGTCGTCTCTTGCCTCGCCTGTGCCTCGGTCCCCTGCCTTAAAACCCTCCGCTCTGATACTTTCAAAGAAAAGTTGTGATAAATCTTCATCCAAATAAAGTAAATTTAGATTTAAATCCCTCTGTCAAACCAGACTTTCAAAATTAAAAGTTAAAATTTTATGCTTTTACAAATTAAATATACCCCTGCTATTTTTTGCAAATGCAGCATTTTAACTTTATCAGTGAAAACATAATTATAACTGTGCTACCTGGTTAGTCTGTGTTATTAGTGATGCGTACCAGCAGCCAAGTCAGCAGATGTAGTGTAGTGTCAACAGCCAGAAGTTTACCAATTACACTATCAGCACAGCAGAATACACTAATTACCACAACCAACATTTCTTCGTCTCACCCCCCACCCTGATTGGATCAGCTTCGACTTTAGATGGGTTTAAATCAGTGACACGTCATGTGCAAACAGGTTTGCTCTCCTGTAGGTCCAGTAGTAGGTGTGAATTTACATAAAGACACAAAGTCCAGGGCATTTCCATAATGAAGCTTTGCCTCTGATTCCCAGAGGGTGAAACTGTGTGTGTGTGTGTATCGTCTTAAACAGAGCATTCTATCACAGGACACAAGGTCAAATACCTGACTAACGGCTGAGGCTGAATGTCAGCGTTATCAGCCAGACTTTGTGGAATCGCGACATGAAATCATTGATGAACAAACAAGAAAAAAAAAAGTCACAAAAACAACAAACAGGGTGTTTTTACACGATAACTAAAGCGTCAGATAAAACTAAAGGAATAATAGCATACATCACTGAGAACTCCAGCGTGTGCAGGTCAAGCAGGAGCCATTCTGGTAGAGCTGAGACAGCACATTTCATTCAAGAGATAATTTGGTTCTTTAGTTACAAAAAGAATTAGTAATGTTTAAAATCAGTCTTCTTTAAAAAAAAAAAAAAAAACATCATAGTGAAAACACATTTATGTGACTTGCAGTGTGTGTTTTTAGTTACATTCAAATATTTATTTATAGACATTTTCCACTAATAATAAAAGTTACTGTTAATTATGAAAACAATCAAACATTTTTTTCTCCATCCAGTTCAGAATGAAAGAAATATTTAATTAAATTGCTCATATGCAGTAAAGTATTCTAGTTATGATTCCTGAAGCCTTTAATTTCATAATTATTATTCAGACAGAATTTTAATTAGGAATTATCCTGATTAGAATATTAACTTGTGTCCGTTGAAAGATTTTCAGCAGCTTAATGGTAAACACACAGTGAGTGGAGTAATCCTTTTCATTATTACGATACGAGTCTAGAGGAGCAGTTGGACGGATATAATAAGAGTTACTAAATGGTAATCCTGAGTGCTTTTTCTGAGACGATTCTTCTGTTTGTGAAACATTAAGCACTCGACCACATAGATTAATTTAATATGGTTTTTTTTTCAGGGAGGCACATCGGTGCAGTGACTGAAAGGGTCGCCTCTCAGTGAGAAGGTTGCAGCATTACCTGCCGACTCGAGGCCTTTCCCTGAGGAGTTAGAGTGTTCCCTGTGTACATGTGTAGGGCCATATAAAGTCTGTTAGTTTTTCCAAAATACAATTCTAACTCCATTTTTAGTTTTTTCTAAAGTCTGATTTTTTCTGATTTCTGAACTTTTATTCTAACCATATTTTTCAACGTATACGAAGCATATAATTATAATTGTGACTGATTATAAAGTGACTGAAAAATACTTTTACAAATGATTAGCCACAGAATTCAACATTTAATAGCCAATATTTCACTTTCATAAAAATATAAATATAACAAACTGCTGTGGTTCAGCAGAACATTAAATGCTTTTGCAAGTTATTTAAAAATATTTAGCTGGGATATTTTTAGAAACAAAACATAGAGAATCTTACTTTAAAGTTATTCCTTTGCATCGGAGTTGAACCCAACATAAAAATATGTGTCACAGAAACATAAAACCTACAATCAGTAACATATGGGCTCATTTTTACTTCATTTGTTCAAATTCTTTTTTTATATAGGCTGGCTACAGACTTTAGTGTGTACAGTCCAGAAGTGACTCTGTTGCACAGAAGTAAATATGGATGCTAGGCATGTTAGCGTGTGTGTGTCAGCTTTGAAGTTTTTGTGCAATCAGAGCTGATTAAAGAATTGCCTGCTATGCTTGTTTAGCCTAGAGTTTACATTTGACCCTGTCTAAAGAAAATGGATAGGTGGACAGATCTTTTCCAAGAATTAGAATCATGCCAACAAGCATTGTTGCCAGAGCCCCAAAACTTTGCAACTGTTCCAGCAAGCTGAAACTACTCATCTTGGGTTAGATCAAAAGCAGTTTTTAACCCTGCCATTTGGAAAAAAGAATAAAAAAATAAAGTAACGTATAACCATGAGAGCTACGTTCCGCAGATCCTGTGCTTTGCAGAATAAGATCCAAACATCTGCAGGGAACGATGATAGGATAGTTGCACTCCCTTTCTGTTGTTCCCTCTTTGCTCTGCAGATGAAGGCACAAAGGAAAGCTCTGGTATTTGGCATGGCAGCACTGCGATGGGAACAGGCGCCTGGATATGTGATTTACTCTGAAGTCTCAGCCTCCTGCCTCTGTCTGTAGTGACACTAGTTACCATTGTCTACTCATCTGAGACAACTCAGCCAGTGCTGCTCTGTGAGCTGCCTGTCTTTTGTTCTAGCTTCTCCCCCACCACCACCACCACAAAGCTGAGTGCAATGGCCTGTCGGGCTGCCTGGATTATTCATGACCAGCAGGGACGTGTGGCTGTGTGTAGCTTGGGTGGTAAAGGGAGGGATTGGAGGTCTGGGTGTGTGCATAGAGGCGATAGGAGAAGCAGTGACTCCCAGTAGAGCCAGTGCATGACAAATGGCTATAAACAGTTTTCTTCTAGGAATGTGCAGCTCAGTATGGGGATCCTGGAACCTGGCTGAAGCATGTGTATTTAATCCTCAATTATTTTTATGGAGACTTTGACACATGGAGTCAAAGCAAGTGCACTCATGTTGACAATACTTCTGAGAAATGAGGACAAAATCAATTATTCCCAATCACCGTTCTGAAGAACTGAACATTATGATCCAGAACTCCCCTGCGAAACAGATGTTCAAAACAGAACATGTGGTACACAAAGCCTCTCTTAGACCTCTTATAGGCTGCTTTCTGTGAGCCAGGAAGGATGCGGTGCTGATGCTTGAGGATCTATTCATTGAAGGGGGTTGGTAGATACAGGAAAAGCAAAAGGGTTGAAGGGGCGGGGGTGGTTGGGCGACTGACGCGAATTAGAGCAGGGATGTGGGGATGGGCAACTGTCAAACAACCCCCCGAGGTACTGCCTGTTATGCCAAGCAGAATCAGTGCGTTTCTTTTTCCAAGAAGCTGGAGTTAATCTGTTAACCTCAACAAACGCTTGCCGTCTTCCAACCTTCGACACCTCCACCCCACCTCACAGAAACCCCCGCCCCCATCTTGATTTATGGATGGATGGATGAAGATGACATATAAATGCTAGTTATCCAATAGTATGGAAGAGTTGCATGTTTTTTTTTGGATTATTTTAATACTCTTAAATATCTTTGTGATCCTCAAATTACAGTGTTTGCATTTTTAAAATGCTAATTTATTTAGACATTCATCCTAACAGTGTCTGCAAGTCAGGAAATTCCTTTTTACTGCTGGTTATCAAATCTGCTTTGACACACTGAAACCAGTAATGTGATTTCCTCGTAGACGCCTTGCTGTTTCACTAGAGCCGTCTCACTTGGACAGTTATGCTCTACTCCCCTTACAAGACCTTTCTCTCCACACCAGTAGCCTACCTGTAATCCTATAACAATTCAAAGATTGAGTTAGAAAGTACTTTTAAACCTTAGAGAACTTTAGAGAACTGAAAAATTTATAAAAACCCATTTGTTGCTCGTTTTTGGGCCCCTTAAATATAACAAATAATTATTCATACAAACTCAAGTTTATTTGATGAAGATAAATTTTTTTAAAATCCTGTGATTTCCAGTAATTGTGTGAATTAGCCCTGATGGGGCTTTAACGCCAATCTACATTTTTATGTTGGAAAACAGTTAATTAAAGGCTCACTATGAATGAAGTTTCAAGAAACTGTTCTTTAAAAATGTAGCTAACTGATTAAAAACTCTGAAGGAAGAAAGTTGAGAAAAGAGTGCAGTGTGAATGGTTTTAGTTTCAATACCTTTTAATTTACTTAAATTGTCCAGCTGTGGTCAGTGCCAGTTAACCGAAACTGGCCAACATTGTTCTACATCTATTCTTGTCACATTTATCTAATAAAAATTAGAAAAAACAAAGAAGCATGTACAAAACCTACGTACACCCTTGATGCCTCAATAGAGAAGTAACAGCCAAAAATTGCTAACCACAAGCATTTTCAGAAACTGATCATAAACATGTGTGAACAGACATACTGACAGCTAGATGATCACCTTTGGTATGGTTATAACGGTGCTCTAAAAATTATCTTTAATAATATGATCTTGTAAAACCTGTTTCTAAAATACACACTACAACTGAAAAACACAGAGGGCCTTGAGCAAGCAGAACACAGGGATTTTGGTATTGCCCAACACATGTGGATGAATACAGTAGCTTGTGCCTTTTTAGAAACACACAGAACAACTTTTCTTCTCAGTACTGCACCACTGTGAGAGGACAACTTTGAAACCACATTCCTGTTATCGTTACTCTAATTAGCTTCAAGATCAAATAAATGTGTGTGTGCTTGCACATGTACACGCTTGCACAGTGTAAAAGCTTATTTTCAGTGTGAGGGTAAGCAGGGATAGAGTTAGAGCAGCCATGTGTGAGATAGGAGCCCTGATGTCTCCCAAGGATTCAAGAAATGGCATGGGGTGAAATGGCACAATAGTCAAGAGGGCTAGCGAGAGGGAGGGAGACCATAGGAAGATCTGCCTTCACACAGAGTTGTCATTAGATTATCTTTAAGAGGACCTCTACATTCCCCTCATCCCTGCTCTGCTGCCTTCATGTGACAGCTGCGCACATAAAGACGAGACAGGGTTATAAACAACAACAACAACAAAAAAAAACCACTCTGGTATCTATAACTTAACATTTGTCAACCAAGACAGAAAGCAAACCAATCTAACGCCTGACAGAGCACAATTCAAATGTAGAGCACATGTTTACTACCAACATACTACACTCATAAAACCAGCCAATGCAACGGTACAATAATAAAATAGAACATGACACAGCTTTGTTGCATCTTTGGTAAAAATTCAGTGTTCTACAATAAAAGTGAACCCAGCAACAAATCTGAGAATAGATGAGAAATAAGTCTTGTTCTTAAGTAACACGTGTTTGCTAATCAATAAGCAGTCAACCACATGGATTTATTTAACTGGGTCCCTTTTCCAAGAATTCGGATCATGCCAACGAGCAGTGTTGCCAGAGCCTCAAAAGAAAATAAGCACTAAGATGTGAAATTCCAACCATGGGAATCCAGACCAGCTCTGAATGCATCTCTTAATCCTCTGTGATTATAAAGCAATCCAGACACTTATTTTGTTTTATACCGCATACGAGTTATTGATTAGACCCTTCCAGTTTACACTGCACAGACAGTTTTAGGTCTCCTTACCCTACCTAGAGGAATAAAATAAGATGTTTATGTTGGTCAAAATAAGCAGCTTTTCCTTCCCTGCTATTTATAGGTTGCACAGTAGGCTTTAAATGCAAACTTCAGAGGTCTCTTGAGAGTTTGCGTCTTTCCTTGCATGATTACAAGCTTGGCAGGACAATTTACAATAGTAGGCCTGTGTGCCACAGCGACAGAAAGAAAAAGCAGCCGAAAACCTCAACATGCTATTTCTTGATAGGAGCCTCGGCCCCTGACACCACGGAGACCTGGAGTGATGCCAGAACAGTGATTTGAAGAATTCCTCTGGTTTCTGAGGCCCTGCAAGTGCCCCCTTTACAGGAAATGTGACATGGGCCAGGCAGGGCAGTGATCAAAAGGAGGCAATTGTGGTTTTTGCGATAAAGTTCCACGATTGGAGTGGTCAGTGGACACATAACTTGTTGAACTTTGTGCAACTTGACAACTGGACCAAAAGCTTGTCTAGTAGGTCCAAATCCAGACCTACATTTGTGATGTAGATGCTAGAACTCCCTGTTTATGCCAGTTACCCCCAGTAACTGCTTAATCTGGGCCTCCCCACACAGTGGTTGTCACTAGCTCATTAATGCCCAATAGTCCAGCTCTGAGACTAGTGTCTGAGGGGGAGGGAGATCATGCTTAAATTCCGCAAAGCAATTTGAATATGTAATGTGCCAACCAAGATATAATCACCAAATCCTTCTTGGTGATTAAAGCAAACTGAAATTACAATTACTTAACATTGCTTTACAGGAAACCTCGCATTTGCAACTTACTCTGTAGTCAGTTTCACAAATATCTTGTTTCATGTTCGAACACTTTTTAAAACAGGTTTTAGATATTTCTTATTAATAAAATAAAAACGTCAGATTGCATGCCATTCGGGTGTTTCAGATCTTTCATGTCTGCACAGAGACAACAGGCGTGGCAACATAAAAGACTCCCCAGGGTTTGCCAACTCCCCAACATGCTCCCCGAATACCCCCCACCACACACACACACACACGCACGCACACACACACACACAATTACAAGCCTGACCCAGTAACCTAGCTAGCAGCTGGGGGAGCACTGTGTGCCCTGTCATTGGGCTTCTAGGGCCCATGGAACTACACTTGGACACTTGGAGCAATGTAATCAGCTCTCGCAGGGATTACAAACACTTTTCATAAACAGGACTGAATGTGTGGTTAATATGTAGTAGCAGAGGTGGGTAGGGTGCTAATCTGACCAGACACAGGCATCTTTCTCTTTTACTTGCTTCAAAGGAATGTCCTCTTACTTCTTGTACCAAGAAGGCTTTTTGCACCTGGCATCTGTACAGGCATGCCTAATACAGACTTTCTGAGCATTGCTGAAAAATTAATGACACCCCCCACCACACACACACCCCACACACACAATGCTACGAGGTGTGGTTCATAAAAAAATTCTTGATATGAACCACTAAAGAAAAGAGTTTACAAAATATGTCGACATGAACACAATTCCAACACTTGGGAAAATCTTTTAAACCTACATCCTTTTTGAACAATGGAGGTTGCAACTTGATGTTAAAATAATTAAACATGATGACCGAAGAAACTGTTGACAGTTGACTGAAAACTTCAAATAATCTTACCCCTTGGCTCCCCTTGAAGCAGATTACTGGCTGATTTGACAGGGATGCCTGAGGAAAAATAGAGGGAAAAAAAAGAAACTTAGTACCAAATCACATTCATCTTGAATCTATTGAACTCATATACTATCAGTGAAAACATACTTCCATTGTTCAAACCTCAGTGTTTGTTGCATTAACTACCATTCTACAACACAAGCTCAAGAAAGCGACCCGAGATGAATCATTTAATCTATATCAAAAACAAAACAGTCTTCAAATCATGTTTGTTTATGGGTCATGCGTTTTCAGGGGATTTCCTCTCATAATGAATAAAGTCCATCCGTCCATTATCTGTTACCCGCTTCTTTCCATCAGGATCACGGGGGTCCACTGGTACCCATATCCAGCAGTCACAGTGCGAGGGTACACCCTGGACAGGTCGCAAGTCCAATAATGAATGAAGTAATATAGAAAAACTTAAACAAGTTTCCAACAGATCACCAAAGCACCTAAAAACAATTGCATCAGACAGAGCTCTTTATCAATAATGGTTTAGGGGCTTCCAGCTTTTAAGCCTGGTTTACGGTCTATGAGAAGACAGATAACGTCTTGATGTCGTGTGATGAAAATTGTCCACAGTTCATCTCACATTCCCCACTGAGACCCAGGCTTGGGCATTGCCCACTGACAGGAGGCTTCTTACATGGTGTGCGCCAAATACTGTGTGATTCATCAGAATTGTTTGTTAGTGCACCATTGATGAAAATTGGCTGCAGTATGCTGCCCTCATATCTACTCCACTGAGCAGCAGCTTGCTGAGGCAGTTAGGAAATACAGCTATCTTAACAGTTCCAGCCAGACATATAAAGACAGTCAAATAAAACGTATAAAAAATGTAAAAGAACTTGTAGGTGATGTGCATGGAAGAGACAGAGCTCAGACACAGGTGAGACTGTGTGCCTTGGCCGGGCAGTAGGCAGGCTCCTCCGTAGTTTCCTTTGGTGTATGAATTGTCCATGCAAATAAAAGACTGTCCCACAATCACATCAGCCTTGTGAAGTATAATTAGACCTTTGGTCAACACAAGAACTTTATGTTTTCCATTTGACTCTTCTTACACGTGGAGATGATTTTACCAAACTCAACAGTCATAGCGTGTCGAGACTATCCAAAGTGTACTTGTCACTGGCTGAAAGTAAACGACTTGTAATTCTTGCCAACAAAACACAACTTGGCTGATTTTACTCCATTACAAATAAAGCAGTAAAGTTTTGGTAGTAAATGATGCACATTTACAAAACGTCAAATCAAAATATTATAAAAAGCATATTTACGCTATTTAGGCTTTAACCACAAAAAAATATATAAAATATTCTTTATTTGCAACAATAATTTGATGTAACCATGAGGTTTTGTGTATAGATCAATCTATTTGAGAATTTCATTTTAAATCTCTTCATATAAAAAAAACAGATGTGGGTATCTGATATGAATCCTAACACAGTCCTAGGACAGAACTCCTGCACGGTGGGCGTCCAGCGGTCTGAACCGGTATTTTCTGGTGGAAAAAGTTTTTTTGTTTTTTTTTAAACCTCTGCTCTGCTGCAGGAAGCTGTCAGACTGTGGAGTTTTAACTCCTCTTCACGGACCAATGAGCCCTGGAGATGGGCGGGCTTCCAAGCGTGTAAAGGGCAGAAAACAACAATACACAAGAATCGAACAACTCCACGAACCTTACCAACATCGGTCCAGGTCCAGTTTGATTCTGACCGGGGAGTCAGGAGAAAATACGACTAAATGACTAAATTTCTCTCGCAGTCGTGGCTGTCTCACTAATGCTTTTATCAAATGCTGCTCTGGTAAACATGACTTGGACAGACTAAGTTATCTGGTTTTAATCTACGGTAGCAGATCGTTAAAAAAATAAAACAAGACCCCCCTCAGATTTTTAGGTGACGAATAAATTGCCTGATAGCTTGTTGATTAATTTATTCCCATGAGAGGCTCAAGTAGGAAAAATGTATTTATGAATACATTAGAGAATGTATTTTTTAAACTAGAATGCATTTTTTAAAATTAAAATATGATTTTAAAAATGACTGTTTAACAAATCCTATTCGCACAAACAACAGGCTTTTTTGAAAGCGCTAATAAAAAACCCCACTAATGTTTGTAATCTTTGTGGCGTTTCAGCAGGTTGGTAAACAAGGACGTGTCGGAACTTGTTTTTTTTTCTGCTCAAAGCAACTTTTATTTACTTAACGAGGAGAAATTTGTTAAAACTTTTTTGGTTCGTCAGAATTTTAGGATCATTTTTGATCAACCAAACTCAGTCTAAGTGGGGCAAATAAACCGAAGTCCACATTTTTACAGCCACCAGCGCTCGGATCGATTCAGCCTACAAATGTTTAAACTTTCTTTTCTTCACATAAATGTAATAAAACAAAACGTGTGTTTCCAAATTAGTCACAGAAGTTAGGACACGAGAAAAACGAGAAAAAAACGTACATGATAAAAAAAAAATGCACATAAGCGAGTCCAAAGTTGTTCATTTCTATTTACCTTGAGGTTCTGGTAGGCTTCGATGGTCCGGATGGCGGTGTCAGTGAGTTTGACGTGATAAAGACTCTGGTTCGGGGTGTTTTTGTTGATTTTACCACAGGAGAGTCCGTACCGATGCTCCTGTCTCAGCGCTGCCATTTCTACAACTGAAGTCCTCCAGCTCCAGCCGCGACATTCTGCTCCAACGTCACGAAGAAGACGGATGGGCGGGGCTAACAC
>JAVKLF010000011.1:9712434-9724506 GCA_034783495.1 Millerichthys robustus | reverse complement strand
ACACACACACACACACACACACACACACACACACACACACACACACACACACACACACACACACACACACACGTGTAAGCAGAATGCCGACCTGATAAGAAGGCGACCTGACAGTTTTGTGTTGGGGAAATAAGCGAACTCCTACCATGCATACATGGATGTAAACACCGCCTGCTTTAAAGAATGCTCTTATTTAACCACAACTAGATTGACTCTATGTTTAACGCTGATTGCAAACAAAACAGTTTCATGTTTGCACAATAGCTTTTTCTATACACATTCTGATGCGTCAGATGTTTCCATTTTATTTTAGGGACTACTGCAGTCAATTGCTGGGGCACAGTGTCCTGCATCTACTTCAGTGAAGTCACATAACCAAATGTTCATCTCAGGCACCTCTAAAAAGGCCAGACGAGTAAACATGTCTGTAAATCAAAATTTGCTACAGGTTGTCCTGAGCTGAGCTGGGGTGCATTTCAATAAGCCTCAGGAAATGTGCTGAAGGTTATGTGAGGACTTCAGTGGAGCTCAACAACCAGAATGTCGGCAGTAGATTCCCTTGATGCCTATAAGCAAACTTTTTATTGCAAGAGAAGAAAATTAAAGACCTCACCTCACATCCATTTGTCCATCTGCAATTGTAATAAGAGGCTGATTTACTTCAAATTAACTAGCAGGCAAGGAAAAAACAAACAAACAGCTGTGACGTCTCAGCACCACCAGGATTATGGTTAAGCTGCTTTGCGTGGCATTATTGATGCCGTGTGTCCATCCAAGAATTAAAACAAAACAAAACAAAAAAACATGACTCAACAATGGCAGCAGCAAAACCTGTTTCCACTTCTCGTAAAGAAGAACAACCTCATAAATCCTCTCAGATTTTGTATCATCATACAAGCTGCACAACACATTTATTACGCTATATTAGTGTGTTATCTGAGGTTGTAACCATAGAAACCAGGATGAGACATGCAGCTGGCCTTCCCCATCATTTATGGAGTGCGTGATGTTAAAAGTGACCACTGCTTTTTTTTCCTCCCTCTGATGGGAGTTTTGTCCCCACCTCCTTGTATTCAGAACAGTGAGGGGTTCTAAGTTGAGTCACCCATGCAATCATGAGGACGCCACAACACACAAGTCATCTATTATGAACTCATACTTCTCCAGTGACACAGAGAAAAACTCGTCCTTAGTACACCTTTCAGATGAACATGGAGGAGTGGAAACATTCCTGTTTTAATCTGATCACTTCAAAACATTGCCGACTGAGAGACAGCCTGTCCTCCTCCCTGCTGATTAGTGAAGATAAGATGACTGTGTTGCTTTGTTTATAGGAAATTGTTATTGAGCAGCTATTGGAACATTATACAGTAGAGCACATGTGTCAAACGCCTGTGGGTCAAACGCGGCCTGCAAGAGCTTCAAAGATGTGTTAATGTCTTAAAATAAGCAGAATACTGCTCTAAAGCCAGCATTGACCATAAACTACATCTTACAAAATCCCCCGATTATTTAGCAAAAGTTCAGAAATAGCCGGCAGTGGTTGAAATTTGCTATGTAAAATCTCCATGTAGCTGCGTTTTCACCAGCTATGTTTGCTGCAGCCCAGTTGTGCTGGGAAGTGGGAATTCCCCCACTTACAAGTTGTAAATATAAACTGGAATGCCCCCTCCAGTGGAATTTCCATCAGAAAGTGGGAAAGTTCATAATTTAAGATGGCAGCTACTTATTGCAACTCAGTATTGAGTGAAATTCCTTCTATTACTCTTGATATAATTTCTGTATTATTTATTTCTCATTTAGTCAGTACATGTAGTACTTTTCAGTGTTTATAGGAGGACGTGTTAAAATGCTGTTTCTATGCACAAAATACAGCAAAGTGCTCAGTTATTGTTTGTTAGAAGTGCTCACCCATAGGAACGTGATGTTTCATGTTTCGTCAAAGTTAATTACAACTGTAATATGCTCACGTGGCCCCCTGTAAAAATGACTTTCACTCTTCTGCTATAGAGGAACTAGTTAGAGCAAAATATCATCTGAAACCGATACGACCACAAGTGCTTCCTGTACGACAAGCCTGTACGACCAAGCAACTAGAAGGTAATCTCGTTTATCTGCTTGTCTGGGTTCAGTTAACCACTTGAAACTAAGATCACACGATCAGATGCCGCAGATACTGAAAGTCGGCAGATTTCTGTCTGAGAGCCAGAGCTGCAAAAACAGATTTACAAACGACAACAAACAGTTTTACGCACAAGTGAAAGGCAAAGTGGAAAAGACAAACAGAAACATTACAAATTTGAGTACTCATTGGATAAATTCTAATTAAACGTTCAGAAAATTACAACTGGATCCTGTGATGAACTTGCGACCTGTCCAGGGTGTACCCTGCCCCTCGCACTGTGACAGCTGGATATGGGCGCCAGTGACCCCTGTGACTCTGAAAGGAAGAAGCGGGTAAAAGATCATGGATGGAAAATTACAACTGAAGATGTATCTACTTCTGGTTATGCTTTGGAGTCAACCCAATCCTAGATGGGCGCCACAGCTCTTAGCCAACAAAGAAATGTTAAACCTCAGCCAGTTTTACAGATACTGAGCTGAGAGTCATTCTATCAATAAAGTCTTAAAGAGGCCCTTTTTCACATGTTAAGGTCTGTAAAAAGGCATTTGCAAAAACCACTATGAAATATTTGGGATTGGAGTTGTTTTAATACGGCAGAAATTCCTTTTTTTCTTGACCCTGATTGAGAGACATTTTATACACAAAATCTGTAAATTATAAAGTGTTACGGTTCTAAATATGGCTCATTCAGGACAGTAAATATATTTAAGGACTATTTATTTTTATGAAGTTTCTGTTTCAGCATGAAAACCAAACCCGGGTATTTGCTCAGACTTTCTTTTGGAGCAGGAAAGTGGGTCTGGGGGCTCCGCGGCTCACTTTATGGGGACTCGCATGGAGCTGTAGTCGCAGGTTCAGGTTTCATTGGGACCCTGCAGAGGGATCTTGCAGTGTTGACCAGCCTCTGCTTCCTGTTTGCTCTAATAAGACCCCGGAGGCTTGTTGGCTGATCTCAGCACAGCAGCTTAGTGGTTGTTGTGCTAATCTGCAGTGACCTGCGTGACACTGGAAACCTCATAGATCTGTCAACAAGATGCAGTCTCAGTTTGCACTGAACAACTTGTCGGTCATGTCGGGTTTGTTTAACAACCATTACAACTCAAAGCAATAATTCAAACCATTTGAAGAGGGTTCTGTGGAAAAGATAAACATTTTTTTTACCTGTTGTAGATGGCTTTTTGCACAACCAGATGTACGAACTAAATGCTAGTCCGTGCTCGACCAAAGTGTATTGTTGTACTCGAAACAGTTCCAATTTAAAACAAAAGGTAATTTATGTGAACACCGTTTAAAAACATCTTATCACTATTATTTTTTCACATTACATAGATATTAACATGATATTTGTGGTGTATGCTAGTGCAGCAGTTAGCTGTAGCACTTCTGGTGCAGCTTGGGGCCAGAATATCATGATTATTCTGTCAATAATTGCCAAGTAATGCAATGTTGAGAGCAATAACAGCATTTTAAAATTAGTCTTTGCCTGAACCTCTGGGAAACTTTTTAGTTATTTTAAAATGGCAACAATCCACTTCAGTCATTGCCCTGCTCAGACTAGCCATTAGCTCATCCAGTGAAAATTTAAAATGTTCCTCCATATGGGCACTTTTAAATAGATTTTCAACAAATAAGTTCTCAACCTTTCTCTTTAAAAGGTCTGAACTTTATTTTTATGTTTTAGTCATATTATTAATCCTTATTTGAAATTTACAGCATTCTGCTTTTTTATTTCCGTTTTTTCAAACACCCATACTTTCACCTCACACATTTTGAACCTGGTGAACATCTTCCTCTCAGGCGGCGGTCGGTTTGTTTAAGACACTTCAGAGCCATTTGCAGGATGATGCATCATTTGGGATTCAGTGCGTCGATGAATGCACATTTACTGTAGTTTGGGCACTTAAGCATCAAAACTGATGACTCATCACACCTCGAATAATGTGCCTCATTCTAAGTGAGTAATGAGCAACAAAGTGGATGATTCCTCTGTGCCAAATGAATCGATGCGACATGATGAGTGAGAGGTTTGACTGAGCTGTTTGCAAACCAAACATGGATCAATTTTGAAAAATCCATCAGGATATTCAGAATGAAATCTAATCATTTTGTTGTAAACAAATAACAAATCCCACTTTTTAAAAAGAGATAAAGTAGGTCGAAACTGTACAAGAATGTATCAGTAAATAATCCTGTTAAAACAGGTTTACAAACAGCATTAAACGTAGTCCATTGCTCCTCTGCACAGACCACTGAAACGACCTGCGGTGAAGCTTTGTTGGCTTTTCCAAAATGTTGACTGAGTTTGACACCGGCTTCGTTCTTGGCATCATGGCTGCATGAACCCTGCTTATGTGTTGTTACAGCAGTGACCTTTGTGTTCTGCAGCAGCACCAGCTTCTGTGCGTCATTTTGACAAAAAGGCATCATAAACACAGCGTTTAAATCAATTATTGCTGACTTTAGATGGATAGAAGCTTGGTGTTTCGCATGTGGCTTGTAAAATAAACTAGTCATCATTACAAGGATGTTATATTTTTTATGTCTTTGTTACCTACAGGCTGAAACTATAGTGAGGTGTCAGCAGCACAGCTGGATCGCGTGTGAGGCTGGCGTAGATGCTCTGAACATGAGAGCTGAAATGAAAATCCTGCTCATGCGCTCTGTTGTGAGTGTTAAACAGATGTCTACAAAATGAGAGGAAAGGAAACAACTGGAACTAATTTCTGTTGTTTTAGACCTCGTACACCCAACAGCTGTTGAACACATCCTCCTCTCACCCTCCGGCCATCTTTCTATGTGGAGTTTACATGTTCTCCCTGTGCACGAGTGAGTTTCCTCTGGGTACTTCAGATGGAAGTGACAACCAGCTCTGCCACTTTTATACTTTATGAAGTATTTATATATTAATATTTCCCCCATATAAATACAAAAATTTCTTCCCTTCCCTCATCAAAATGTATTGCTCACTTTAAAATATGCTTTATCAAAATGGTTGTTTTTCTCTTTTTACACTTTCTTTAGCTTCAGGTAGCCTTTTGCTACTTTTAGCTACCCCTTTGCTGTTTGCTAATATTTGGCTACTTTTAGCTAGCTGTTTTTGCCTTTAGCTAGCCTTTTGCTACATCTAGTTTTGAGCCAATGTGTAGCTTCTTCTGAGTCAACTTCGTCAGCAAATTTTGTGACACATAATTTAAAAACATAATTTGGTCATTTGTACTTTTACAAAATTAGTTTGTTATGTAACATTAATGAATAATAAACATAATAAATATTGATTAAAAATTGGCCCTTGGCTTGGACCAAGTTTTGATTTTTGACCCCCCCTGCCATAGACTGTATAAATCTGTTACACAAACAGAAGGTAAAGTGTGTGTGTGTTTCTGTGTGTTTGTGCAGAGAGCCTGATATCCCTGCTTGGGCTCCTTTACTCTATCAGCTGCAGCTGCTGGATGTCAGGGAGAAACCTGACCCATTAACACTGCCCATCGCTGACCGCATCCGCATCGGCAACCAGAAGCGAGAGCGCGGGAACTTTCATTACCAGAGGGAGGAATACAGCCTGGCCGCCAAAGCTTACTGCGTGGCCCTGGAGGTGCTAACCACACGCGGCGCAGGTAACCATCAAAGGCATGGATGTACTCTTCAGTAAATACTGAAACAGGCGTGACACCCAAGTCTGATCCGAGCATCGGCAACCTCACCGATCCCAGAACGACACAAAACAAGTGCTCTCTTCCGCTTCAGTCCACTAATCACAGCCTCTCCTTGCAGAGCCACGTCCGTCTGGGTCGGGCGCCCTCATAAATGTTTCTGTCTAATTCTTTTTGCATAATCCAAGCCAATCACCTCTCCTACTCCCACCTTCTTAATCACCCTAATCATTGAAGGCCCAAGAGAGAAATGTGGCTGAATGAGACAACGAGGGACGAACACGAACTGGTTCATAATGAATAATGAATCCGTGTGGCGTGGGGCTGAAGAGTAAAGTTCATCAAAGCATCCAGATCAGGTTATTAGTCAGTGAGAAGAAGATGGATGAAGGAGATACATCTTAGATCTTGATACTGCAGGTCATCTGAGTTTATTACACACATATGTTCTGTAATTAAACTAAACATGACCTCAAATATATTACAGATGTCACACGAGGTCTGACTTGAACTGTTTAACCTTACTAACTAACCCAGTAACCTTAGAAAACAAATTACTATAATTCAGACAATTTTACAGCTATTGTGATAAACCTGATGCGTTCTGAGCTGAAAACCATTGTGTGTGTGTCTGTGTCTTGTTCAGATGGTAGTGACGTTGGCGGGAGAACAGAGGAGGAAGAGGTGCGGGAATACCGGGTGAAGTGTTTAAACAACCTGGCCTCCGCTCAGCTCAAACTGGAGCAGTTCGACGAGGCGCTGCACACCAGCTGGAACGTCCTGACCCTCGAGCCAAACAACGTCAAGGCCCTTTTCAGAACGGGAAAGGTCAGGGGAGCAGAACGATCAACTTTTAGACGCTGGGGAGGGAGGGATCAGCAACACCAAGAGCTGAAGTTTGTTATGGCGGGTGATATTTTTTCCTTCAGGAAATGCAAGATTTTTGATCCGATCTGCATTGAAACAAATTATTGTTGAACGTTGGATTACAGTAAATTTTGTTTTTATATGGGGTGGAGGAAAAAATGCTGTTACTTTGTTGGCTCTCCCCTTCATGTTTTGATTTCTGGCTCCTCCAAATACTGCTCACATTGCAAGTCTTCTAATCTCTTTCAGCTGCTGTCAGATAAGGGCGAATACAAAGAGGCGATGGAGGTGCTAAAAAAGGCCTTGAAACTGGAGCCGACCACCAAGGTGAGGATTTTTTCTCAAACTCTTTTTCCTCTCCCCATTTCCTCAAATCTGCCTCCAAGTCTTTTTTCTCAAACTAGTTTTCATGTTCTAAATTTCAACTTTCTGGTTTAATAATTTGGCGTTTTAACGCAATTACTTGTTTTCGCAGCTATTGAGCATATACTTTTTGTTTTATTTGGTAAAAGAGTGAGATCGGAGTAAAACACTTCTGTTTAGAGCTTGTTGCGCTTTGTTTGGTGGTGAAACACACCTCAGAACCTTTGTAAAAAGAACAGAACATTTGTGTCTCAATTGTATTTAAGGTGGGAGAAACAAAATATTTAAGTCATCCATCTACAAAACCCTTTTTTCATTGGAGAATTGAGATTAGGTCTAGAAAACTGGTCATTAGAACAAAAGCTTCACTCGGTGGCCTCTGTTTAAGGACCTGAGTGTGAAGCTGTGCAGGGTGTGAGGAGGATTTTCCATCAGTTGTTTATAAAACACTCCAGCCAGTATTACAGTGACCTGACACACAGGGCGTGCTGCCACCCTCACAAATATGTCTGGTCTGGTCTAGACTAAATTAAAATAGGTGCTGCTTTGAGGGAAAAGCAGTTCAGTACATTTATTTCAACATCTGGGATAAAGTTTCAGGTTAAAATGCATTGATATTGTTTCTCGAGACCTGAAAGATTTGTTTTAACCCTCTGTTCCTCCAACCCACCTCCCCCAGGCGATCCACGCCGAGTTATCCAAGCTTGTCCAAAGGCAATCGGGAAGTAATGACGCCCAGCAGTGGAAAGCCAAACCGGCAGCGATGCTCGGAGACGACTTTACACCGTTCCCGATTCCTTCCAAGAAGAAAACATCTGTAAGCCGCCACATTTACTCAACCCCTTTTTATTTTCCCCTCGTTAGAATGTAATCAACAGACCAGATTCAGATAGTTTGTATTTTTAGGGAATTTCCTGGAAGTTCATCCTGGGAGCTCTGCTGGTGGCTCTGGGCAGCTTAGTGATGTCACTGATTCTTACTGCAAGAAATTGAAAATCTTCTGCAGGAAGGAAACGTCGTCGTGACGAACCGGAGCAGATCGAGGTCCCAGTTCATCGGGTTTCCACCACAGAAAAGAAACCGCAGCAGTTGGAGCCTTTGTGAGAGGTTCAGTGAAAAGTGAATTGAAGAGTCAAGTGAAATCTAAAAGAAATCACTGAAGATTTCTGCAGTTCCATAACAACACAAGTGTCTGAAAGTTGTTTTCTCAGTTCATTTTATTCACGTAAGATTAAATGTCTCAGAAAATGTTCTGACATCACAGATGCAGAGGCTCTGAAAAATGCACAAATTGGAAAAAATTATATTTAGTACATGAAGAAAATTTCCAAAAATTTGATCAGGGCTCAGGAAAGAAATACTAGTGCAAAAAAAAAACCCACAATAAAATTATATATANNNNAACAGAAGGCTGTGTATAAAATAAAGTACCTATATTAGAGATGTGAGCTCAAAGAAAAGTGCTGATCAATACAAAAAAAATCTAACTAAAATAAAAAAATATTTAAACCAGGTAACAATTTATTTACTAAAAAAGTTACTTTCATATAAAAAGTTAAAATAGAATCTAAACTAAATGTGCATTTACCTTTGTACAACAGTGTAAAGTTCTATTCAGATTTAAAAAAATACTAAAGATTCTGGACTAAAAGCAGCTCGTTATTCTTCCCTGGTTTATTAAAACAGACAAACGTTAGTTGTTTACAGTCCACAGCAGTTGCTAAAAGCCTTCTTTGGGTTGGTTTGATTGAGTCGGACCCAAGATCCTGACTGTCGCCTCACGGTGCAGTTTTTTTTTACTTCCCTGTAACAAAAGAATATACGTATATACAGTATGTATATAAAATTTAGCTTAGCTGAGAGTTTGAGAGGAAAATAAACTCGCCCCGGTCTCCTACCTTGCCAGATGAAGCACAGCCTCGGTTATGTTGGTTCCATCTTTGGCGCTGGTTTCACAGAACAAGACACCATACTCCTGTGAGCCACAGAGTTAGTTTACTCTGACACACAGGAGGTCAAGCATCTGTATAAACCGCCCCACCTGGTGGAATTATAAACTCACCTTAGCCAATTTTTCTCCGTGTGAAGTGCTGACACAGCTTCCTGCTGGAAGCTGCTCCCGGAGGTCCACCTTGTTTCCAACAACACACAGGGCGATTCTCTCATCCGTGGATTCCTTCGTATAAACCAAGAACAGTTAACACGCTTTCTTATACTTATTTAAACATTTTCATCAGCCTCACCGCAGCTACCTGGATCTCATCCACCCAGGCTCTGACGTTGAGGAAGCTGCTCTCTGAAGTGACGTCGTAGAGCAGCAGGACTCCGTGAGCTTTACGGAAATATGACCTGGCAATGCTGCGGAACCTGGATGTCAGAAGGAAATGCGCCACTACTTTTGGTCCGGTGGTGTTTTTCATGAAGTTTGCATCAAAAGATGCTTGCATGTTTACACAGGCATGATAACAATACATGTTTCTGTTGTTGCTTCCTTGATAAACATCCTTAGAAAAATAAATAAATGAAAATGACGTACCTCTCCTGACCAGCTGTGTCCCAGATCTGCAGACTCGTCGTCTCTCCATCCACCAACATCCTCTTCATGTGGAAATCAACACCTGAGATGACAAATAAATTACATTAAACATCTAGATTCAAGAATACATACTGTTGTGAAACAGACTGATAAATATGCTTCACTCTTTCATAAAAAAAAAATGCCATAATCCAACTGTGGAACAAAATGATTTGAAAAACCTTTATACTCACTTCTGTCTGCTTTTACATGAAAATTAAAGCTGTTTGTGGTACAAATGTTTACAATCATGCTCTTTAAATTTTTTTTTTGTTCTTGAAACCCACCCAGCGTTGTCTGAATGTCTCCCCTGAACTCGTTGAGCGTCAGACGCAACAGGAAGCTGGACTTTCCAGCTCCTGCATCTCCTGCTAAAACCACACGGTACATCGGGGCGGATTCCACAGTCTTTGTAGCGTCGTCCTCATACGGCTGCAGGGAATAACAATCTAATGAGCTTATTAAACTGACATAATAGAATGACTTCATCTAAAACAGGGTCAATATTTTTTAAAACATAAATGGTAGAATCTACGTTTTTCAGACATCATCTACGGTACATGTCAGCTGAAAAGGCACATCTGAAATGTTAACACTAAAAAGTAAAAGGAAGCATTTTTCTGAAAAACAAAAAGTCTGAAGCAGTGGTTTGATAATAATCTTTGCCAACTACTGTATTATTTTTATCCATTTATAAATACTATTTCAGTTTCTTTGGAACAACTGAGTTAATTAGTGTTGGAAACGACATGGGAATTTATGAAAATATAGCTGATACCGGTATTTAAAATACTGATGGTTGGTTCTTAAATATAGTTGGGGAAAACATATTTTAGCATAAAACAACCACATTTCAAGGAAGTACACTTGAGTCCAAATAAGCTGTTCTTGTCAATCACATGACCAGGGGTGTTAGGCCCCGCCCCCTACATGACCTGCACATTTGTACATCACATGCACAGATGATTTCTACAACCCTGGACTACTGACATCATATATATTGTGAGTTCAGAGAACAAATCTGTTGAAGCTACACATTTGGGCTCATAAACTACATTAAAGTAATAGTAAGCTCTGGCGATATTATTGGATAAATATATTTGATGTATAATTTTAATGCAGAATTGCGACAGCTGCATCATCTGAATAAATAATAATAATAATAAAAAAATCAGACTTATTGTTGTTTCTGTTTGCCACCACTAGATAGAGACATTTATTTAATTTTATTCCAACATTTATGTACGTTTTAAGATAAAATGTTTAAAAAAATAGAAAAGGCAATTTAAATAAGACTCACTTGATAGGATTTATGTGAATTAGCATGTTTTGTATCAGTTAGGAGGTTTCCAGATAAAGTTTGACTTCTGATGGAAAGTTTTTGGAAGGTTTCAGGACAAGCACTGCCCTCTTGCAACCCTACAGTTGTTTTGATTTTTGTAGATTATCTGAAGACCCCCTTTGGAGTTTTGTAATCCTTAAATGGCTGATATTATTTAGAGTTTACCTTTGGTGAAAAAGCAGACAGGCGTCTTCGCAGGGATGAAGCTACGGAGCTGGCTCTGCTGGGAGCCATTGACACTGCAGCTTCAGATTTCACCTCTGAGATCTGTAACAAGCAGGAAAAATACACTTTTTAAATTCCCTGACAGAAACATGGGACGTTTCCTAGACCCCATCCCCCAGCTCCACATCTTGACCCTGGTGTTTTCTCCTACCTCTACATCAGAGGGAATGTAGGAGTAGCTGTGGTGCACAGTTTCCACAGAGCTCCTGCTGTCGTCGCTGTCGTAGTCGCTCTCGGCCACATACGTTGGCAGGGAGACCCCACTGTCTAGGTACCGATCAGCCCAGGTGGCCACGCGAGAGAACGAGGGATTCTGCTCTAGTCTGCTAACACAAGCAACACACACACAGAAAGGGGTTATGACAAGCTCGCCTCAAAAAGATCAATCTGCAGAGTCACACAGGTGAGTTAAAAGAACCGGACGTACCTGCCGCGGTTGAGCGTGCTCTGTCGGAGCGGCTTCATTCTTCGGGCTGGGATTTCATCTTGAGGAGACAACTGCAGATTAGAAATGTGAGGGGGGAGAAGCTTTCATTTATGCTGGTAAAAGAACAAATTTTTAGCTCCTTTTTGTCACGAGCCAGCAGGTTTGAGGAGAAGGGTCTTCCCTGAACAAAGAACTTACCCTTCTTTTAGCTGCAACCACATGACTGGCTAAAGCTGAGCGCAGACCGTCGTTACTGTCACACAGCTTTTTATTCATTTCTCTGATGGTGAAAAGAAATACAAGATAATTGTTACTAACCGTTATACAACCTGTTTGTATGTTTTAGACAAAATGAGAAGCACATTTAAAACTGAAAAATACATAGTAAGATTTGTTTAGTGGTTTAGACATCAGTCGTATCTTATGAGGCCATTATTGTAGCAAAAATATTTGCAAATGCGTGTAGAGAGTTGTGTGTCTGTATCAGAATCTGCAAAT
>JAVKLF010000011.1:9686672-9703853 GCA_034783495.1 Millerichthys robustus | reverse complement strand
CTGAAACGTTTTTACTGATGTGATTTATCCCTAATAAATAAGGAATATGTGTTTTCTAAATTTAAGCCTAACTTTTGAATTTCCTATAAAGTCCTTTTTAGTTATGTAAGAAAGCACATGTGATTTCTAAAAACATCCTTCCTAAATGTCTTATACTTGTGTTAAAGTGATTTTTCAGCTCTTTCAAGATCTAAAGTTAGAAACAATATCTTACCTGTTGTAGATAGATGTTTGAAAAGCCTCTGTTTGGAGAGACAGAGTTTAGTTCTGACAACATTGACAAATTAAAGGCTAATCTGGGCTGGGCCAAGCCTAATTGCTGCCATTTTAATGCTGAGAAAATATAACATCATCTATCTCCATGACACAGATGTAAAATGTTGATTTGTTACAGTTTTTGTTGCACAACCTTTACTAATTAAAATTGTGAACTCTTATATTTCTGTACAGAGCAGATGTTTTTAGAGTTGTAGCAGGTGTGCGTATAGTCAAAACAAGCTGCATAGCATTAAAACAGTTACTTAAGCACCATGTAAATGCTTATCTATAGACATTTTTAATGGTACATTTTGATAAAATGTTTTATTGTTTTGTATTTTTCTTATCATTTACCTCAAACAGAAGAGGTGGAAAGACAAGCCTCTTTATATTAGAGATGTAAAGATAGTTAAGGCAATTTTAATGAGTTTGAAATTTACAAGAATGAGCTGCATGACACTAACATTAGCATGAATTATTCCGTGTCGGCTCAGGCCGCGATGCATTATGGTCCATTTCCATTAATGTCAAGTATTTAGGGCACTTTTATCAGTTAAAAAATTATAGGTAAAAATATTAACTATGACACTGCAACTGAGTAGATAATTGAACACAGCCATTTCCTCCCAACTTAATGTGCTTAAAAGCTATCTGCACCAGGTAAGATATTAATTGCTTATAACTTTCACCTCATAAGAACTTAACTTTTGCTTTATTCTGATGTAAGTGGTTAAAAGTACAGTACATAGTGCATAGCCTCAGTGAAGAGTAGACTCTCACCAGATGGCAGAAGGAAAGTAAAACATCAGGTACATAATACTCCACCTTTCAAGGCGTCACCAGATGAATATATGGATGGAAAGAGTGGAAATGCCCTGAAATCCATCCACAAAGTCCTGTTTGTGATGCCACATCTGTGCTTGTTACATTCCCGTGAGCCGTGTGTGAAAGCTTGACGAAGCTTGAAGGCAAACCGGAGATTCTTCAGTGTGCTTTAAATGCGCTTGAAAAAAGGGGCGTGTCAGAGGAAAGTAAAACAAAATGCACAAAGATCCACAGGGATAGAACAAAAGAAGACAAAGTGCCAAATCTCTGTAATGAAATGTTTCTTAATAAGAGTGCTGCTTTTGCGTCCTGATAATGTTTTGTCTTTTCCAACAAGTACACTCTTTTTTTATTTTAATGGGTTTGTGTAACATGAAACCAGCCTTAGACTATGGAGTCTTTAATCTCAGAACCTAATCTGACTCTTGGCCGCGGACACGTGGGAGAAATCTCTACGTGGCTTTCCTTGAAGTTCAGAGGCCTTTTCTCAGATTCTGAGAAGCTCCTGCTGTTGTCCGGCGAAGAGCACTCATGCGGCGGTGTGCTGCAGAGGTAGTTGTCGTTAAGGGTCTGGTACCCTTTGTGATCCGACGCTGAGGTCGTAACCGTGCTGCCGTTGAGTGGCAAGTTCTCAGCAGGTTTGCCTCCCACCATCCTGGGCTTTTTCTGCTGCATGTTTGGGCATTCTCCTTCCTTGAGCATCGACTTCATGTGGTCACGGTTCCTGTAGGCCACAAACAGCGAGAAGACCACAACGGAAACCCCCAGGAGGGTGCACACCACGATCAGCTCGTTCCAGTAGGTCTTGGTGTTGATCTGCGGTGACAGGTTCTCCCCCGGCAGGATGATGACCTCCTCCTGGGAGAGCTGCACCCTGCCGTTCAGGGTGGTGCTCTCCTGTTTGGCCTCGGCCCTCACGCAGTAGTTTGCCAGAAGCTGCCTGAAGCCTTCCTCCACCGACCAACACTCGTAGGTGACCTGCCTGCCGGTCTGAGCGACCACCACCAGACCCCCCTCTGGGCTGGCGTAATGAAAGTGACCTGCACTTTCACTGAAACGCCACCTTCTTTCAGCCAGATTAGAGCGCAGCTTGCAGGGCAGGACTTTGAAAGTGTTGGCTGGGATAATGACCACCTGGCACGATGATGTCCCTGTAGGAAAGCAAAGCGGATCAAGTCAGACGCTGCAGGAAATAAGCGGTACCACCTTGCTTGGCGCAGAACGCAGAATAATAATCTGCTTGAAACAACGAGGTGAGAAGAAGAGTCCACATACGTGTCTGCGAAGGTTTAAAGATTCGAGGGCCTGGCAGAGTCTTGTTGCAAGTGGCTGAAGTGTCAGCTTCATCTACATCCTGCTGCAAAGCCCTGAAACATATACGCTTTATCATTAAAGGAATAGTTTAAATCCATTGAATGTGGAGGTTCTGTGGGACAATTTTCCAACAATATCGTATTTGATTGAGCTCAGTTTGGAGAGACGGCGATTCCGAACAGAGTGACGAGTTAGTTCAAAACTAAAGTGGATTGCAGCTGTTTCAAGACATCTCTAATCACAAACATTTCCTGAAAGTTTCTATGAACATGTTTTTTATTTCTTCACACCTCTGTCACTTTTGTGTTATGTGGATAATTTTGTAGAAATGACCAAGGCTGCACTAGAAATGCTACAGCTTAGTTGCTGTTGCCTTTTGAGCTACTTCAAATGACCTGCATGGTAGAGCAGCAGGTGAGCAATGGTGCTTTGTAGCAAGCAAAGGGTTTTTCCTGGGTTTTTTGTGAGGCACTTGTACCATATTTCTGAGGCTGCAGGTTTGAGCCCAGGTTGTGTCAGAAACGGTATACGGCATAAGAAAAATTGCCACTACTTTATGCAAGCTTTGCAGAAGGGAGCAGCTCTGTTGGACTGACAACCTGTGCAGTGAGTACTCTGCGTCTTGCCCACAGACTGCTAGAAATGAAGAGGATCAGAAATTAAAAAATGGATGGATGAATGGATCTATGTAAATAACATGTAATATGATTTAGCAGGTTATAAAATAGTGTCTGCATGAACAGCTATGAAATTTTCAACATTGGAGTAGTTTCAAAACAGCAGCAGTTCACTTTGGTCTTGGTTCCATTTGTTACCAGCTGTTACTTCTCAGTCTAATCAGAAGTAATCTACATTTCTCCAAACCAAGGTCATTCAAGGAGTTATCTACGAGTAAGATATTGTTTGTCCAGAACCTTACAACAGACCCACCTCCTTACGTCAAAACATCTGAAATAATTTTGAGGCTGCTTAGAAAACATAATTTCTTGTTCAGTGTCATAAGAAGTTTCAGTTAAAATGTTGGTAAATTATTGTACAGAAAGGTTCATACTTGTTTGCAGGAGCACTTCTGATATCCACACACTGCCTTCCGTTCCAGGCACAGTATGGATCCCTGGAAAGGATGCACTCCCCACAGCTCTGATAGTTGGTGCAGTTAGCGACCGGGACCTCTACCAGTTCAGAGAGAGAGGAAACATAAAGCTGACCCTGAGGATGAGAGATAACGACAGGACGTTAAACTGCGAGTCATGTAGTTAACTAGACTTGTTTGTCTCTGAGCTGCTCAGGTACCTTCTCAGTGTCCAGCTCAATGTGCTGCACCTGTTGGAAATCACGGAAAAGAACCATCTCCTCAATTATGTGCATCTTGTTTTTGACATTAATGGCTTTGTGGAGTCTCCCATCATCTGCAAAAAAAAAAACCAGTTTAACTTGAACTCAGTGCAGGTTCATGGGTCGAGAGAAAGCTTGTTATTAATACAGTTTGATGTGTGGGGGCTGTGTGGATAAAGGGTGTCGTACCTGTGCCGATGAACAGCACATTATAAACTTTTTTAGTCGTCTGGACTCGATGGACGGCGATCTGTGTGTAGCGCACGTTACGTTTTAGAAGGAGAGGCTGGCTGCGAATCACGCTGTCCATCAGAAAGTGGTCTTTGACGAAATTCAGGACCTTGTCTGGCATGTGCAGCGAGGAGGACATGCCCTGCTCTCTGGCAGCGTTTGTGATACACTGTGGAAGCAACACATTTTCTCATGATTCATTTTAACCCAAACTGTGGGGGGACAATTTTTAAGCTACTCAATGGTAAAATGATTGTCAGGAAATGAAAGGATTCTAGAGTAAATGCATTTTCTGCAACAATGCAGTGTAAATGTTGAGTGCTAAATTAATGGCCACTGAAATTCCCAGAAGCTAAAACTGAGCTTTTATGCTAAAAGAAGCCAAACATTAATTGGAAGTTAAATATAGTAAAAGGCTACCTAACAACTAGTAGTAGCTAAACAATTGTTAAAAAACAAAAGTAGCAAATGTAGAGCATTTAGTTTAGTTTTTAGTTTAGCTATGGCACTAGGATAATGACTGGTAAGCAGACTGGAGCTTCGCCAGCAGAGGGCAGCAAGTGAGAACTCACAGCTCCAGGCCGAGGTTCTGGGACTAGATGGTTGTACGTGTACCACTGCTGGGTTTCTCTGTTGACCTCCCGATAACGTCCATTAAAGGCTTTTTCCACCTGGTCCATAGTGAATGCACACACCGCAGAGCTCCCTGATGCACCTGTGTACCTTAAAGAACAAACACGTTGCTTAAAATCAGTAGGAACTGTTGCAGAGTTTCAAAACCTCACATAACTTATTAACCGCACACTAAAAACTACGAAACATTCTGTTACTGTCCTAGGTCAAAAGGCAAAAGGCACATGATGATGATGTTGCCCGAGTCTGTGTGTGTGTGTGTGTGTGTGTGTGTGTGTGTGTGTGTGTGTGTGTGTGTGTGTGTGTGTGTGTGTGTGTGTGTATCTCAACATCACTGCATGGATTTTAATGAAACTTCATCTACAACTGATTGGAGCCAACCCAATTAAAGATTGCTGCCCCAGCCATCTGACCTTAGAAAACACTACAATGACGAACTCCCTGAGCTGAAATGTTATTTGGTTGATTTGGTCACAACACACTCTGAGCTTTATTGTTAATGTTTGACTGAAATTATTCTCTTGTTTTAGATATTCAAACCTTTCAGTAACAATAAAAAGATTTGTGCAATAATCCCAAATTCTTCCAAAAACTTCCCATTGCATCAGCTGGGGTTAAATAACTTGTTGCCAGCTGAAAGATAATCACCTATGCAGTACTTATCCAATAGGAGGCTTGTACCTATTTGCTTAGTTAAATCCAGGTGGCGACTTTTATTTTGGCCTGGCAGTGTACTATCCATTTAATGCGTTTGTAAAAACAGGAAACCTTAGTTCTCACCACTGAGACGTGAAGACTCCATAAAACACGGTGTTCTTCCAGTCCTCTGGGCTTGGCATGAGCACAAACATGTCTTGGATTATGTTGAAAGGAAAACCATCATCGGGCAGAGAACACAAGAGCTGAGCCTTCAGGAACGTGGTCCACTTCTTCTGCAGCACCCTCTCACCTCCAACGTCACCCTGCAATGTTGAAGGTTTGGAGTCAATTAAACACAAAGCCAGTAGAGGGTGCAAGATGACCAGACATATACTTTATTAAATATATATATATATATATATATATATATGTTTACAGTTTAATTAACATGTTTGATGCCATAGCATCTGACAGGCTTGTTTCACATCATGAAAGATAATCTAGTAAAGGAAAAAAAAAACACACCATAGCGTATGCTAAATGTTCTCTGTCTTTTTAATGATGAAAACAAAGGTGCCCACAGGTGAATTAGCTGATCCTGTCAGACAGAAATACCCTGAGGCAGAACACTTCTAGGTCATGAAAACAATAAACTAAGGGCCCAGAAGAGGGCAAGTGCTTTTTTAATGAAAAGTTTGGGGGGGAAAAAAATCATTGCCTCTAACAGTTATTTTTTCACTGCTGTGATCCAGCGCCTGTGGCACAAGCTTTTAAAAAGCTCTGAGGGGCATGAGGGAGCCCCCCCGCTGGCATGAGAACTAATTTAGCTCACACAGATTGAATGATGGGATCTCAGCACAAATTGGGAGGACATCTTTAAGCCTCAGAGTGAAAGTGATTGTATGAGATATATTTAAAAACAGATTATATTCCTCAGAGGAAGAGCTCAGTCTGAATGAGATCCAACAAAATGACTGAGCAGCAGTTTGGTGATGAAAGAAAAAAAAAAAAAGAATTTGCTTTTTTTGAAGGAATGCATGTCTCCTGCCACTTTGGTCAAACCTTGTAAACTACTTCATGTACAGTCTCATGCAACATTGTGAAGTCTCGCAAGATCTGTTAGTGCTCAGATGGTGTGTTAGAAAGGACTCTCAGCTGCTGCAACATAAAACTTTGGCTCCATGTTGTTTAAACTGGCTCTTTTTGTTTTGGCTGCGTTTGCCATCCTGAATTGAGTTGACATTGAATGGTAATGAGTTGTAAATTTTTAAGCAAAAATCTTTTTTTTATCATTAAAATCTGTTCAGTGACTTGTGACATTTTTTGCTAATTCTACAAACACATACACACATAAAAGTTTGTATTTCTTTTCTTGTTAGGACAGTTCATTCACTTCCAATCATTTCCAGTTGCTTCTATAGCCTAACCCTGCCCCCCAACCCTAACCCTACACCCCTTCTCCCCGTGCATACCTAACTCTAAACATATAAACTCTATACTCAATTCACACCTTAGTCCTAAACGAACCCCTGACCCAAAAATGAAGATCCACCATATTAGAACCTGTCTTTTGTCCCTATAAGGACTACTGGTCCTAAAAAGATAACAAATACAAGAACACACACACACACACATCTTGTCTTGCTATCTTTACTGGTACTTTGAATTGACTTCCATTCTTTTTTTCTTCATGTCTACAGCCTAACCCTGACCCTATTCTAAATCTAACCCACCCTCAATTCTTACTTTAGTTCTAAACCTAACCCCCAACCCAAAAACATCATTTGATTATATAAAACCTAAGCTTGGTCTTCTTCAATTTTAACCTCACTGCAGCAGTGACACGTGCCCAGTACTGAGCCTCTGAAGCAATTACTTCTTGTAGAAACCCAGAAAGATAATGAGGAACATACATATTCTCTTGTCTTTCTGGCTAAGTCTAGTTTTGTAATTTAATGCCACTCTGAGCTTAAACTGACTGCAGGATAATTGAAGTAAAACGCAGGCTGCTCATTAATCGCTTCTAAAAGCTAACCTTGTTCAAAAAAGCCCCAAATATGGCCAACAGTAATGGCTGCTTTCTGGGAACCATCTTCAGATGAGAACATGTTTTGATTTGTTTGTTTCAGGCAAAAAAGATGCAACAAAATGTTCATCCTTCTATTGCTGTCCTGAATGATGCAGACCTAAATTACCTTAATAAATGCAACAAAGAGTACACAGAAAATCAAACATGATTATTTAACTCCAGCTCTCAATGAGCTACAAGACTTAATATTTACTCTGAGATCAGTGATTCATTTGAACATCCATAAGCAAAAAGGATCATTTACTAAGTAGGTGCCTGTTTATAGTTTTCATTTAACTTTTGTACGAGGCACATTTCTAATTTCATCATGTGTACTTATACAAGTATACTTCATACCAAGCATTTTAATTTATCCATATATGAAAACATCAACTTTCAACACGCTACATGGCTCAGAATTTATACCAATCTGTTAGGTGGACTGTTTTGTGTGAAAAGATGAAGAGAATTTACCCTCCAATAGTGAAACAACCTCCTGATTCACAACTGGGTTTGTTTCGTAACATTTCAGTCTGGTAATTTATTTGTTATTCTGCTTAAATAAAAGTAGCCTTTCTTGGAGGAATGCATATTGCCCACATTCTACCACATCAAACTTTAGCTCAATATTTGAAAATCTGTCTGAATTACAGATATGTTTGCATTTAAGGTCATTTAATGGTGGCAGCAATCTTCAATTAGACAAAGGAGGTCTGCTTTCTTCAGTAATTAAGAAAATACTACTGTAATCTAAGCTAGTTTCTGAATACAGATCTAGAGACAAATATTAGTTAAGAGCTAAGAGACAGGATTTGGAAGCAAAGACTCAAACAAAATAGACAGATTCGAGTACAATGTTTTCTTTTATCATTGCCCAGAATGAGTGTAATCTACAAGTTACGTATTTAAGCTGAAAGCAGCTTTCAGGAGACGTGCATCTGTAGAAGCACAAACACGCACGGAAGAGGAAAAACAAAAAAACAGGACTCATATAGAAGCTGTAAGGGGAGAATTCGCTTCAGGGTCCAAAAGCGTCTTTAGTCAAGCTATCTGGCATCACTCACCTTGCACACACGAGCGATGCGTGACACAATGGTGTTGTCAAAGAAATCAAACTCCTTTCCCGCTTCGCTGAAGAAGAAGTAAATTTTATCGTCGTCGCCCATGAGGTTGCCCTTGGGCAGGCTCTCCTGTATGTAAGCGGAGCCAACAAAGGCAGGGTCTGAAAGGAAAGTAACAATACTATCACGCCGAGATCCGGGAACTAACATCCCTACTGCTGAATGGAATCCTCTCACAACACAGATCACAGGTAAACACTCTCAAGGTGTTATAATGTAGGCCTGGCAAACAACACATTGAAGCTGACATTAATCCGGTCTAAGCTAAGACAGTAAATCACACAGGAAAATGGCTCGCGTAAGAAAAAGCTTTGTTTTTCAGTCCGGTACCTTGAAGCCAGTTGAGTGAGTTTTCTGTTTTTAGAGCTGTGCCTTGGCTCAGACTCTTGTAAATGATGGGTTCATTCCCTTGGAAATTACTGACGGTGCCGGCATAAAGCTCTCCATCTGCAACAAAGAGACAAAAGCAAAGCATGGTCACAAAATGTATCACAAGCTGCAGTAAAACGTTGAGTTAGGTTGCAATTTGTTCCACCCCAGGTCTACAAAGTGAAGATGTTGTGTAAAATGTCAATTAGAACAGAATGCAATAATTTGCAGATCTCATAAATCCATATTTTATTCACGTTTGAACATAGTAAATATAGAAAATATTTATATAAAGAAATAGTATGATTTTTTTGGGAAAAAAAGGTAATTTTTACTTTTATGATAGCAACACATCTCAAACAGTGACACAGGAGAAACAAAGACTGTAAAAGTAAATGGATTGAAAAACAGCTGAAAGCTTGCAACTTCTTTGATTAATTGGAACAAGACAGTAAGAGGCCTGGGTACAAAAAGCACAATTAAGAGAACCTGAACCCTCAGAATTGAAAATGAGCAGAAGTTCATTAGTCTCCAAAAACAGCATCTAAAATAGTAAAACAATATTGGAATAATGTTCCTTAAAGTAAATTTTAAATGCTCGTGATCTTTAAGCCCTCAGGCAGATAAAAACAGGTCTAATTCTGTTCTGGATATCACTGCATGGCTCAGGAACACTCCCACAAATCTTTGCATGTAAAATATTTTTGCTGTGCCTATTGCAAATGCTGATTAAAGCTCTATCATGCAAAAAAGACGTCATACCAAAACCAAAAATGTGAATTTTTTTTTTGGGGGGGAAACCCTAGACTCCATGTCTTCTATACTAAAGATGAGACGGACCGTCCAGTTTGCTGTCAGCGCACAGTTCAAAAGCCTGCCTCTCTCATGGTATGGAGGTTCATTAGGGCCTTTATAGATTGTTATTAAAAGAAGAGGAGATGCTTCACAGTTAGTTCATTATGAATAAAATACGGGTTTATGAGGTTTGCAACTCATTGGATTCTGTTTATTTACATTTTACACGTTTTCATATGTGTGGGTGTTAAAGTATTCATCTTCACAAACGTACTGCACTGCTCCTCATCTTCAACCAAGCTTCCCTGTACAAAGTCATCTCTCAGACCTACCAGCCATGATGGCTGCCGACTTGTACTCAGGGTTGAACGGGCAGCGGCTGCGTCCATCCTCTGTCAGAATCTCACCAGCATCGTTTTTGGCAAAGGAAAAGTCTAAGGTGCTCTGAAGGACACACAAACACACACACCAGATGTGACAGCCTGACTGTGACATTACAGCTGAGCTGACTGTCAGGCTGTGTGGGAGAAAAAAAGAAGACGGTCTGTTTTTTCTCTTTAAGTTAAAGTTAAAGTTAAAGCACAGGTCATCCATTTTGGTTTTTATGCATTGGTCTAAAAGGCTTAAAGATTTCCAGAAATGGACTGCAAACCAGATTGGTTTTGATGTAATCCGATTAGATGCATTAAATATTTTGATTCTTTCCCTGCGAGCACCGGGGATAATAAAATAATGCACTGATATTGTATTTGGGTGAGACAGACTGCTAATGGAGTTGAGAGGAAGGGAGTGGCGTGTTCTTCCTCTGGAATCAAATAAAAGAGATGATAAAAGAAAAAAAAAGTACAGCATCAGGGTAATCAACTTTGTCTAATCAACCTCACAAAAAACAAACCATGAAGAAGTTCTGGTCACTGTCACAGATTTCTGTGGGGGACTCACTATGTAGGCACAGATGGGGCTGAAGGCATACGTTCCACACACGTACAGGTGAGTGCTGTTCATACGCAGTAAAATCTTGATGTAGTTGAAACAATCCCTCTGTAGCAGAAACACAAAATGGGAATTTTATGAAAAGATTTGAAATGATCTTCCACCTATTTGCAAATTGATGACATCTCATGTAAAGACAAAGAAGAAAAAAAAATATCCTAAAAAAAGCAAAACAATCTGCAGCTCCTCAAAGTGTTATAAAATGTCATGAAATGAAAGTGTTGTGTTATAAATATTTATAAGTTTTGTTTGAGGAAACAATTTTATTCTGACTACACTGACAAACTAACGGCTAGTCTGAGAAGCGCCAAGATCAAAGAACAAATGTAATTCAAAACTGATGATGATGTAAAGGTTTAAAATTTGTATCTCACTGGGCTCTGATTGTTGGGGACTACATAGGAGCCAAGATTGTCAGAAAATATGCAGATTTTTTCTTGTATTCTTAGGACTTGTTGGTGTACCTAAGTAACTGCAAATAAGTTGCAACTTTTGCGAGAAATTTTGTTAAATAAAGTGCCAATATTTTGTTGTAGCTTGGTCACAAAGAGTTTTAATTATGTCTCAGTTTTGTTGCAGTTTCTTTTCTTTCTTTTTTTGTTAACTGCAATCAGTCATAATTTGGCTTCAGAAGTTGCCAAAACTCTTTCAGCTTTCTTACATCTTCTGACTCTCAGAAACTAAATAGAGAAGGTTTGTGTCGAGGCATTTTGGAAACTCATGTTTGTAATTTATCACCAACAACAGCAGTCCAGTGTCATGTAGGCTGAACTGCTGTGACAACTTTAAGATTCAGTCAATCCAGTCAGGACCTAACTTTTTTCTAGCCATCAAACTATCTACAACAGGTAAGATATTAATTGCCCATAATTTTTCTATTGAACCCCGCCTTAAAGCATTTTTTTAAAGTTTGTATTGAACTTTCAAAACAAACTCCAGCTCCTGCTGCGTAAGTGCTTCAAAGTTGTAAAAGTACTTTACTGATTATGAGTAATGTGACAAAAGAAAGGGTATAATGGAGGAAAAGAGTGCTTGACAGGAAGGGAAAAATCCATTGTTTTAAAATGGAAGACAGGAAACGTTCTTTTTTCCAAACGATCCAACAGAAAAAGCAACCCTGAACTCATGATGTGAGTTCAGCTCCTGTCCGGGTTTTTCAAACCAGCAGGTGACTTGCCTGAAGATCTTTGCCTTTGAAACTGCACTCCTCTCTCTTTGTCTCTGGAGTTTTCCACATGAGCTGCAGGAGAAAAAAAACCCTGCCATGAACCCACCAAGATTGTAAGATTTGCTTTGTATTCATGACTAAATTAACTAAGAATCCAAATAACTTTCATAATATCTGCCCTCTGTATGACTGTGCTGTTTAAAGCTTCAGCTCTTACATTTCTCTGTAGTTTGGCGGCGCTGATATCAGAGAGGTTGAGAGCAAAGAGCACCTCCCGGGCGCCCACATACAGCATGTTGTCTTCACTGCTGAGAAGGAGCGAGGTGAAGTTGAAGACCCCGCTGACTGAGAAGCTCTTTGTTGTTCTCTCCTTCGCATCTGAACAGGAACAGACGTTGAGTGTTAAATATTAATCGGACCGTCCCAGTTGATTAGTGAACATCATTCAGTTCAATACATGCATGTTTCATATTTGGTTGATACTGACAAGCAGTTAATTGTTTTATGACATTAGCAGTAGCTTAGCTTGGAAGTAAACTAACTACTGAACAAGCATTTGAAAAACAACCCCTTTAATGTGTCAGAATGCTACAGAAACAAAACATTCTTTATTCAATATCCATAAAGATTTACAGCAACTCAAGATTAAATGTAATTAATGTAATAACAATTATTTAATGAATGTTTGACTTCTTCTCACAGGAAGGTAAACTCCCAGAGTCAAATCTGGAGGTAAATAGTTTTAAATGAGAGGCAAAGGTTAGATTATCCTCTCTCCTAATCCCTGCTGCTGCTCTGCAGACCCACATGTATCTGAGATCTGCAGCAGCCTGCAGGCCCAGCTTGAACAGTTTTTCCCTCTAACTGCATGTCAGCACAAACAGCAGCGAGCCAGTGGAAACTTGATGTGACTGAGGCTGTGATTCAGGACCCCTGACCCTGAAACGTGACGACTTGAGGAAAAAAAATAACAGATCAAAAGATTTGATTGTTAAACTGTGGAAAATCTTTTGAGACTAATAACAGTTTGTGCAAAGGAAAATCTTTTTTCTAATATTTTAGGGACTGAATATTTACTGGAGTGTCAGGGGGCTACTGAGGATAGTCTTTTATTTAAAATAAAAATAATAATAAATAACTGCTGCAAAAGTAGCACAACATACACATAAACACAAATACAACTAGTGAGAGTTCAAAATGAAGTGTGAAGCTAAACACTGCAGACTCAGTGACATAACTTACACTCAGATTTCTACTTCAGTACTTTTAAAGCTGTAGGTACAACTTTACAATAACCCTATCCATATCAATTATTCATTAAATGTTTATAATAAAGGTAATTCTAATTAATAAAGTAAGGCTTGGTTTATAAACCAATATTAAATCTTTAAGAAAGGTCCCCGTATTTAACTACCTCCACTGCGAGCTGTAGAACTTGTAAAACTGTGTTACAGTGAGGCAAAATGAGCTATTGTTTGTTGTTGTCAACTGACCTGATGGAGCAAAAACGTTCAGATGACAGAACCTGGATTTGAACACACACATGCTGGTGGGAACAATTAGACTGAAGGCACTTTCAAACTAACGGAGCCCAGGTAGAGCTGATTAGAAACTGCGGTCAGGATGACCTAATATAACCTCATCGCAGTGCCGCAGCAGGTTAAGAGACTTCCTCTCCCTCGGGAAAACAACATGTTAATAGCAGTTCTATACCACAGCAACCATGGAGCGTTTTGTACCTAAATCTGTCTGTAAAACCACAAGAGGCTCCGCTCTCCGTTCTGCACACCAACCCACCGGGACCGCTGTCTCTGCTGGATAAATGCCCCCCTTCCCCCCACACCTTTTTGTTCCCCCTTCACACACAACCCTTTGGTATGATTTATGAAGAGACACAAACAGAGGCCAGAGATTGAACTGAAACAAAAGCTTTGATCAATTTTCTGAGAAGAGATATCTGCTAAATTGCTCCTTGGATTCAGATGCCAAATGTATAAACCATAGTGGGCAGTGAAACAATGAGACCAGGGTTTGAGCATCATTAAAGAGATTCAGGAGCCAATTAGGCCAAGCATTACTTTCGTTATTTCAGAGAAGAGCATCAAAGTGCACAAAAACATCCCTGCACTGGAAAATCTACATCAAAGTTGCTTTTAATTTACTAAAATGCATTCATTTTAGATATAAAAATCCAATAAATATGATTAGATGCAAAAGTGCGGGTGTTTTGTTGGAGTCAGGAGCTCTATAGTTTTAGAAAACTTGCTGTTTCTGTCACCACACAGGACAAAACCGGTGTTTCCTGGTTGAACCTGTCCTCTCCTTCATTCTCTGCATGAATCAAGTTTCTGAAAACAAATCCCTTCTACAAATGTTTGTCTGCCGTCATTTTTCAGTGGTGCTTTTCGTGACAGGGCAGTTCCAGAGATGCATGCAGCAGGAACTGGAGGAAACGTTTAGTGTTAACAGCTTGTGGCAGAAAATGAATCATTACAGGTCATAACAGTTTGTCTCTTTTGTCAATCTTGTTTGTTCTTTTTCCAAAAAGAAAGGCACAACATTTAGATGTGCATGTCACAGTTCAGAAAGATTAATTAAGACAGGAATGGAGAAGATTTTCTTTAAAGAAATGAGAGTTTTATGTTGATTTCTGTTTAAACTATCACTAATATTATATCAGACGTGGAAATTGTTTCTTTTATTTTTTTCATTTGTTCAACAAGATATCTTGAGAAAAAAAAGCAACATTTTTTAACAGTCGTCATCTCATCAGTGTGACTTTGTAAATTTGGACTCTAGAAAAGGGTCAGCAGTTTGTTGGTGCAGATCATCAGTCATCCAGAACTTGGCAAACCTATGAGGGATTTTAACCCTCCTGCTGACTTTGGATCCAAATTTTTGAGCAGTCGTTTTGATTCAAGGGCAACAGGAGGAATAAAAACGTCAACTGGAACGTTTTTGTTTTGTCTTTTTATTTTTATTTAAGAGGCTTTCTTATTTCAAACTGGAAAACTCACTGTCTCAAGATTTCATAGGGCTTCCTGCAATTTAAACATTTTAACTGTCAAAGCTCCTTGGACAAACAGGAAACATCTTTAAAAAAACAAAAGATGTCAAAAATTCTAATTCCTTAAAAATAAATAAATAAATAAAAACAACTCTTAATGCTGTTTATTTGGGATTTAAGAAAAATCTTAAAACTGTTGCTGGTACAACATCCCATTCTTATAAAAAGTCACAAAGAAACAACACAACTTTCCTTCCTTCTGTCTAGCTGTGACTGAATAAAGCCGGTGGGTGGAGCAGGAGGCTTCACACCTCATCATGTCACTGATAAGAGACCTCTGATCCTGCAGCTCTGTGGTTATAGTACTTCAACTGTGACCCTTTTTACCAGATGAACTGCACCCACTCATCCTCTGACAGCTGTAAGCAATACACCATCACAGCCATTATTATGCAATTACAAGTAATTCATGCAAACCACTCTGCAAAATTGCCTTAGACTGCCTTCTGCTAATCTATTTAAAGAAGAAATTAATTATGTTAAGCTTAAAGAAATCCAACATTATTACTGATGAGTCAAAATTTAAAAAGTGTGGAACATCCTTTCCTGGAAGTGAAATGTAGAGTATTTGTGTCTTTTACTGACAAAGTTTCAAATTTCTTAGAAGAGACAAAACTATGAAACAAAACTTTATCATCTCTTACAGCTGCAAGGACTTCCATATAACAGTGTAAAATCACCATAAAAGTCCACATTAAACTCTCCTTATGACTGTTTTAGCTTCTTCTTAGTAAACTTGTCACAAACACTAAAACTGCTCTGTAAGGGACCCAGAAAAGGACTGCACTGTCTCCAAAAAAGTTATGATAGCTCATCTTTAAAGGATGCCAGATGTCTTGTTTCCAGTCTTCTGACCATAAACATAACCCACATTCTCAGTTTTGAAGGAGAATGATGAACGCCCATAAATAATAGACCTCCAGAAGCAAGAGTCGTGTTTTAAACAAGGTCAAACGTACGTTTTTAATTTAACCCTAAACTCAGTGCAGCAAATAGTGCATGCAGACACAGATAGAGAACACACGATTCAAACCTTCAGCTGGTAATGAACCAGAGAGCACAGAGACAGGAAGCCGTGGTGTCAGCAGGGGTCAAACTCTGGTGTTTGTTGCATTGTTTGGTAAGATCAAAATAGAAAAAAAAGAAGAGCCTGCACTTAAGCGGTAACTAGATTATCTTTAAAACTAGCTGTTGAAAAGCTGCAGCTGAATGGGTGATTGTGTGGGAGAGTTGCAGGACAGAGACCGAAGCATCTGGAGGGCATTAAAGTCAACAGGCGGAGCGGCTCAGCCCAAATGATTTAAAGGAAGCTGCGAGCCGGCTGTTTGTGTTGGTAAACTGTTAGCCGGAGGTTCGTGCTCGTTCTGCATGTGACTTTAGGACAGTCCGAGTGATCGCTGCGTATAAGGGAGGAGTCATAATAAGCTTCAGTTTCATAATGTAGAACAGCAGAAAGCTGGTTAATCTGTAAACATTTTACAAGACTTTCCTTTGGTAATTAAAAATAAACTGTGTATTTCATCTCTGAATGATGTTTTTCTCATGAGACTGCTGATAAAGCAGATTTCATTCATTTAGGGAACAAATGCAAATGCTGTTCACTAACATTGCTTGAAGAAATGCATCACTTCCTGTCAGAAAATGTTTGTTTCTAACTTATCAAAGTGTGGGTGCCCACCTTGGTTTTAGCACTCACGCTTGGCGGCTACACATTTATTAATTACCTCTATTAAATAAATTATTATGAAGTTAGAAATATAAATGTAAGCAAAATAGGTGGACACCAAAAGGAAAATAGCACAGGAAAAGGGTAGAAGTTGGTTGAAAAGTAAAGAAAAACTAAAACAAGACCTTTTATTTGAGGCTTTTTAAACTTCCCCCTTCAGGCAGTCATGATTTTAAATGTTTTATGGTCGTGAAGTAAAAGCAAAAACTTTCAGGCTGTTTAAAAGGTATTTTAGGCAGTTCAGAGAGACAATCCATCAATCTGGAGTAAACCTTTCAGACATTTAAGGGCAGAAAAAAATGATTTAAATCCAAACATGTTTAATCCGCCGATTAATAATAAAAGAAAGCGACTAATTAAAATATTAATATGATGTCAGTTCCATTGTTTTAGTAATTTATCAAATCATCTCTTTAAGACAGATTTTGTTATCACAAGAACTAAATGTAGGAATTTAGAGAATCAACATAATAAAAAACAGCATTTTTATTAATTCGTTGTTTTGTTTCTTCTCTTTTCCTAAATTTGTTTTTCAAGTAAACTTAAGAACTCCTTTAGACATGGCCTTAAAAAGTTGTATCACTTGTCGGTCTGAGTTACTTCAGGGCGGAAGATTCAACTCATGTGGACATGACAACT
>JAVKLF010000011.1:9658709-9672994 GCA_034783495.1 Millerichthys robustus | reverse complement strand
AACACATACACCACCAAAAACACATTTAAACTTTTTCTGAAAACCAATTATTGTGCCTAAACAGGTCCATTCTGCACTGTTCTTCAACACGTCCTAAAAGTCGACATCCACCTCAAATGAAGTCTTTGCTAATTTTGACCTCATTGGTTGGCATATTGACCACATTAGAATATCTTTTCGGGGGTTAGTTTGTGTCTTTTGTAAGGCATCTGAAAGTGGGGCAGCTGCCCCCCACACACACCAAGTGACCTTACTTATTGAAGACCAATAGCCTGCTGCACATTCTCCCCTCTGCGTCCTCAGCGTTCACCCTTGGTATCCCAGCCATCCCAGCCATTCGGTGAATTCTTTAGAACTGTGACATTCAGGGTAAATTCCAATTATTACCATCCAAAAACCCAGGCGACCAAACCTGACCTGCGGGGGCGGCTCATATGGTGAACCATAAGGGGGAGATGAGCTCTTGTCTCTCATGAGAGCCTAGGCAGCTTAGTATAGGTCCAAATTTGGTTGTTCATCCTCTGCAACGTTCAAAAGCACCAACATTATTCTCCTTCCACATTTACACTGTACTAAAGGCAAAATTATAGGCCCTGCTGACCCGTTTGCAAGATGATTTAACGCCTGAGTGAATGTTCTGTTCAACCAGACAAGCATAACAAGGGGATTAGCAAACTATCAGATGACAGGGTTTAGTATTTTCAGCCTCAGGTACAGTCCACATATTCTACAATACAGTCAATTTCTTAACTATTCTTAAGATGATATAAGACTATTTCAGAGAAGCTTGTTTTTTAAAAGGAAATACAGTAGAAAAGCATGACAAGATGCGATTCCCGAACCTTGGGACCTTTGAGTTTCAGAGGAAACCCACACCAGTGTTTTTTTTAAAAGATACGATCATAAACCGGACGTGTCCAAAAGGCATGACTGTGTGTGTGAGCGGGATGATGTCATGGAGAGATGGAGGTGAAACGATGTGTTACTTAAAAGCTGAACCTCCCCCCCACACACCAACACACATTTTGTTATCAGGGCACGTAGCATTTCTGTCAACAGCTTCACCTATACTTTCACAACCTGTGAGTAAAAGCTGGTTACCTACAGGTTGTTGCAATCAAACAGACAAAACTAAATTTAAAAAAGCACAAGATTATGCAACCCAGCTGGTAATAATAAACAATCTTTTTTTGTTGTTTTATATGCGAATACCAAGTGAAGCAAGAGAAACATGATCCGTTCAGACAAAAACAATGTAAAATTCCTTTTTACTTGTAGGCGAGTCAACATTCTTGTCACATGTAAACAAAAAAATCCTCCCTGTTTATTTAAGTCACTAAGTTCCACGAAGCCCAGTGGAGTTTTGTGAACTGGGAACAGATACTATGAGGCTGGAAAAATCTTCCCATCATTTACAAACAATAAGATGCAGGGACTGTCTATGATTTGACCTGGGAGCAAAACAAAATAGACCGGCTTTTAAAGACCATTTTTTTATCAACAGTAAATTTGAAATCACAATAAAACATGATTAGTACAAAATGACATTTGTAGGTTTGCGTGAGTATTTGGGCCAAAAAAGGAAGGAAAAATAAAAGCTGTTCCTTGTTTTGACATAAATGTTATAAATTCCTCAATATTTAACTTTAAATCTCAACATCATAACTGTTTTTGCAAATACAGTAATGATGAAAAATTTTAAACACAGTTGCAGCCCTAAAATCAAACAAACAAAAGGGATGAGAACAAAGATTATGATTTATTTCCATTAGATTATTTATGCGTCACCTGAAACTTCTCTGCCACCCAAACCACTGAGGCCTGCTGATCATGACAAGTCAAATTAGAGGGAATGCGTCAACAACATCATCTCTCGAGAATTTAAACTGCACCTGCATGCTGAACAGCTTCATCCTCTCCAGATGTCTTAGGGTCTTGGTAAACCTCAACCAAAAGCCAGACCATCTATAACAGTTTCCTTAGCTGGCCTGGGGCTCCGGTGGATTACTGCCAGAAAGAAAGCAGAGCTGCAGAGTGATCTGAGCCCCAGAGCTACTCCGAGTACACAAAAAGTGCTGAAGGAGGCCATAGCGTGGCTTGTGTTCTGTGTCTTAATATATCACATATCTCCAGTCCAATCTGATGAATTATTCAGTCGGTGCTATCTGCTGGGCCTCTCACCTAAAACATCTGCCCTGCCAGCCTATCTGCCAGGTCTGCCTTCTACTCTGCGCTGCCACAGGAAGCTTTTAGTCTGCTGCTGTCCTGTGGTCTGGCTTCCATTTAACCCCCTTCCTCTGTCTCGGTTTGCATCCTTTGGACATCGTTCGGGCATAAAGCATTAAGGAGATGTTACTGTGTCAACAAATAGGGTTGGCCCGTGCAAGGCTTTGAAAGATACATGTCCAACTGTTCAAACATGTGGTCATGAATATTATTAGTAACATAAAACAAACTACTTCACGTGCCGCTTAAAATGCACCTTTTTTGCACTCAGTTGGACAATGAAAGTGTAGTTTTGACATGATTAAAATGACCAAAAACAATGCTTGAACATGAAATATAACAGATGCACAACTTATTCAGATTCATTGATCAATAAAAATTTAAATAAATATATATTGTCTTAAACTCAAATTAAACACAGATACAACCAGACATGCCAAGAATTTGACAAAAAGTAAAAACACAACTTTCTGCTTTTTCAATGTGTTACATGTAGATAAAATGGATGTTTCCTTTATGAAAACTAAAACCTTGCATTCTTCTTGCAAGCTTCCATGGAAAACGCTAGAAACATCAGCAGATCAGACGAGCTCTAAACACAGCAGCAAATTCCTGAAGTTGCAGCTTTATGTTCTTATCTGCTGATGTATTATGTATGTTGTTTTATGGCTTTATCATGATTAAAAGCATAGTCTGGTTAAATAGCAAACCACAGTTTTAAAGAATCACAATTCCTAAACCACTAAAAAAAGTTTTATTCCTGCTGTTGTTTTAATAATATGGCCTTTCCTGGTAGATTAGCATTTCCCTGCCCCACCTGTTGCCAGGAGCTGTTAGTTAGTTGCATATTATAGTTAAAAGATGGAAAATGGTTTAAATCTTAAAGAAAATAAATCATACATATACTGAGTCTGCTTTTTAAGGTAGCTCTGTCACAAATGTCTGCCACAAGCTACTGTACACTGGTGTAAAATACAACTTACTGCTACCAAGGCTAATAATAACCCAGCTGGTGTAAGGTGGCATCTGACTGGACTTGTGAGGAGTATGTGGAACTCTCTTTGAATACTTCTGCACAGAGCTCTCCTCTGACAGAAAACTTCTGAGACAAATGTCCAGGTCTACAAAACAAGTAGATGACAAACAATAGTTACTGAAAAACTGGTTTGAACTTGCTTATCTACATTTCTGAAGCTGATCAGATCGTAAATGTGGGACCGGCTGTCGAGATGGGTTCAACAACAACAAAACAATGTGCACGGCCAAGAATACAGTTGTGCAAACACACAACAATAAGACATGATTTTCAGAAAGTGACACCCTAAAGTGTGAGCACAAAGCTTGACGGTCATTTGGTTGCAAACACTCAGAGTTCAGTCAGACTGCAACACAAAACAAATAAATAAATCACATACTGTCTTGCGTTTCATTCAATTATAGGGATTTTTTTACTTCCAACTACCATAGTCTTCTGACATTTGCAGCTCAGTGAAATGCCTCCAGCTTGCCAGTCTTCCGATGTTACTTTACAAAGCGCAGAAGAAAAAAAGAAGTACTAATTATGAACAAGTACTTTTACTTTAGGACAATAATAACATTCCCTATTTCGTTTAGATTCATTTAAGAAAATGAATCTTTTAAAACAACTTCTGAGCAAATCTCTGTCCTGTGTTTTATGCTCAGAACAGATGCTGCCCTCTGCCTCCCCTCCTTCCCCTTTTAGAGCACACCTCCTGCTGTGAAGAACATCGGTGAACAGCAACTGTTTTTTTATTCTCAAAGAACGTTTGAACCAAACTGCCAGTTAATTCTCAGCAACTTCATCTACTTGCATCAGACTTTAAAACATTTCCTGACCCTAACATTCCTGATTCAAGCGTTCATGTGGGTGAACAAACATAAACAACAAGCTCTTCTTGCTCTAGTCACGAATTTTAGCAAAGCATGAAATGGCTGCATAAATACCAGCATCACCCATCCTTCCTGTCATCCTCTGCTGCTCATTTCTCAGTCATACGTTTACGCAGTAACTCACACGACTCTGTTTGTGTCCACATTTAGACAGAAGCAACTTTGTCAGCCTGTTAAAACATGCCTAAACCATTCATAAGAATGACAGATGTTCCTGCATACTTTTTCCTAATGAAGAACACGTTGGTGTTTTAACATTAGAAAGGATCAAAACTGGTTAAAGGAAGGTAATTAGTCGCCTGTGATCAGAGAGCTGCAGCAGGAATGTCTTTAAGGTCCAGTAGCACCATTAAGGGAGTAAAGGGCACGCTCTGGAATGCTTAAAGATATCAAATCACAGTGGTGGTGTGGGGGGCGAGGACTGCTAAACTGGGATCCATTGGAGATTTGTTTAGCGATCACAACTACTCATGTCAGAAATGGTGCATGAATTTGCAGCCACTGCTAGCAACAACAACCTGATTTTCTGGGTGTGATCACATAACTTCAGAAACAGTAAAGTTCTAACAAACAAATAACAGCAAACAAAAGAAACAGTGTGAGCTGAGCAATAGTTAAAGAAAAGACAGATTTCTAGCCTTCATACAAGCCCATAAGAGTATGTTTAAATAAACTTCACGTGATGTTGTAGAGATGCGTCAGTCCATGTGTGTCAACAAAATGTCCAGCAACGTCTCCATAGTGCCCCCGGTGACGTATTTGGTGCGTGTTTCACTCGGGTTAAAAGCCAAACACTTGAACGAACACAGCGATCTGGCTGAGTTCCACGTCCACGGTCGTTTCCCACATCATGGCAAGGCACTAAACTGGGAATAAACAGAGGAGCCCGCTGGGCTCCCAGAATGAATGTTTGCAGAGTTCCCATCAGTGCAGTGTGCAGTAATGGGGCTCCCTGAAGGCCTGCGTTTAACCTTTAGGCTACAAGTGGTTGCAGCCACTCCACAGCCTAAGCCCCTTTTTCTTCCCTCCTCTTAATCAACACAGAGAGGAAGTCTGATAAAACCAAGTATGTTTGACAAATGAGGAATTTGTCTTAGTGCGTACACAAGATGAAGCATGCGTGACTGTTTACATTTTTTTGCGTAAAACTTCCAGAGCGAATAGCAAGAGTCATCCAGAAAATTAATATGTTAGGTATAAACTGAGAAACTGTTTGTTTCCCTACAGGAACAAATACAAACTATTCGTTTTCAGTTTGTTACAGAGTTACGGGAGTTTTGTTCAGCTCAGTATTTTTATTGAGTAAAAGGGTCCAGTGTTGTTATAAATTCCCCCCATTAAATGTACTCAGTGACATGTTTATGCTATTTTTAATGGTCTTTTTTAAGGTTGTGTTGTCAGGATGTCTGTATTAAGTTACTTGGTAATATTTTTTGTGTTTATTTTCTGTGATGCCAGTGTTTGTTTGTCTCTCTGCACCACCACTAGTTCATGTCCCCTCAGTCAGTTTCTCGGTCCTTCCCCACCCCTCTCATCTTTTAAAGTGGTCTTCAGTGGGTTTTTTTTATTTCGTTCAGGATCTTTCCTCTCTTGAGAATAGCTGGATGGGAAATAAGTTGGAAAAACAGCCAAAGTAAAAAAAATATATATAATCATAATAATAATAGATAAAAAATTAAAAGCCTGAAGTAGCTACTACTGTTTAAAACTATTTAAAATTATTAGAAGAAAGTCATTTGGAAGGAAAATTCCCAAAAAGTGTGATTTAAACTTTTGCAAAGTCCCAATGCTAGCAAAACATTAAAAATGTTTGTATTAGGTAAGTGGAGATTGTTAAATTAAACTGTTTAGCCTATGTACATTACTGTTGTACATCGCTTCATCAAAAACATTTTACAGACTTCACGATTGAATACCTTAAAAGGCTTCCTGTAGCCAGTAACAGTCATCACATGACAAATAACATTTCTGTGAAGTCTGTTTTTCTAGCTACTGATAACCATATTCCAAACGTTTCCGACTTTTTCCAAGCGAGCCGGAGCTCCTCTGACAGTATCGCACAGCCAGTTCATTGTCAAGGCCGCCGGTATCCAGAATGCAACTGCCAGCTGTTTTCTTTGTGGATCAAACTAAAAGAAAACAGCCGAGCCAAGGTCAGCGCAGACGAGTGTATCTCCTACAGCACACAGATAAATCTCCATACTCCGAGGCCGTAACAGAGGGACGGGGGGAAACAACAACTCTGTGTCACAAATGTGATAGAGCAGATGATTAAATTCCACCCTCTTGTGGAATAATCAGCCGTCCTGAAAAATTCATGAAAGCTCCTATTTATTACGGTTGTGCTGGGTGCTTTTTTTTTCTTTGATCGCTTGAGAATGAGTGTGGAAAGTTTGGGACGAACATGTCGAACTTTCAGGAGGAAAGGAGAGGAAAGGGACAGGGACAGGTTCTCCTCCCTGGAAACTCAGAAGACAGCTGACATTGTTAGTTCCCAAAATAAGATGTATGTAAGATGATAATATGTTAATACACTTTGCTGTCCAAGATTTGACACTGAAAATCTGTTTCTATCGTTTTCTCTGAAAAAACCCCAAAATCTCTCATAAAAATCTGAGTTCACCCTTTCATTGTCCTCAAATATACAACTTTTGCAAAAGTAATTTTGGAGTTTGAAACATGATATTAGGGAACTACAGTATGCATTGGCAATATTATTACTGAAAATGGAAACACAACATGTCCACATTTTCCTTACTCCTCTTCTCCTTTTTTCTGCCATCACCGTTCTCATAACTTTAACAATTTAGCCACTTTCATCTAAATTGGCTGTAGACACTTGGGACCCAGGCGGGTCAAAATGGACTTGGCACAAAAAGCAAGGAAATTAGTATTTGGCTGATTATTTTTTTGTTGAGATGATATTTCTTGGCAACAAATTTTATATGCTTTTAAAAAAGCCTGTTTTCCCTTTAAACGGTGCACATTTGTTTGAAAATGTATTCATGGGTTGAGCAACAGAGATGAAGATGTATGTCGTGCCCGTGAAAAACTTGCCAAACCGTCTCTGCCAAACAGCTTATTCTGCTGTTGGCTCATGTTTGTGGTTGTTTATTTGAATTAGATGATTGGAGTCTGAAGAAACAATACACATTTTAAAAATTATCCTTTTACAAACAGAGGTCTCAGTAGCATGTGGAAGAACCAAACACAGCCACAACAGCCTGGCACCTCTTCCTCAACCAACGTTTTTTGTAAATCAGCAATTTTGGTTGGGTTGGTCACTCTGGTACAGGCAGGTCATTTCATCCTCTGCACTCTCAATTCTGCAGGTAGTCTCTAATAAATCCCACTCTGTGACTGCGACCAACGTCATTTCAGAGGATAAAGTTTGATCTCAGACTGTGGAGATGTGGGATTTTCATTTGGGTGCCACTTCCCAGTCTTTCTCCGACATCCCTCATTACACTGAACTTGGTCTTCAACTTAGAGATGGTTCTAGGGCTCACTTTAGATACTGTAATGCTGCAACTTAGTTTTGCAGAACACCAGTTGGAGGGTGTTTTATGGCATGGACCTATTTAAACCAATCAAATGAGGCATGTTTAGAGCAGACAAAGCTGGTCATTGCAGCAGGGTTTAGCTCATTGACACTGACACCCAAGTGCCATTCAGGCACTGAGGTTTTAGAAGATTGATTTAAAAGTCAATAAGAAGCCCTTTGGCATTGGCAAGGAAAATTTGGCAACTTTTTCATGGGTGCAACTCACATACTCAATTCTGCTGCGCAACCCACAAATGCATTTTGCTAACAAATGTGGCTCCATTTAAAGGGATATAATCAGGCTTTCCAACGGTTTAAGATTTATTGTCATGAAAGTCTTCAACTTTAAACAATCAAAAGCAAATACTTGACTCTGTCTAACACAGAACAGTAGAGAAAGTAGAGAAAAAGGTTACTGTGTTACACTTTCAAAAGTAATCAAAAGCATCATAAAAATCCTAGCCTAACTACACTGACTTGACAAATGTTTCCATTTATGGTTTCTGTCCATTAGCTTTCACCCACACTTCTGGCAGCGGTAGCATCAGTGTTGATTGTGTGGCCAGCAGTGTTCGTGTATGTGTGTGGAGGGTGGGGGGTGGAGACGGGAATTTCACACAAAAGCACCTGAGGCTTCTCTGTTGTTTCAGCGTCACTTCATGAAGTAGGATCCAGTTTCACAAAACTGAAAAAAAAAAAACTCCAGTTTCACAATGCTGACCATTGAGAAACTGCTGAATATTTCTGCACATATTTAGACTTTTCAGGCCATCAGAGTTTCCACACTAGTCTGGGTTCTTGCAAAGGTTCATCATGAGGTGCACTTGCTGCCACGTTCACTGAATCCTGTCTGTGGAATCATTTCTTTGTTTTAAAGGGTCATCCTTTTCTGCTGGGCTGAAAACACACGTGCACGCACGCACGACAGTAAGCCGTTTAAATATAACACACCCTGATAAATAGCGGTCATTCATGTCAAAGAAAATAAGCAAACGTTACCTAATGTAAGGTTAGCTTCTTCATGCACACTCCTGAAGGTGAGCACACACACAAACACACACAGATGCTTTGGCCTTAGGCTCTGAGTTTTTAATGACCCCTTTTGCCGTGCTATCACCTTACGATAAAGACCTCCTGGAAAGTGCTGATGGCTGTCTTGTGTCAACTCACACCCACATTTCCCCTTTTAAAAAAGAGAAACCAACACAAAGACACAGACGTAAAATCTTCATAAATAACTGACAAGCCATCATGACATCATAGGTAACCAGAAGTACAAAGTCCCCAGCACGACTACCAGCACCAACATCAGTGATTCATGCAGCCACGGCACTGCACAGTTAATGAACAGAAGGTCTGTAACAGTATTACTTACGCTCTGTGTCAGCCAGGCGTGAAACCAGATCTCCCTTTAGGTCTACAGCAGGTTTCCCTTTAAGGTGGCACAAAAACTGAATAGTTCCTGAGAGGATTCAAAAAAATAAAAGTAAAAATAAAATCCACAGAACCAGCAGATCTATGGCTTTGACTGTTGGAGGACAGCTCTGCAGGTCCACACACACACTCCCTCTGACAGTGTGTGATACTACAGCTGCATGTAGCCACTCAGCCAAGAGCTCCTCCCATCGCAGAGAGAGGGAGGGATGAGACAGATGAGTAAAAGAACATCAACATTTCTATTTCCTAATGTCTCAGCTGTACATTGTGCAAAAATACTGATTCATCCTTCTTTTTTTTATTTTTGAGTTTTTCCTCTAAGCAGCTGGACTTCCTTGTAATCTTTAAAAGTCAAGTCACTTCAGGCAATAGTGGTTCAGGCTTTGAAAGTTTTTTTGTTGCTTTTTTTCCTTCATTGTATGATGAGGATGAGGATCTACGATACAATTTTACCTTTTTATAACTTGTCATGGGTGAAACAGTAATAATGCTTTTGTCTGTGGTGTATTCATTTCTGGCATGAATTCATCTCCACACAGAAAGATCCCAGTTAGGAGCTTGAACCAAAACTAGCGGCCATGCTGCCACATCCTTATCAAATGGCAAAAATAAATTGTCTACAACCCAAATAGTTTTACAGCTATAGAGCTGAACTTATTAGTAGTGTGTTAGTAGCCGAAAGTCACTAACTCTGAGCACTTAAGTCCCTTCTCTTCACGTGTGCCTTTAAAAGGTTTAACTTTTAATGCTTTATCTGTTCATTCTATTTTTTTTATCTATTTCATTAGATTTGACTTAAAACATTTAAAATAAATGCAACTAAAAACCTTTCCTGCATAAAGAGATCCAGTCCCTCAGCCCCACCTGCTCCTCTTTTCACTCTAAAACTCCTAAACTTCGTGTTCAACAATTACATCATGACATCATCATGACAAGCACATCGACGTCAAAGCTGCATTTATAATGTTAGGAATCACCAGATGAACATTTCATCACTGAGCAGGCTCAAACAAGACGAAGACCTAATAATGCTGAAGTCGTTTCAGCGTGTTTAGATTTTGACTTTTATCTCTGTCGGGACTTAGTTCTGACTGCAGGTGTGCTCCTCTCAGCCAGCTGGTCGCCTCATTACAAAGTCCCACTTTAATCACTATAATTACTGTGACTTCAAGCCCAAAGAAGAAGAAAAAAAAAACTGTGTGATCAGTAAGGAGTCAAACATGTTGACAGTTAAAACACTGAACAACTTTATTTGACAGTCGAACTGCTTAACATTCAGAACCGCTCTCAGGAGGGGAGAATGAAAACTTTTATTCTCTGTAGTTCTTTAAAAGTGACATAAGCTAAGTTTTGCTAAAAACTATGATTATCATCCACCATGTAAGAGGAAAGAGGAGCAATATTGTTTTTGTTGTTTTAAATTTCTTATCAGAGTGTCAGTGTATGTCAGTGTTTGTTATCAAAATATCTTATAAACAAAACAAATTTCAATAAACGTAATCACTGGGCTGACATCTACAACTGATTAATATTTGGAGTCTTAATTCAAGATGGCTCTTAAACCTAATCAACTGTAGGAAACACCAAAACAGGTTGAACTCAGCCAATTTATCAAAAATTCAGCTACAATTCAGCGTGGTAGTAGATGAAACTAATGTCTTACTTAGACATTGAAGGCTGATTGGTCATACAATATTTCTCTACTCTGGTTATCTGTTAGCAAAATATCTTATAAATCACTTAACACTACATTTATTGAAACTTTCAGGAAATAATTGTTGAATGTTCTTCTGCAGCTGATTGGTCCAACTGACCTCAGAAAACACAAAAATGTTCATATTTCTGTCAGTTTTACAGATGGTGCAGTAAATTTTTGTTTGGTTGTAGCTGGAAGTTATTTACACCAGACACAGAGAAGTTTGATAAAAACTTGAGCTAACTGTTGGAGCCAACCTTGCTTTCTTTGTTAGTAAAATATCTCATGATTCATTGGGCAGATTTCAGTACAACCCCATCCCTTCTCAACATACGATAGCCTGATCTTTAAAACTTTGGCACATGAAGAGGTGGCTGATATGAAGCATTTAAGTTAGTGATATTTTCATATTCTTCTGACAAACAGAAGTCTGCTTATTTTGTGTTTTGCTCCTGTAGTTCACACTTTTCATGAACAAAATAAAAAGTAACAGTTTAAGTTACAATATGTAACACTGTAGAGTATTTGAGCAGGAAAGTTTGTACATTCTTTCCATCTGCCTCCTTCATCTGCACGTACACACGGTACATACTGTACATACAACAATCTGATTAAAAAAACAAAAACAAAAAACCAAAACATTATCTTAAATCAAAAAACAAGGCAAAACAGCAGATTCCCTCCTTCAGAGCGAAGGAACACTTTTCCAGACACTAGATATGCCTTTGAATTTATGGAAAGTCAAAGATGCAGATTGTGAGAATTCATGGCACAAAAAAAACAAAAAAAACTGGCAAGGACAATGTTTTCAGGCCACGACACCAAAAGAGCAACAGACACGATGAAAGAAAGTCTCAGCGGAACTCATTTCATTATTTCTTAAAAGGGGGACATTCAGCTCAACAGAACCACTTAACCCTCACAGGCTCCACAAATCTGAAAAAATCAGATAAATACGCTACAGTTCGATTGCATTCTGTGCACAGAGAAATAAATTTTGCCTGCAGGTTTTGGAGAACACGTGAATGAATGTGCCCAGAGTCTCGTCAAAGTGTTACAGAAGAACTTCACATCTAAAATTATTTCCAGGGTAAACAGAGAGAAGCGTTAGATAGCAGGGTGTTGAGACAGGGACGCCTCTTTTAAAAATAGCAAATGCTAATTATACACTTTCAGGCAGCTGCCAAGGAGGAAGACACGATGTTTGAGGTGTTGGGATTCTGAACGCTGGCTCAGTATTTCTGAGCCAAGTCAAGATTCCTCAGCAAACGATACAATGTGTCTTGTTTTTTTTGTTGTTGTTTTACAGCAGCTGTCAGGCAGATAAGTCTGCTTTGGGTTAAAGACACACCTCTGGTCCAAAAGGACCACCTGCTGCTGTCATGCAACAAAATGTTTAATTAATAATTTAGAATCTGACAAAGGATTCCTGTGGCCGACGTCACAACAAGTAGCCATCTTTTACTGGTTTGTCTCCAAATGTCACTTTAAACTTTTATTTGCAAATCCCTTCTTACAATCAATAAACATCCATCCACCTTTGTTCTGTGTGACGAGCTCCTCCAGCAGATAATCATGTGTCCACTTTGTACATTTGATGGTGATGAATAACTCGCTTGTTGCTTTATTGTGATGATAATTTCAATTTAATTGACTTCTTACTGAAATGTTCATTTTATGCACAATTATTTTGATGGCTCTAAAACTATAAGGGGTGTTTTTTTTGTATATTTGGTATACAATAGCAACATCTCTTCTTTGTGCGTGTGTTGAAAATATTATGTAGTTTATTTTGAACATTGAAAAAGAGCTAAAACTGTAAAAAAGGGGTTATGTGGAAAGATAATGAACAATAACAACTTACCTGTTGTAGAGAGCTCTGTAAATGATTATTAGTTTAATTCTGACCAGACTGACAAACTGAGCTCATTCAAAGAGCCATCCACAACAGGTGAGATATTTACCGCTTTTCACTACAAAAAGATCATAACTAACTTTAAATGAGCTTTAAGTAAACATAATGTCCAAGAGAAATGCTGCATCACATGAACACGTGACAACAAGCCTTTCTGTTTTTTGCAGACCTCTTGAATGTTTGATCTTTCACCAACCTTTGGGTGTTTTACATCCAGCAAAGTGGAGGAGGAGCACAGACAGGTCATCCTGTATAAATGAATAGCAGTTGAGGAATTACCGCTCTGTGATGAGCTCTCATGTTCCACATATTAGCCTAATAGAAACCCACCAGACAGCAGCACCGAGAGCCATTCAGGCTGACAGAAGAGCCGACAACAATAAGGAATATCTGTGGCTTTAAATTTAAGTCTCACATTACGGTCAGAGTTCAGAAGTCACTCGCCTTTATCGTATTATAGTGACTTATTCAAGTTTTACATGGAAAAAATCCTGTCACATGTGTAATTTTGTGGTGCATGTGGGAGAACAAATGTGAAAAAACAAAACAGCTTTGGAATGCTTTTTGTTTCTGTTTTGCTTGAGGTTTATCAGTTACAAATCCTCAAACTGACAGTTTGTTTCACATCAATGGAAAAAAACTTTTTTATTTTTATTTTAAGGCAATAAGAAATCTTTTCAACTTTTTTTTTTCAGGAAGACAAACATGAAACTAATTTTGAGACTTGCGCACAAACCATAATTTAAAAGGAAATTACGATTAGAGATCAGGTTTTGGAGCTAACCCAATTCAACGTGGCCACTGCAGCCAACTCAACTTAAAAACAACACCAACATGGCTATAACTCAGGCCATTTTATGGGTTTTGTGCAAAAAAATAGTTGTAATTGTAGCTGAGAGTAATTTACAACATAGGTGCTACTCTGTGTGAAAGTCAACCCTTAATTAACTGCATTAACTGTTTTAGTCAACCATATTTCTCTGTTAGCAAAATATTTCATAAACCACTGTGTGGATCTTATTGGAACGTTCAGAAAAAAATCATTGTATATACATTTACAACTGATTACATTTTAGAGCCAGTCCAAATTAAAATGGCCACCACAAGTAGTTAGCATTAGCTTACACAAAAATAGCTAAAATTTTGTCATGGTAGTTACTGAGAGTCATTCACCACACATACTCTTTACAAGGTTTGTCTACAACTTTTATTTGCTTAACATTAAATGATTTTAGTCAAAAATTCTTGCATGAAATTCAATGGACGACATGCAGAAATAGTAGATCCTTTAATTTAATATTTGTTTGTTAAATTGTTTTTCCCACAAAACTCAAATTTGAATACAAATACTGTAGAACATAAAGTGGTTTAAAGGGGGAAAAAATTGGACAGGCAAAAGTTGAAGTGACTCATTTTAGTAAGGCTCATGACAACAGAGTGTCAGGTGGTGTCAAAAACACCTAGAATGTGATCAGTCCCCGCTGACACACACACACACACACACACACACACACACACACACACACACACACACACACACACACACACACACACAC
>JAVKLF010000011.1:9586711-9604898 GCA_034783495.1 Millerichthys robustus | reverse complement strand
CTCCTTTTCTCAACTTTTTCTCTTGAAGGCACTTTGTACAAAATTGCTGCAAACAGTCAAATATTATTCCACTCAAAGCTACATCTCAGACAAGTGCATTCCTTCTTTGTCTCTCCCAGATAAAGTCCATTAAGGGTGCTAATTACATATGCACAAAGTGCACCTAAGTGGCCTGCTGGCTATAAATGAACCCTGTATGTTCCCTACATTTTACATGATCATATAAGACAGACGACTTGGAGACAAAGTACCAAGTCTTGGCATTTAAATTCAAAAAGTAATAATAGACAACAAACGTTGCAAAGTCTAATAACGTTTAAAAGGAACAGTTCAAAGCGTTTAAAGTGGGATTTTGTGGAAAGGTTCTAAACAGTTAATATCTTACCTGTTTTAGATAGCTCTTTGAATGACGTTAATTTGGAGAAATTGAGTTTAATTTTGATTAGATTAGAACTTGTGGTTGGTCAAGTGTGGTCAGGACCAAAATATATTGCTACTTATTTCAAACAACTCCAAAAATACAAAATTGTCACATTTGATACTTACTGGTGTAAAAATCACACGGTTGTTTGTAATTGTAAATGGTCACATATATTCAGTGCCTTTTTAACTTCCCAGGTTCTGTAAAGCAAATGTGGCCAACCTCTGGGGACCTTTGCTGCTAAGCGCTTTACAGTGTTTTTTATTCCTCCATTCACACACATTTTTTCAGTGCTTTCTGTTCTTTTACCTTCTATATTCAGCACTTTTTATGTTCTCAGTAATACACAGATAAGCAATATTGGTTGCACTTGGGTGGTGGCGGTGGGGAGGTTTATTGTCCTGCCCAAGGACACTTCGGCAAACTGCAGTGGCCAAGGATTGAACATCCAGCCTCTGACTAGAAGGGAACCTCCCAATGTACCTCTGATGCTACTTGTGACACTTTCAGCAAGAAAAATCATATAATGTCTGCTGGAATAAACGCACAATAAGAAATTAGCATTAGCAAATTAGCTAATTTTATAGACTCTATAAAATAGTATTAGCAAGTATAATAGATTCTTTTAAAGCTGGCAGTAATCCACATTTTTCTTGGCCCCACTTTAACTTGTCTTTAGCAGGACAATCTGGTCACAAACTCTCTCCAAACTAAAGGCTGTTCAAAGAGCTGTGTACAACAGGTAAGCTGTTACCTGTTCATAACAATGAACACCACTATTAATATATGAACTATCCCTTTAAGGTTGGGTGTAACACAGGGAAGAAATCTTATCTATATTGCTCAGTTTAAATATGTTTTTTTTGTAATAAATTTTATGTTTTTCAACATCTAGACAACTGTGTGTTCACAGAGCTGAACCTATGGAGGTACTTCCTGACTATTAATGTTGTATACATTTCTACTGCCACAGTATTTGCTGAATTAATGATACTATTAGCTAATGAGCAGGTTCCTCAAAGTCAGAAAGCTGTTTCATCTGCTCCACTTGCATAGAGTGTCTTCTCACAAGCTTCTTCTTCGATCTGAGACCTCCTCTCTTTGGTGTATTTGGTGCTACTGGAGCTATAGATTTAAAACCTGTGGACAGAGGTGAGGAGGGTTTGTTCCTAGCCCCAATATCAGGAATAGGAGGGTTTGGATTGATGTTAAGAGGGGGCAGAATTCCAGGTCTGGTGTGGGAGATGTGGTCCAACAGTAATGTACCCGAACCTCTCCGCTCCAGGAGGCCAGGTGCACGCCTTCTTGCCGTGCTGGGAGAGGATGTGTTACTGTCGAGAGACTCTCTGGAACTGGTGAGTAGTGCAAGTGGGGAAGTGTTCAGTTTTCTTCGCTCCACCGGGACTTTAGGAGAGTCTAACATGGCGGAGTCTGAATAGAGTTGTGAATCTGAGTCATAGTGATCATTTCCCAGACGTCTCCTCTGCACTGTCTCTCTCAGACTGACCGGTCCTCCGCTGGAACTGCTGCTCTCCTCCGTGGGAACAGTGCTGCGGCGAGCCAGCGGCTGGTGCTGGCCAAGGGATCTCTCGTACGACTGCTTAGATGTTGGAGGAACTGATAACGAGGTTGCCATTTTGCAGGGTTGCTCACCCACCAGTGGGAACAGGCTGTCCTTCCCATCCATGCTGTTCTGTCGGGATAAAGCTGACCTCTTACTCAGAGAGAGACCATTCACACCTGCAATAACATCCTCATCAGAGCTGGCTTTCTTACTCTCCTCATGGGCGGCAGCTGCAGCCGCAGCCAGGACAGAGGGAGCGATCAGCCCCCAGGGCTCTGATTGCAGCCGCTTCAACTGAGGCAAACGTGCACGTTTGGTGTTCACAGGCCGGCGAGTTGGAGACGTGGGCCCATTTGTGAGTTTTGCAGCTGTGCTAGAGGATTTTAGCTTCGTCTGGAAACTGAAGACTGTGTTTTGTTTGTCTTGCTGAGTCACTGGAGACTCACTAACATTAACATCTGAAGGAGAGGTGCAGTATTCAGAGGAAGGCCTCTCAACCAGCTCTGGAGATGGAGGAACATTTAGGTACTGCTTAGTAGTTTTGGTGCCACATGGTGACTTGTCTGTTGTGATTATGATCACCTCTTTCCCTTTAGCTTTGCATGCATCCAAAAGTAATTTTAGCGTCTCCTTATCGTCTGCATTGATGGCATAAACCAGAGCTGATGCTCCGCTCCGGTCCTCCAGGCTAGGATCAGCACCATTGCTCAGCAGGTGATCCACCACTTCATGTCCAGCCTTATGGATGCAGGCGTGCATCAGAGCTGTCCTGCCTGCTTTGTCCTGTATGTTGGGGTCTGCCTGGTTGTCCAGCAGATATTTGACCAGCTTGGACTTGCTCACACTCTGCTGGTCCGTGTGCGTCGACATGCAGGCCACCATGAGTGGCGTCTCTCCACGCTCGTTGCTCTCATTGATGTACGCGCCTCCCTCCAGCAGGAGCCTCGTGAGCCTCAGGCGTTTGAGCCACACCGCCTTCAGGAGCGAGTTTCCATCTGTGCGCAGCTCCAGAATATCTGCCATTTCCCCACTGGTCTCAGATCTTTTCAAGATTGAAGTTACAGCTTGCAGCCCTTTGAACAAAGTGTGGAATTAGTTCAGCAGACACAAAGAAATCCTGTAATTAAGACTTACTTAAGTTTGTTCAATGTTTTGATTAATTTTCACAACCAGCAGATGGCAGCCTGCTACAAATTAAAGATTATGAATATAACCTATTAGTAGATATGTCTGGGAATATATATATTCTAGGATTTCTAAATAGGTATATGTTGACAGAACAGTAGGTTAATGTTATAGCACAAAAAGCCTGTAAAACGTGAAGACAACCAGTTAGTCAGAAACAGGCCTGATGAACACTCAGGTGATAATATTTTAGACATGAAGATCAACACCAATTTTTATAATAAAAAAAAACAACTTCAGCTTGCCTGCTCGTGCCAAATGACACTCAAGTGAAAACACCAGCCTTGTTGATTTTTCTCTCCTTTTTGGATAAAAAGTGTGAAGTGTCTGAGACGCTGCACGTTTTATATCTAAATTTAAAACAGCGGCACAAACATCTGGTGCTGTAAAATAATGGCACACTGAATGCCGCTTATCGTGGTGCCGATTTTGGATGAACTTGGTGAGAGGAGCGCGCTTCGCTCCATCTGACCGAGTACGTTTTATTATTATTATTATTCTAAATCTTTTATGTAGGCTAAATATGAATATGCTACTATAAAACATCCATCTTTGCTCTTTTATTGGTATGTAAAACGTAAGAGACAAACGGAGTGAAAGACGAGGACATAAAGTTCTTTGATCGTCATCATTTCTGCAGTTCACTGAAAGAAATAAAATAAAAACTTACCTGATCAGAGATGAGATTCTCCATGTTCAGCAGTGCCATCTGCGCGAGATGATACAGGGGAGGTTAAAATAAAAGACAAGTTTGTTGCAGTACCCCTGTTTAGTTTTTTTTCCCCAAGCAGCGGCTGCTCCCACGGACGCGTCCTAGTTTAGGTGACAGCGCGCCGTGCGTCTCTGTCCCCGCAGCGCGCGAGCCGTGTGGCTTTTTGTTATGGAGGCGCGCTACATCAGTCCAATGGGGAGTATTCCTTTCACTGCGCACTCAAGGATCACAACCTGAAGATGCGACGGGATATAAATAACTTAGTTTCTTGCTTGTTGAATGAAACGTGTTGTCTCTTGACGTCAGACTCGACCGAAATAACCTGCGCCTGATGGAGACAAAAATAATAATAAATAATAATAATAAATAAAACAACCTCTGCAACGCAAAGAAACGAGCGCCATCTCTTTCAGACATATTTGTGATAGAGCCTGTTTGTGTGCTTTTAATAATTTTATAGGAATACAAAATGAGCACTGGGGTGTTTGGGCTTTTATACAAAAGACGTGAATCCAGGTCTCAGTAAGTTAATGTGAATTTGTGCTCATTTCTGCTGAGAAACAGGTTTAAACTGAAAAAAATATTTGTCATGTAATAAAGGGCAAAACAAAGGTAATTAAAGAATCTTGACGTCATTTCAAGGTTAAAAAAAATCTTTTTGTGACCTGTATTATGGATTAGGCTACATTAAACATTTAAAGTGGGTGTGAAAATAGGTCATTTCATTAAAGTAATGGTTCACATCCTTTGAAGTGCATTTCCATGAACAATTAATATCTTACCTGTTTAACTGAACTCAGTTTGTTTATATTGAACTAAATTGACAGGAAGTATCTCTCCGTGCTTCAGCTGTTGGAGATGAGTTGAAGTGTTTTATTTGAATCAATATTGTGAGAAAATTAGCATTTTTATTTAGCACATTCTCTGAATTCTGGGTATTTACAACCAAGGGACCAACGAGTTCCAGTCGTCCACCCCATCTTGTCACAACCTGACGTGAGAACCTTTGATCCCCCTCCACATGAGAAATTATTGTGTGATTGGTCAGACGTTTGTGGGCATGCTTGTTAATGCTGAAAGTGCTCAGACGCTGCATTTTGCTTCAGCTACTCGCTTCTCCGACTGTTGCACCCCGAAGCAGACATTTATAAAGACAGTCAAATAGCCCAAAACTTATGAATGGAGATTAAACAGACCTGCATGAAGGAATCTGACAAAAACTGTGGTTCTTTAACCGGGATAGATTTGTTGACAATAATAACAAAAGCACTTTATGCTAACTCTAATTCATAAACCTTTGAATTGCTGTCAGTTTTACATTACATAATTATTTACATTGGCTTGTGTTATTTGCAAGTTCATCCACTAGCAGCAGCTATCTTGCAGGAATATCCTAATATGTCTGACCAACAAAGTATGTAATAGGAAATGTATGGCAATATAAAGGTTCTGGTAACTACTAAATTTATGAGACTTGGATCTGTTTTAAGATGGCAGCAATCCACTTTGGTTTTGGCACCACAATTACATCTCGCCAGTTCAATCAGAATTTAATTGTTTCGCCAAACTGAAGCCATTCAAAGAGTTTCCTACCACACATTAAATATGAAATGTTCATTACCTTTCTACAGAACACCACTTTAAAAAAATCTTTCTATCCCTTTAATAACTCAACACTACTTTGATCATCCCTACCTGTCACTGCATGTGTTTTACTGCTCCACATACTGAGCGACGGAGTCAAAAAAATTTTTAGCAACTATTTACACCGTTCAATTAAAGAGGGCAAAACTTGAAGCAGCCATCACTGCTATAGAGCCCAATATGGACATTTCTATTTTTAGGTTGCTATGAGACAGCACAGAGGCAGTTTCTAATGAGAACAGTGATGTTCTCAGCCCTGCAAGGAACAGGTAAATCAGACTCACAACATTCCTCCAGAAAACACACACACACAGGCTTTCATGGCTTTTATAGGAATCAGCTTTGAAGGTGATATTTTTTTCTTTTTCTACATGCCAGCATCACCACATTCAATCATTAGTACTTTGACCTCTGTCTTTTCTTCCCTCCCTTTTGAGACTTGGACTAATCACTTTCTTATCCATCCAAACCCCTGACGCCTCAGGACTCCAGTTGTCAATGCCAGCAGTGATTTCTCACCTGTGATTGGCTTCTCTATCCCTTAGGATGTGTTGTTTACAAGGAACATAGAGATGTTGTTAGGTTTTTTTCTGTCTGTTTTTTTTCTTCTTACAGAACAGCATTGTGACCAAGTCAAAAGATACACGAAGAAACAATATGTTTACAAAACAGGTAATAATTATTTAGCTATTTGGTTTCAGTAATCTAAATTTAAATGTTTTGTATTTTGTAAAACACATTTTAGATTCAAGGCCTAGCATTTGTTAAAGGAATGCTTTCCAGTTTTAACCAAAAATGATCTTATGATAAAAAGGCAGAGTTTTGGTCAAACCTGGTAAATACACGTCATCTTGTGATATTGTGAGACGTGTTAGTGTTCAAAGTATTGGTTAACTGTCAGCTGTGATCAAGTCTAGCTCAGTAGCTGTAAATTTGAATAAGCTGTAATAAACATTTTGTATTGGATAGGGTCGATTAGTTGAGATCATCTCACCAAAAGTTAATCAGTTGCAGACTGACATCCATTAATTACATTTAGAGAGTTTTTTTAAAAATCCATCCCAGTGGTTCATGACATGTTTTGCTCACAGACACAGGGCAATGGCCAAACTTTTAACAAAAATGTTGGTCAATGTGAAGTGCTCAAAGTTTGAGTTGGAAATTGTTGTTAGCTTTTACCAAACTTAAATTTAATACAATATCTATAAAACTGAAAGAGTTATCATATTTGTGTTTGCTAAGGTTGCTTAGCTGAGGCAGCAATCTTGAGTCATGTTGACTTCAGAAATTAATCAGTTATAGATGTACAACCAATGGTTACTCACTGAGTGTTTCATCATATTGAGCAGGAGTTCATAAAGTACCTCTGTAGTTATTGGCAATTTTTGTAGTATGTGTTAAGGAGCAGCTACTACACCAAATTATAGCTCAGTATTTGTAAAATTGGCTACATTATAGCTACATTTGTGTTCGTGTTAATTAAGGTGACCATCTTAAATCAGGTTGAGATATTTTGCTATTTACAGACAAATGAACATACACACAGAAATGGGCAGCAAATGATCAATATATAAACTAAATATATATGATATCTCTCTATATTATCTATGAATTTCCAGATCAGCATTTAAATGGGAAGTGATAGAGAATATGGATCATATGGTCACCTGATTTGAAATAAGCTCTATTATGCACAGAGCTGCTGTCTTGATGAACCAGGGATCAGACCAAGGCCATAACCTCACTGGTTTGGACACATTCATTAGCACCGTGAGCCACAGAGACGTCAGCGGTCTTCACACACGCTGTGATCTTTGCCCCCACAATGCTGTCGTTGGTGGTATATTAAAGGGGGAAATAAATAATTTAAGTGCTGTCACCCCTGGGAGCGCTTTCCATTTTCAGATACCTTCCATCGCAGCTGCTGCTCCTTCTTCCTCCGTTCTAAATATAACCTTTTCTTCAGTCTGCAATGTGAGATTTCTTTACTCATCAGGCTAGGAGTATAGCTCCGGGACTATTTATACGCCTGACAAAGGGTACGTATAAATTAACAGTTTTGAGAGTCCGATCACATCAATCTCCTGCAACAGAAAACTGGTCCAAACAGCTTCATGACAAAATTCTGAGATAAAACAAATGAGAAGAAGAAAATGGGATTAGGACAATAATGAACAAACTCAATCTGGGCTTGATTATTCTAGTGCCAGACCACCGTTTCTATTTTTAAAATAGTGAGCAGATTAAAATGTCTGGCTTCACAGACTTATCAGAGGATGGAGAGAATCAACAATGAGCTCATCCAATCGGGAAAAATGTTCTTGAAACTGACAGCATATATATATTTGACTCCTTAATCCAATTTACTTTGAAAATTGACAAATTGTCTATTTCCTCAGGTGAACATCAAATAAATGTAAAGTTTAAATTTGTTCAGTGTTAGCAAAGCTGTTATATTTTCTTGTTTTGCTAATAAATTGCTTTATGAAATGTTTTTCTTAGCAGAGGTTGGAGCAGCTTAATTCCAGTTTAAATATCAGAAATGACAATGATTGTTCAGACGATAGCTTGAACCACTTCAGTTTTATCACGGAAACTGGAAACATCCAAAACAATTTCTTTCCAGTGGTGACAAAATTCTCAGACTAGAAACTCTTTTTCTTTCATACTTAAAAAAAAAAAGAAAAACAATAGAAACTGTGAAAATGGCAATTTGCTGTTTTATTGGGAATACATGGTTGGGAGCAACAGTGGCTCCACATGGTTGCTGGGAAACTGCAAGGTACTAAGTCTATAACACCCCAAAAGTGTTGATTTCTTATTTTTGCACTTAAGCATCTTTACTCGTTTTACCCAATGCTTGGTTAGTCAGCTTCTTTGTATCAAATAAGTAGACATAAAATAAATTACATCAAAGATCATGTTTAATTCTATGTAGAGGTTAAGATAGAGAGACTGTGGATACAGACAAATGGATCCAATCCGACCAAATCAATCCTTTTTTTAAACTATGAAAAATAAATCTTTCTATTTTGTTCCCCTTCCTTTTCTTCCTGACAACACCGTTTTTCATTATGACACAGACTGGGATTTCTCCAACCCATTTGTCACCTGTTGTTGTGTCTTTTCTCTGCAGTGGTTGTCTCTTTAAAGACAGTTTGACATTCTCATGGCATTTGGTGTCTCTGCGATTGTATCAAGCTAGTGTGTGGGCTGCGACAGCAATAAACTGGCACGAACCCTGCTGCAGCTTTGCACCGGACCGCTCCTCGCTTCCCTTCCTCCTTACCTCCACAGATTTAGGGGAAAATACCTCCAGAGCATCTCTAAACTTTGCCAACCCTCACATATGCTCCTGGTGATTTTGGGATGTCTTTCTCTTTTTTTGTTACCTCTTCATTCACTATATAGCCCATGAGGTATAACACATTTCCAGACACTGTGATCTTTTCACATTGAAAAGTGCTACTTTCTCATACTTGAAATTTTGAAATGGTTCCACTCCTCCTCTGCCTCCTTCTTCACTCCTTCTGTTCTTTCCCATCTCGCAGTGCGGACCAACACCTGCCCCTTCTGGCAAACAGTAATGGAGTTGAGCTTTGTTCAAGCGAGATCCCCTCTAAGCCTTTCTGTGTGTGGTGTTTGCATGTTCTCTCTCCCACAGACCAAAAACACGCATGCTAGGTTGCTAAATTGTCCCTCAGTGTGAGTGGTTGTTTGTCTCAATGGTCTCCATGTGCCATGATGGAGTTGCGACCTGTTCAGGATGTACCCCATCTTTTGCACAATGACTGTTGGAGATAGGCACCACCTGCCCTGTAACCCTGCATGGACAAGTGGGTAAAGAAAATAGATGGATGGATGAATTATTCAAATACATTATACAACCAACAGTTTTGTTCTTGTTTTTTTTTTGTGGTGGGTGATCATTGTGTATGTCGTCTGTATCCTAGGAGATCGGTGCATATCTAATAAGGAGTTTGTTACTCGTTTTGCGGAGTGGGCACTTTGATGTCCGCCGTGTTGAATTTTCTGTTTTAGCTCAACATCCTCCTAATGAAGCAGAGGGCCAGAAGCCTCAGAATTGGTTGCTTATCAACTCCACAGCCCTCTTATTAGGAGTTGTTGTGAAGGCTTTAATTGGATACTGGGATAGGAAGCGCCCTAATAGCCTGTCAGTAATCAAGTGTTTCAAGATATATCCGCAGACAACGATATTGTTAAAAACATTAAGAATTTTAACATCCACATCCAAACAGAGCACTCATGACATGTATTAGGTGTAGCTTCACACAGAGTGTTAGATTCTCTTTAGCTGCAGCTAGTTAGTAGTAAAATTGACGTTTTGCTCAGACCTGTCACAACTTCATTCCCACTTAAAAATCAACTGACTTTCTATGCTATTAAAAGAAATCCAATGAAGTACGGCAGAAATTTGTGTTGAGATAGAAACCTCTTCTAATCTTGGGAACGTTTCAGTAGATGTGTTTTTATTATCTTCTGTGTAGTTTAGGCAAAAACAAAATGGGGGGAAAAAAAACTTGTCTTTGGGGCTTTAACAAATTTTAGCAGTGTTTTGTGCTGCGAATTCATCACAGAGCGTTTCAGAGCTGTCAGAAGTTTGGTGCTGTCAGAGGATGTGGATACATCAGTGTGGATGAGTGGCTGTTCTGACAGGGAGTTAGAGAACTTCACTCCGCTTGCACGTGGTTCACACCCGAGACTGTGACGTATTTGACACCATGAGGCACTCTGACCAAAATACACCTCCTCTGCAGCACAAGGTGAAGAGCAGGCTTTTTTTTCTCCCCCTCTTGTGTGCGCTGCTGCTGATGACGTCAAATCATTCTGGTCCGTCCGTAAGGTGTCTGCTGATGAGCACAATCAGACATGACAGGACCGAACAGGATCAGCCCAGCCTCTGCAGAATGTGTCCTCTTTCGGTGACAGAACCACCTATAGATCTGAGGCTTCGTAAACGTGGCTGCGAGCCATACCTGCCACCTGTTAATTGAAAACTAAATCGTACTCCTCTGGGTTCGTCTACAATTAATCACCGAGCAACTGAATCAGCTGTCTCTATTATGCTCTCTTTTTATATCCGTTCTAATGAATTCAAACAATTGCTCAACTGTAATTCTCCTTGAACAATAAAAGGTGGGTGAGCGGAGGTTTTGTTCAGACAGTGTGGCGAACAGAAGACAGCATATGTTGCAGCTGGGTCTTATCAGCTGTGTTTGTAGGTGGGAAGAGTTGGCAAGTATCAGAAGGGCAAACACAAGTCAGTAATTATTCCTGGGTGCTATAAGAAAGGAGTGGTGAAACGCTGAAAACTGTCAGAGTGAGTGTTCACACAATATCTTGGTGGAAACTGCCTGAAAAGGTTGTCCAATGAGACAACACGAGTCTATAGCCTTTAGCTGCAAGCAGCTCTGAGCAGTAAAATACAGATTTTCTTTTGTAATACTGTCCACATTTACAGTGCTTTTTTAAAGTTAAGATATCTTATTAGGTTCTGCCCTTCAATACTCTGTAACTCAAAGTAATTTCACATTTTGCTATGAAAATCCCATGAAATGGCAATATACAGAGGGTGTTTAAGAGATATTTTGCATTATATAAAGTGGGGTTTTGAGGAAATATTTTAAACAATTAATATTTTGTCATAGACCATTTTTTGGCCCACCTCATTTCAGAGAAAGAGAGTTTAGTTTTGATTAATCTAATGAGCTAATCAAGGTGGATTTCTGTTGTCCCCAAATAACTCCAGCCATCAATTTTGTGATATTTTGAGAGTCCTGCTTGAACTGTATCCGTCACAATCTGTATTAGGAATGATTTACACTGACATACTTGCGGTTAGGCGTGGAGTAATGCTTAGCAAGAGACACTTACTTCGGCTGCTCAAAATTATCTTGTGGCCACACATTTTAAATTTTTTTATCCAATATCACCAGATAGACTCCATGACATCCAATAACTTACTCGCGCATAGATTTGAGACACTATGGAACCATTGGGTTAGTTTCCACCTTCGTTTTTCAGAGGAAAAAAAAACTCTGGCATGAGCATAACTGTGAAAAGAAATATCTCACCTGTTCAAGGCACAACTTGGCAGTAGATATTAATCTGTCATTGTATTAAAATAGAAGTGGTAGTTCACAGATAGACTTAAAGCTTTTAGAGGACTGGTCTATTATTTATGGTTAATGAGAGCTGCTTAAATTTATCTAGTAGTTGCTCACAAATGCAAATTTGCAACAATATAACAACTAGAAATAGGTCAAAATTGAATGTTCACATTTGATGTTTCCTTTCAGTAAATCAGTCCCTTCAGTAAATTGTCACTGAACCGAACAAACCCCTGAACTCATTTGTATGGTGTTTTTTTCTATTTCAAACAGACACATTTACTTGGAAATAAGCGCCTTCAAAAAGTGATAGATCAATCAGCCGCAGCACACTGGAGCATGGTATCACCTGTTTATCTCGTGCGCTCTAAATCAGACTGATACGACTGACACACTTGGCTGAGACTCTTGTGTTTGTGTCCTGCTGTTTGCACACACAGGCCAGGCAGGACTTGTATCAGAGTTTCCAACAGGAGGCAGAGTGAGCGAGGCTCGCTCAGCTTGAGTCACAGCTTTGTCAGTTTGTGATCCCTTTCCCCGTTTGAATTTTGTTCAAAATCGGCACAACAGCGATCCGCATACGAGCTGATAAGGTCTGTGAGCAAAAGCACTGTCAGGAAGATGATCAACATAATTAAAACAAACAGAGCCAGTCGAAAGGGAAGGAAAATTAATCTGCATTCTCTTCCCCTCTGTGCTGTTGAGGCTCGTTGCTGGTGTTCCCCTGGGCATGGAGCTCTCATACCTGGTTGAGCAGATCAAGATAAGTACCAGTTATCTTTGCCTCACAGCACTCCACGGCCCACAGGGAGTCCGCCACTTGAAGTAGACACAGCAGCCTAGGATTCAGTGAGACCAGAATAGTACCAGTGTCGTTCTGTGTCTCTTTTTTCCACCACCTTCTATCCATCATTTTACACTCAAGAGCGCATTAAATTGTAATTATTTGTTAGGAATCACAGTTTTTCAAGTTTTTAGTATCTACTCCAAGAAACACTCTTTTGGTTAAGTAATATCTGACATAGCTATAGCTTGGTCTGTTGCTTAGATTATGCTGCGTAACCCTTTAACATGATATAAAATTGAAATATGTGGAAAATTAGACCAATGTTTGGTACTGCAATACAGCCGGTACAGATTCTCATCATCAGTGTCGTCATCTACAAATAATATGGACTTATAGATATTAGCCTGGAGCTGAATTTGTTTAGGGAATCGTTTTAATTTAGCATTACACTCCAAATCATTGTATCCATCTGTCCATCCATCCTTTTTCTTTACCGGCTTTCCCTTTCTGGGTCGCAGGGATCACTGTTACCCATCTGTAGCAGTCACTGTACGAGGAGTGGGATACATCATGGACAGGTTGCAAGTCCACCACAGATCAACATAAAGACAAACAACCATTCACATAGGGACAATTTAGAGTTAACCAAATAACCTAACATGCCTGTTTTTGGTCTGTGGGTGGAAATCAGAGTACTTGGAGATAACACACTCATGCATGGGAAGAACATTTAAACGCTACCCAGAAAAGGCCCCAGGCCAGGATGTGATCCTGTGACCTTCTTGCTGACAACCAACAGGTAAATAAGCATTGAATTAGAAATTCATGGCAGTGTAAAGATTTAATGGTCAGTATTTTCTGTTGCCTTTTAAACCCGGGTTAGCCGGGTTAAACACAATGAATTATCAATAATAAACCAAGGATACATGTTCCCTGCTCCAGAACTGTCGCGTTTTGATACCAAACTCAAAACGCGGGAACTTTTCAGCAAAGTAACTGCTATGTTCCTCAGTAGCTGGTGCTAATCAAAAGGGGCTTCACAGCACTGTGGCAGTGTTAGATCTCGTTGTTTAAACTCCTCCAAAAGACAATCAGTTAAAGGTGTGCACCCAGTGATTACTTTCATTAATACTTTCATTGGTTGAAGAGATAATTTGCTAACATGACAAACAAATGCACGCACACACATTATCGCCTTTTCACCTTTGGTGACGAGCACGTTTGTGCTGCTAAAAGCTTCAGAGAAAAGAGAGGAACTTTAAAAGCTCTTCCATTCATGCAGTCATTTGATCCGTGTTATTAACATGAAACAGAAACAGGGAATCTCCATGTTGGAAGGGTTTTAATGACTCCGTCTGTGAGCAGACAAAGAACGAAGTGATGCACAGCATTTCTATTACAGGGCCCTCCCAATGGTTTTGTGAAGTCTTGTTTTGGCTCTAACCACGCAGATAGCATTCCAGCTGGCATTCTTTGAGAGCATGCATCTCGTGTGGTGGGATGACAGCGCAGCGTCTTGGTTTGAAATGCTTTCAGAAGTGAATGCCTCTCTGTTTTCGTGTGCTCCAAGGCTGGGTAACGGTTCATTCTGCAGGGTCAGACGTGAAGAGTTGGATCAGCATCATCTCTGCTTCAGCCTTTAAATGTTAAAACAAGTCCAACATTCACATGGTTTGACTTGAAGGAATCCCTTGCTTCTCAAATTACTGACCTAATGTCAAACATTAAAACAATTTCAGCTCTTTTTTTAAAGGATTCTAAACATTTCCCGTGTTTCCGTCATATTTCCGTTGGTTCCCCTCATATGGAGATGTAGACGAGCAGAACGCTGATGACATGCTGTCCATGACACGGCTGTGTCAGTATCACAATGTGGTGACTCATGTTTCTTATCCTCTCTCCTGTTAAGCCGCCCCCTCATAGGAGATTTTCAGGAATCTGGACATAATTTCTTGTGTTTGTCAATATTCATATCTTCATCTGTGTTTATGTGAAAGACAATCTCCAATCAGTTCCAATCAATTCTGAATGTAAATTGATGATCTACAATCACAAACTCTCAGCTGCTGGTAACAAATTAGCTGTTTGTTGCTCTGTGACTCAGGCTGTCGTGCCTTTCTCTATTCAGTGGGACTCTATGAAAGCTGAATTCAGGGGAAACCTGTTTTCATTAGCGCTGATCAAAGGCTTCGCCGTGCTTTTCATTGTCCGAGTCTGTAGTGACAAAACAGCCTGATCTGTGTGCTCTGATATCAAGAGATTTGATACATGTGAGGGGACAAAGAGCTGTGCTTCCTGTGTGGTGATGCAGCTCATTGTTGCACAAAAGGACCCACTGAGTCATTTATTTGGTAAAAAAAAAAAATGTCCCCATGAACTTGCATGCACTATATGAGGGCCACAAACAATTTCTGTTTACAGATTTACAGTATTTGTGCTTAAAAGGATGCAGATCATTGGTCCCAGTCAGTCTTTAAATTAATTAGATGATAATCTGATTGATTTAGAGTTGTTTCTTTATTAGAAAAATGCTGCTCTGACACATTTTGATGTGTAAACTGTTTATTAAACTCCAACAATTGCAAGATTTTTCTTGAGCCTGTTCTGTGCTCATGCTGAAAAGGGTAACAAACAGTCAGCATTGCTGCTTCAACATCATAGAATCGCCATCTTAATTTGTATTTTTTTTAATCTTTTAGGGCATTTATTAGTAATAAGTAACATGAATCCATCAATCAGAGCCAAAGTTTTGTGACCAATGTTATTTTTCTCTCTAGTTTCTGCATGGTATGATTGTTTAAATAGTCCAAATAATTGTTCTTTCATTATTCGTGGCTCATATTTTATGATGTGTATTTTTTAATTTTTGCCCAGGTCCCCTTTGCAAATATAATCTCAATCTTTATGGGGTTTCTATCTGTTTAAATAAAGTCAAGAAATGAAATTAGTAGTAACGCTTGAGGAGCTAAAGAGAGTTTGAGTGACATCAGCACTCTAATCTGAACCTTACAGAGTAAAAATGTCCTGAAACTTACATTTTGATTTTATAAGAAACAAATGACTTTAAATTGCCAGTTCAGTCGTATAAAGTTCATCTTTCTGTGACCCGTTTAAATGTTAAATGATGTGAACTTTGCTTGAGATATGCAGCTCAAAAGAAAGCTGGGTCTCCTCACTTGTTTCAGCAGTATCCCGTTGCTCTCTATGTGCAGATTTAGTCTATGTATTATTATGTATTGCTACCAAAACGGATAAAACAATACACCGTCACATCCGATTTTTCTAAAGATGTGGTAAAGCGGCAAATCGAAAATCATAACAGAAATGAGCAAATGTTTATGTGTTGGGGACATTTTTGATGTTTTATTTCTAAGATGACAAGTTCCTTTTTCATTTTATATGAAGAAAAAAAAAGACAGTTGTAATTTCCTTAATTATATTGCAGGTAGCTAATCTGCCGCACCTCCTCATCCCTTACTGAACTGGGGAGTATGTAAAGCTTTAGTGGCTAAGAACGTTTATACATATCAATTAAAAAAAATGCATCCAGTGTCGCACCTGTGTGTTGCACCATTTTTTAAGCTGTCGTTTTAGATGCAGTAAACAGATGGAGGGGATGTGCCCTAAATAAATATGTAAGTAGCCATGCTGATTTCCTGCTCCTCCTGCTGCTATTGATATGATGACTCATTTTAAGCCCAAAAGCTTCACTGGAGCTGTCCCGTGATCAAAAACTCCTCTCTTCTGCACACAGCAATGTGTTTCGGTCGTTGTTTGCGCACATAAACAGTGAAGACAAACACTGCCTGTGTCTCTTTTGTCCACCTGAGTTAGGCAGGTTTGTGTTGCTCACACTGAAGAAGAAATATTAACAGGAGTCATGTTGTAACGTATTTTTAGGAATGATTTATGTGATTCCCAATCCAGGACAGCCAAATGGAGAACACAATCCACAAGGGACTGTGGAAAGAACTGAATGGGGTCAATTCTATCCACAGAGTCTCTTGTATTTTGCTAAAAAAAAAAAGACTAAGAGAAGCACAGCAGCTGGTGTTTATTCTAACTTGTGATATTACCAAGTTCTTGTACTTAGATATTTGCATATTTATATTGTAACAGATATTTGGGCCCATATTTTCTCCGTTCTGATATTAGCAGGTGAAGATTTATTATCAAAAGCAGTCATATGTTATCTTTTATTTATCGGTTTAAATCTTAAATTACTTGTACATAGTCTAACCAAAACATAATGTATTGGTTTTATTCAGTGTCTTTCTGCAGCCGGGCTTAAAATACACTTCATACGTATTGGACTAATAATAAAGATTATGTACAATATGAGTATTCATTATTTCAATGATAACCCAATGATTGACTAACTAAGAGCAGCAAACCCCTTTCAGAGGATAGGTAAACACCTTTTGGATTGATTTTCAGCAGCCTGAAGTTTTTGAAAACATATATTTGAGACATCTCAGCTAAACAGAATCACTGGTGTGACAGGTTTTTCATAAAAATTTGTCACCATCACAGAATGGTTTGTCAACCATGTGAACACAAATTAACAATTTCTGTTTTAGTTTGAACAAACTCAGCTGTGTTCAGTACCCATATTTTTGTTTTTCTGTTGAGTTAGCAAATGATCTCATGAGCCACTGGAAGAATTTTCATGAAACTCTCAGAAAATACGTATTGAATACATACATTTGTAATTGATTAACTTTTAGAGGCAACTCCATTCAAGATGGCTGCCATTGCTGTAAAAGACACATACCGTAAAAAGGCTATAACTCAGTCAGTAGTAGCTGAGAGTCATCCTCAACACATATTCTGTGGTTTGGCCATAACAAGTCTAAATGTCACTTTTCCCTACAAGAGACCTGCATTCCTTCACATATCATTAGGCTCCTAATTTGAACTCTTTATAGCTCCTTGATCCAGAGTTTAAAACAAAATGCATGCATTTGGTATGTAGTAGTATTGTTATACATTTAAATGTCACCTTTGGCAGTATCCTGAAATGTTACAGCATGTCAGTTTATTCCTAAAACAGCTTTTGTCAAAATTTTGGCAAATTAAAGTAATAAAGTATGACTTGAACACATTCAGGCCTTTACCTTTTCAACATCAGAGCTCCGAACCAGTGCCACTTGCAACAGTAGATCAAAACATAAAAAATGATTTAGTTTTGAGATGTACAGGTCTTTCTGATGATGTTTTTTGGTGCTCATTCTCTGCAGACGTTAGAGTTTGATCAATGATCATTTGTGCACAGACAGGTGTGTGAAGAAGCTCAGTGAGGCAGAAGGAAAATGGCCTATAAATAAAACAAATAAAGGACCACGCCGTCTGTGACCCTTGAGATGTGGCTTTGCAGGGGTTAGGAAATGCAGACGTTTATTCTGAAGAAGCCAATAAACTGTCTGTCAGCTGGGTGGTGAGTCAGCCTGGAGGGGCATCATCATTAGAGAGAAAATCTCTCTGATCGGGTCTCTGAGGGGAGGTGACCACAAAGCTCCTGGATTCCAACTGGAGACCACCAGAAACAAATAAAATGTAAAAAAAAAACACACCAAGAACAGCGTCACATGTATTTCTTACAGAACTGCAACAGCTCTGCACCACATGAAGGCTGCAGAATAGAAAGGCATATTTGGCTGGTGATAGTCTGCAAACACACACACACACACACACACACACACACACACACACACACACACACACACACACACACACACACACA
>JAVKLF010000011.1:9533108-9553858 GCA_034783495.1 Millerichthys robustus | reverse complement strand
TTTATAATTGTTTATCTGTACAAGATGATGCACTGTAAAACCAATCTTTTTAATTAGAAAATTAACCAATCCATTTAATCTTACAAATAATAAACAGTACAAAAACAATAAATTACAGTAAATTTGCTGATGTTTTAATGTCAAAAATTGTTCAAAAGTCCAGGAGACAAAGAAGAAGAAAATAAAAAAAACAGCTGTGAACAACTGTTCACATTGACCAGAGTTGCTAGGAAACAGGTACAGCACAGTTCCGTACTTGGCTCCAGCCTCCGTGTCTTATGGCATTTCCTCCTGGGAACCAGAGACATCCCAGTATCTGAGCTGGGGGAGGCCGTCCTCATTGTGCTCCATCAAACTGCACTAGTGGGCGAGGAAGATGTGGCTTCCCCAGGCTCTGTGTGGTTTTAAATCACCTGCTGGATGTCTGCAGCACTGATGCAGCACAACAAACACAAAATGGCCAAACCGCTGCAAGTCGAGTCAACATATATTAAATTTAGACTGAATTATGTTACATGTAAGAACATAAAGGTCAAGTCATTGGTAGCGTCTGTTCTTTATATGAAGAATTCATCATGCCCCCCCTATTTTTGTTTCAGTACTATTTCACAGTCAGCTTCACCCATGAGAACCAAAAGGCCGTTGAGCTGCGCACAGAAGATGTAAAAGACTGCGATGAATGGGTGGCTGCAATATCACATGCCAGGTAAAGGCACACTTCAGTGTCATTTTGCAGACATGGCAATTAGAAGTAAAACTGCTCGGTTGGAAGGTAAGAAATCAGTCTGTCACCGATGTTGCCATGGTTTCAACCGTGGGGCTTAAAGAGGACAGAAACACATTTGAGTCTCCTAATGTGAGACAAAACTACACGCGCTGAGATTGAATGTGTTACTGATGCTACCATATGTGTGTGTTTGTGCTTGTTGTCTTGTGATACAGTTACAGAAACTTGGCTACGGAGCATGAGACTCTCATGCAGAAATATCTTCATCTGCTTCAGATCGTGGAGACTGAGAAAACAGTTGCTAAGCAACTTCGACAACAGATAGAAGATGGTGAAATAGAGATTGAAAGGCTGAAGTCTGAGGTAAAATTGACTGTGATGTGTTTTAAATTTATATATATATACAATTCTACACTCAGTGAACTCAAGTAAAACAATTAAATTGTGATTTTTTTAATTTACTGTAATTTAGGACAATTTGTGGCTTGCTTTTCGTCTGTTAGCAAAATACAACATGAATCACTGGACAGATGTTACAGAAACTCTCAGAAAGTAATTTTTGCATGTGCAACTACAAGTGATTACATTTTGGTGTCAACCCCATTTAAGATGGCTGCCACAACCTTAGCAAACACAAAAATGGCTTTAAATTGGTCAATTTTACAAATGCTGGGCTAAAATCTGGCACAGTAGTAGGTGGAACTCATCTCCACCACATAGTTTGAGCACTCATGAATCAGACCTGTGTTTAAAACTTTTGTAATGCAAGGCACAGGGCATTGAGTTTAATTTAAGATTTTTGCTCAACAACATAGATGGTTTCACAAAATTCTTCAAGATTTTATTAAAAATTTACAACATTTGAACAATTTTTTTAGGACAAGATGAACTATGTCCACAATAGTTTATTTATTTTTTTAATTTTATATTTTTCCTGAGAAGAGGCTCTGGATTTCTTAGATAAATGCATGGTGTGACCTATTTTTTGGTTAGGCAGTAACAAAAAAATAAAATAAATGTGATGCAGCCGCACACAGTATTAGTCAGAATTACTGTAAATAGACTTCCTGGCACAATAAGACTCTTTTACCACTGCTTCACGCTCAGCTCTCACATTACTTTCCAAGACTTGTTTGCGTCTCTTCCTTGCCTTAACTTGTCAGCATGACAAAAAAAGCAGGGATTTTGATGGTTTTCATTACGTGCGCCTTTTATCTGTAAAGCTGAGCAAGAGGACAGAAAAAAGAGCTCCGTCCTCATCATGGAGTCATGTTTGGTCCAACCACTCTCCACTTTGCAGCTTCTCTCCAAAACAATGCCTCCAGTAGTCCTTGCTCTGATATTTCAGATCAAATGGTCATTTTACTTTAATGTGCAAATGTGATGCATCCAATCAAATTATGGGACGAATATGTATGAACTCCGCTTTGTATTAGCCTCTTCTTTGAAACAAAATGACACTTAGCTGTCTCTGTGGCAACAAAATGAGAGGACAAACTCCAGGCTGGATTTATATTTCCAACTTACTGTTGTTTACTCCTAAAAACAAACACGTTTAATCGTAATCATCAGAATTATGTTCTTTTCTTGATAATAGTACTAAACACCAGGCAAAGCTGATTTAGTCAGACTCGTGTTTTGGTGCTGACAGCACACAGTCACTTTGTTTACATGCTGCTACAGTAGGTGAGAGGAAGAGATCAGCTCAAGTGAGAATGACTGATCTTTCTTCTTTATTTCAGATCGCTGGACTGCTCAAAGACAACGAGAAGATTCACGCCAGTCCAGCAGCCGCCCCAACTGAGGATGACTCAGAAATCAAGAAGATCAAAAAGGTCAAGTTTAAACTTCTTGCTACATTTTATGATACAATCCCAATTTAAAAGAGAAAAAAAAAGTTGGGGTATTGTTTATAAGGATCGGACCGTGTTTGTGTGTGAAACGTCCCCACTTCTTATAACAACAGGAACCTAAGAGACCAGCTGCTGCAGTTTGTGGAGGACAATGTTCCAAATATTGTCTGACGTAGGATTCTAGCTGTTCAGCAGTTCAGGGTCTTCTTAGATGGGTTTTTAATGTTATGTTTTCATAGGCTTAGAAGTCTGGACTGTAGGCAAGCCAGTCCAGCACCAGGACTCCTTTATCACATCTCTGCAAATGATGTTGCCTGGTTGGGAGAAACTGTGCACCCCCATAACAACAGAGAAGTGGACTTTTGAGCTGTGAGCTGATAAAACGCTAGAAGATTCCTGTCCTCTTTAATACAGGGAACCTGCTTGAAGTTTCCAAAAAGAATTAAAAATGTTGATTTTTCTCACTACAGACATTTGTTTCAGTCCATTCTAAATCAGCTTTTGACCAGAGAAGACAGCTGATTTTATTTATATTTTATACGTTATTCTAAAATTATTTTTAGATGCAGTTTTTCACAGTCTGGTGAACTTTTATCTCTCTTTAGTTTTGAGATATTCAGACCCTCTAAAATGTTCTTTTCAGATACATGTTGCCAATTCATTTGTTTAACTTTAAAATGTTTCTCGAGCTGGTTTTCACAGCCTTGTGTTGCCTCTGGACGTTCTTTTTCAAAATGTCATTTAAAAAAACTTTTAAATTTTTTTTTAAATTGTACCATTTCCTAGTTTCAACATTTCACATGCTTACTGTGTTCTATTGTAAATAAAATGTGGGTTTATTAGATTTGCAAATTACTTCCTTGTGCTTGTATTTACATTTTATACATCCCAACTTTCTTTTTTTGGAAATGGGATGGTAAATTCTTTAATGAGATGCTGACAGACTGTGTGGTTTCCTGCAGGTTCAGAGTTTTCTACGAGGCTGGATTTGCAGGAGGAAGTGGAAGACCATCATCCAGGATTACATCCGCTCGCCTCACGCGGAGAGCATGAGGAAGAGGAACCAGGTGGTGTTCAGCATGTTGGATTCAGAGGCAGAGTATGTTCAGCAGCTTCACATTCTGGTCAACAACTTCCTGAGGCCACTTCGCATGGCTGCCAGCTCCAAGAAACCGCCCATCACCCACGATGACGTCAGCAGCATATTCCTCAACAGGTTGGCTTGAGTTGTCCCACAGAGATCTTCTGACTGTCTTCTTTTTCTAAAGAATATTACAACGTTGAGAGTATTTTTTTTACTTTTTGAACAGGTAACAAAATCCACATCTAGATAGGTTTAGTGGTGAAGCTGCACAAATCAATTTCAAGCAGAAAAATAGTGTCTTGTCCTAAGCAAAGATTTTCCAATTCCAAAAAAAAACATTTTTACGTAACATCTTGTGTTTTTTTTTCTCCACACAAACTATTCAGTCAGCAACAAGTTCCAATGTTCATTACAGCAATCTGCAGTGAACATTTGGCTGCAGCCATTTTGCTTTGATTGACATATGGTTTTTAAATGACAACCATTATACAATGATTTATGACTGTTTTAATTTTTATAACAAAACAATCTATTCTAAACACTAAAAAAAGAAGAAAAAATGTGATGTTCGGAGCTTTTTTCTGCATTACACAAACACATTTGTTATTGTTTTGGTACAAGACCAATGGAAATGAATACCTGTGCACAACCACCTGCTTTAGAATCGGGTCTGGCCCTTAGTGAAATGCACGCTCAGAGCTACAAACTGAACAGCATGGACAGAAGCTCAGAGCTCAGTTTACTGTCAGAGAGCTGCCAGCGGCAAAACAAAGTGAAAATGATGATTGAAATGCAGCTATGCAGATCTTATTCATGTAAACTAATTATGTATAATTCCTTGGTAAAAACAAAAGCAGCTTCAAAATATCAAATGGAAATCAGCTAAATTATTTACTCAAACTCTTTGTTTTAATCCTAAACATGTTTTAAATTTATCTATTTGTTTGTTTGTTTCTTTTTTTCTTTCAGTGAAACCATTATGTTCCTACATCAGATATTTTACCAGGGTCTGAAAGCCAGAATAGCAAGTTGGCCAACATTAGTGCTGGGTAAGAGTCCTCTTTCTTCATTGACTTTCCTTTATGACGTCAAAATATGTTTGCAATACAAAGAGTAAGTGAAATTGAATTTGTCTTGGCATTCACGTGTCCGCAGCTGACCTTTTTGACATCCTGCTGCCCATGCTGAACATCTACCAGGAGTTTGTGAGGAACCACCAGTACAGCCTGCAGATCTTAGCTCACTGTAAGCAAAACCGGGATTTTGACAAGCTGCTGAAGCAGTATGAGGCCAAGCCCGACTGTGAGGAAAGGACTCTGGAGACATTTCTCACCTACCCCATGTTCCAGGTTAGCGCTTCGGTGTCACCTGAAAAATTAAAAAATGCTTCCTGCTATGTTCTCAGACGAAAATGTCCCTGTCAGAGCTTTGAAAGACTGTAACAAAGTTTCATTGACCAGCAGAACCAGCGAAAATTAGTCTTCTTTTGATTTGGAGTCTTTCTTGTCTGTAAAAGAGCTCTAGCTTTAATAACTGCCCCAGGTTTTTAGTTTTTGATGATCTGCTCTGTTGTGCTGAAATAAAATTTTGCAAATGAGTTTTAATGTCCTACTTCTCACTCCGTTGTCATTGTGTGTATTTTGTAATTGAATATACTCTTTTGCATTCTTTTCTTTCCTTGTCTTTAGATTCCTCGATATATCCTTACTCTCCATGAGCTTCTGGCCCACACGCCTCATGAACATATAGAGAGAAACAGCCTGGACTATGCCAAATCTAAATTGGAAGAGCTTTCAAGGTATTCCTCATAACCAGTAGTCCCAGAAAAGCAACAATATTTCTTTGAAGAGTAAAAAAAAGGAGTTGTGTTCTTTTGGTTGAAAGCCAGATTCATATGCAGAGAACCAGTTTTGTATTCTATTAAAACTTTCTTGCATCTAAAGACACCATATCTCTCCCGGAGCCAGTGTTGCTTCTCCGGAGTCTTATCATCTCTCTCTCTCAATGTCATTTTCCCCATGTTCATAGACAGCCTAAAGTCTCTTTAACACGTCAGCATTGATAACACTATAAACAAGGAAACACATTTTCTTTAAGTAAAATTCTCACATTTACTATACCAATGCTTGTTTTGTCTATTTGAACCTCAGTTAAAATATCTAACATATTCGAATAAAGTAAAAACTGTTGGGGACATGGGATTTAGTTTAGAAGCATATTTTTAAAGAAAAAAGACGAACCTTTCTTCTGGCTTTAATTCCGGAGGAATAAGCATTAATATTCTGAGAGAGTCATATTCAAGTAATGTAGTCAAAATGTGTTTGGTAGATTTTTTCTTTGTTGTAACAATGCTTCATGGTAATAAATCTTGTACTTTTGGAAAGCCTGTTATGTATCCTTTAAATGGCGCCACATTTGTAAGGAACACGCGTTTGTGGGTTAAGCAGTAGCTGAGTATGTGGGCTACACATCAAAAATTTGCCAAATCTTCTCTGCCAAACAGTTTATTTTGATACTTATTCTGAGCTTCTGGTACCCCCAGGGGCTGCCAAGCAGGTAACTGGTATAAGATTTGTTGCCAAGAAGCATTGATACAATGAAGATGTAATTTACCAAACACAAATTACATTTTGTTCTAGGTTTATCTTTTTAAAACAGGCGCCACTACATATAAAGTTATGATCATTTATTGTTTGTTTTCTCTGTGATACTAAGAAAATGGGGGGAGGGTAAGCACATACCTTGAAAGGTAACAGTTCTCCACATAGAAATCATCGAGCGTTTTTGTTTTGTTTCAGAAGTTAACATTTACTAAGTAAGAATAATCTTGGTTTCCAGAATAATGCACGATGAGGTGAGCGAGACTGAAAACATCAGGAAGAACCTGGCGATAGAGCGCATGATCATCGAGGGCTGCGAAGTGCTTCTTGACACCAGCCAGACGTTTGTAAGACAAGGTATCCTCCACCTCCAAGTGTTGAATGCAGCAGGAGCGAATTTCTTGTCCTTCCACATTAAAGCTATGACAGCATGAGCTCTCCAGTTGGAAAAGGGGCATTTTGGGTAAAGTAGGATCTGGGCAAGAGCGCACATACTGCTCACAAGGACATTCTTTAATTTCCAAATGCAATTAGACTGTTCCAAGGCAAACTGATGATGAATCTGGAACTGTAAATGTCAGATGTCCTCAACGGGCCTTAATGGGCGAGGAGAGGGAAAATAGTACTTTTTATCTTATGCAATTTTTATCTTATGCACAACATATATGTTGTTAGATTTGCATGTAAGGACTTGGCTTTTTGTCATAATTGTTTCTCTTCTATTCATTTGTGCATCTCTTTTTTTATTTGTAAACACCATTTTCTTTTCTGCATGCAGGGTCTCTCATTCAGGTGCCAATGAGCGAGAAGGGCAAAATCACCCGTGGGCGACTGGGCTCCCTGTCTTTAAAGAAGGAAGGGGAGAGGCAGTGCTTCCTCTTCTCTAAGCATTTAATCATTTGCACTAGGGGTTCTGGAGGAAAGCTTCATCTCACCAAGGTGGGCCTGAAGCTGCTGGACCGGCATTGTAGCAGCTCATCTTTTTGTGTTGACATGAACATGATACCTGACAACAGGCAAAAGATCCAGAGCTGTGGCTTGTGTCAGCAGCACTTATCACTGACTGTGCATGTTTGAAATCTGGTTCAGTTTCGTGAATGGAGCCTTTCACAGCACAAAAATAAAAAGTTAAAGATTGGATTTGGTTTTGTGCAAATCCTAAATATTTCATAAAATCTACAAATTCAACATTCTTTTTATTTTTACAAAAGCAAATGTTTTAAGTTTGTGATTTTCTAATGAGCAGATTTAATCAATATAGGAAAAAAAATTTAAATTTTGATGTATATGTATATATATGTACCATATACATATATATGAAAGTTATGAGGCATGGATTAAAGGGATAGTTCAGAGCTATTGAAGTGGACTTGTGTAAAAAGATTTTTAAAAATTCTTACCTGTTGTAGATTGCTCTTTAAATAACCTCATTTTTGAGAAACAAAGTTTAATTTTGACCAAGGCCAAGATCAACATGGGTCTATTCAATTCTATGATAATTTGCAAGTGCAAATCATGGTAGCAGCCAGCTGCAGCCGTTTTGGTTGATGGCAGCAAAAATATAATAGTGCTGCCTGAAAAATCATGTAATGCACAAGTGAGGGTGATGATGAAGGTTTGTGAAATATAAATGTAAATATATAAAAAACACACAAAAAAGGTTTAGTGGTTGGCACTGAAGCCTCACAGTAAGGATGTCTTAGGTTCGATCCCCAGTCCAGACCTGTGTGGAGTTTCTCCTCATGCTTGCATAGGTTTTCTGCCTTCAGGTCCAGGCCTCCTTTGCAAAAGAAATCTATGATCTCAATGGGATTTGTCTGGTTACATAAAAGTAAATAATAAATGATTTGCATATACAGCTTTGAAACCTTTGGGACTAAAATTGTTTTGAGATGACAGAAATCCACTTTGGTATAAGCAGTGCTTGGACTAGCCATTAGCTTATCAGTCCTGTCATAACTAAACTTTGTTTCTCTTAACAAAGGTTGTTCAAAAAGTTATGTAAAACAGTTAAAATTACATATTCACTCCCTTTACACAGAACCCCTCTTGAAAAGATCTACCAGTATAATGCAGATGCTGATGAGAGATGTAGATTTACAGTCATACATGTGTTTTTATCAAACTGTTTATTTTAAAAGTTGCTACCATTTCATCCTTAAATTTATAGTTTTCTGTTTAGCTAATAAAATGTGTTGCATTAATGCCCGTTATGTCATGCATAGATGCATTATGTTGGGTCAAATGTGGCTGATGTAAAAAAAAAAACTGAATCTGCATTGAATGCTATTTTTAGAACGGAGTTGTCTCACTAATAGACTGCACTCTGATGGAGGACCCTGAGGGAACAGATGATGAATGTAAGTGTTTGCAACAGTTTGCATTATATGCACCATGTATGATGCTTTACGTAATATTCAGCACTAACTGTGCATTTTAGTGTGTTAAAATTGTATAATTTGTCATTTGAAAATTGAATCAGGCTGCAACAAAAAATAAATTACCAAGGAAATGGTGTGCTACAGCTTGCTAAGATAATTGTTTTAAAAATTATTCTGATCTTCAGCAAAATGTAATGAATTTGTCTTTTGTCCTTGCTTTTTGATTTCACTAAGGTTTACAGATTTTGCCCTTGTAATTTTGTGTAATCTTGCTGACAAACAATCAAAGATAAGGCACTGGAAACATTTAGCTTGAGCTTTGAGGAAGAGCTTTTAAAAGATCTAACATTTTAGCAATGGCTGTTTTTCATCATTTTTTTTTCATTAAAATTAGAATTTTGCATTACGTAGGCAATTAAAGCTGTACAGGAAATGATATTTTATCTTTGTGCTGACCTCAAAGCTAAATCAGACAAGAGTGGCCAGGACATGGAGCACCTGGACTTCAAGATCGTCGTGGAGCCAAAGGACAGCCAGTCATTCACCATCATCCTGGTGGCCTCCTCCAGGCAGGAGAAGTCTGCGTGGACCAGTGACATCAGCCAGGCATGTCAACACACATAACAGTCTCCAGCAGTGAGACGACTTCAGCCTTCACATCACAGAACTCGCTAACATTTCCCCCTATCTTATCCGTTTATTTCACCGTCTGTGTTCTGCAGTGCATCGACAACATCCGCTGCAATGGCCTCATGATGAACGCCTTTGAGGACAACTCCAAAGTCACAGTGCCACAGATGATCAAGTGAGAAAAATTAATTTCCATGTAATGTTGTGCATCTCCTCATCCAGTCTAGTTTATTTTTTCCTCTAATTTTTGCATTTTTGTCTACAGATCAGATTCAAGTCTGTATTGCGATGATGTGGATATCCGCTTCAGTAAGATGATGAACTCCTGCAAAGTGCTGCAGATCCGCTACGCCAGCGTGGAACGTCTGCTGGAGAGGCTGACCGATCTACGTTTCCTCTCCATCGACTTCCTTAACACATTCCTCCACTCCTATCGTGTGTTTACCACAGCTGACGTGGTGTTGGATAAACTCATCACTATCTACAAGAAGCCCATCAGTGCTATCCCTGCTCGGTGAGTCGCGCTGCATCGGGACCAACTTCAGTGAGACAAAGTTACTGACAGCGCTTACAATAAACAAATATCTTTTTATCATAAAACGTTGCTGAATAGATCAAGTGACAATCTCAGAAATTTGGCTTAAAAGTAAATGTGAAAGTGTAAAAAATATACAGCTTTAAAACAGAAGCTCTCCATCTTTGGAAAATAAACATTTATTAACTAAATCGTTTGGTTTGTAAACTGGCAGAGGTGTCAAGTACTTAAATACAAATACTTGTGTGAACATTTTGATTATTTATACTGTACTTGAGTAAATATTTTTCAGCCAGCTTTTTCCTTCTACTCCTTACATTTTAAAAATGCAAAAAGTGTTTAATTTCTGTTTCACTTTGGCTTGTTTTCACTCTGTCTTGTCATCGTTAAGAGAAGAAAGAAAATCTATCCAGATATGTGGTGACTCCTGGACAGAGTAAATTTAATTATTGTTGGATGAGAAGTATAAATATATACCATTCCAACAGCCTTTTGGTTTGTACACAATCTATCGCACCTGTATGACAAAAATCACCTCACGCTCCAGCAGACTTCCTTAAGACTATTGGACCTATAGACTAAATCTAGATTCATGTTTTGTGAGAAGTGAAGAAATCTGCTTGAAATGATTTCATTGTAGGTGGCTCACATAAACACGCTTCTAAAGTCACAATAGTCACAAAAAAACCCACAACAGTTGACACACACCCCTGAGAGAAAAGGTTCTGCCTGGACCTTGAGTCAAAAATGAGTTCTCAGAGCTCTGAAGAGAACAAAATGATGTAATTTCGTGTTAGGCATTTATATCAGCAAGAGCAGATCTCTACTGTTCTCATGAAATGTTTAAAGCCAGGATGGATTGTTGCCATCCTTTAGGCAACTTCATGCAACAAATTTCATATTGATTTATGTGAATGTTATTTTATAAAACTTCACACCTCCATCAGTTTTGCATTACAGTTATTCCTGCAGAAATAATGTGGTTACACTGCACTGGAAAGGCTCTTAACTCTCCTAAACCGAGGTCTTTTTAAAGAAACTATCCACTCCAGGTGAGATGTTAGGTGCTTCTAACATGTCACAGAGACCCACTTTAAAGAATCTCAACTATCCTTCAAGTTATGCATATTAAAATGTTGGGTTGACTGATGCTTCAAAATTTCAACTCCAAACAATAAAGACAACCATTGTGAAATAATAAAACTAAGGTCTTCACATTCCAGATTCCTAAAATTCACAAGTAATTTTGAAGCTTCTTGTGTGTTCCAAATGTTTTAACCTTTGTGACAAATAACACACGGTAAACAGACGGATATAGAAAATAACGCTCTGTTCTGTGTTGCTTTAGTGTCACTGCGTGCCCATGCGTGTGTGTTGATTTATTTATATTTGTACTGGCAGCAATTGGGTTCAGTTCCTTCTGTGTTAGTTTGGAGCGTCTAAACTGAGATACATCGCTCTGTGGCAACCAACCTCAGTGCTGCAGGACCCCACCCTCCTCTCCTTTCCCTTTCTCCTTGTTTGCAGAAGATCCATAGTGTGAAATATAGACAGAGCGTTGCATTGTGGGCTACCTCACTGCGCCACATGCCCAAAGTCAGAGCCCAACGGTGTGGGGATCAGATCAGGGAGAGCTCCCTGTGTCCACGCCCTGCAGTATGCTTTCCCACGGTGCTTGTAATGTCACTGTGAGACACCTACACTTGGCTGCTTGTGTCAGCAGTGGCCATGCGCACTATCACTCGCTGTGCTATTTATGGGAACCCGTGAGGTCGGCAGGAGGGTGGCAGGAGTGGGAGAGGTTTACTGAAACACTGCAGTCTGTATCCTGCTCTAAAATTTCGAGACATGGCTGCAGAACAAAATATATGTATACATATTTCATGTTTTGCATGGATTATTCAGGAGGTTGTCTTTGTTCAGTTAAGCTTTTCTTAAAAATATAATGCATATTATCTAAGAAACATCTTTCTTTGTGCTAATATTAAATGCATGTATTTTACTTGATACAGGTCCCTGGAGCTGTTCTTTGCCAGCAGTCAGAACAGTAAACTCTTATATGGAGAGCCTCCCAGTTCTCCCAGGGCTAGCAGAAAGTTTTCCTCCCCTCCTCCTCTAGCGATCGCCAAGAACTCATCCCCCAACCGCCGCCGCAAGCTCTCCCTCAACATCCCTATCATCACTGGGGGCAAAGCTCTTGACCTGGCTGCCCTCAGCTGCTCCTCAAATGGCTATGCAAGCATGTACTCCTCCATGTCCCCATTCAGCAAAACCACGTTGGACATCAACAAGCTCTACGTGTCCAGCCCCATCGCTAGCAAGATCTCTGATGAGGGCGAGGACAAAAAGGACAAGGTGGAGGACACATCGGTGTGCAAACAAGGTCTTTAACCATTTAAGTTGACAGTTTACCTTGCTGTGATGAAATATATCCTGAGTGACCAAGGTTTCCACGACTTTCTCCTTGTGATGCAGATCTCTCCGTGCGAGAAGAAAGCGATAACGATCAAAACCAGAGTGATGAAGGCGAGGCGGAGTCGTCCCCTACCAAGTCTCCAACCACACCAAAAAATGTCAAATGCAAAAACTCCTCAGGTACATTGTGTCCTAAATGTGAAGAGTGGTATAATCACAAATCAAGTGTTTGATAACCATGCTTGTAGGCTGCCCACTGACATGCCACCTGTATCCAAGGCTCCCCCTGGTGAGCCTTCGACACGGTTCAAGTTCACCTTTCAAACAGTCAGAATTAATCAGTTCTCACTGAACCATATTTTACTTTCTATCCGTGGGAAATTGACACTCTTTAGAGGAAAAACCAAGCCTCTCAATTAGCAATTGGTTGTAATGTCCTGTATGTTATTCAAAGAAAGATCTGAGACGCTTTATAAATCTGTCCATGTTTATGAGTTTGTGGGGGAAACCAAAGCGAGGCTACAGTAGGTGTTAAGGAAACTTGTGTCATAGCAACTACATCAAGAGCGTGTTTTCCCTGCCGCCCCCAGTAATGAGGCTGTTTCACTGGTGCCAAGATTATTTTCGCCTTCTAAATCTTTGCACGAAAATGCACAAAGGCTTTTTCAAAGCAAAAGCTGAGCAACTAGCATGCAGATTGTGTGAAACTGTTGATCAGGGTGACAGATTTGTATCTGCTTGTGATCTGTGTTCCCAGGATTCAGAGACAGCAGAGAGAGCAGAGAATCTGTTGATTTCACTGTTATGCTGATATTCGGTGGCTATATTTAGCTGCAACCATCTTAAATATCAAAGCCTCTTGAAGAGGAAAGTGTGAAGGGAACTGATGGATCTCTGGTGCTCCCTAGTGGAAGCTTGTGCAAGGAATCCAGGCCATTCTGCAATCTGTGTATTCAGTTAAACTTCAAAAAAGGCTATTAAATAAAAGTTTTTAAGTGAAATTTTCAGTTATATATGATATGCCGATTCAAATTTGATAAATCATTTTTTTCTAGAGTTTTCTTTGTTTTCCTACAACAACGGTATGGTCATGTCTTCGTGTCGAGAGCTTGACAACAACCGCAGCGCCCTGTCCGCTGCCTCCGCCTTCGCCATCGCCACAGCTGGAGCCAACGAGGGAACACCAACCAAGGAAAAATATAGACGGATGTCCCTTGCCAGCACAGGTATACACACCTACCCAGTATCCAATAACAGCTACATTAAAGCTTTACTTGCACCTCTTTGTAACTGAGCTGCCAAACGTTGCAATTTGATTTTAATGTTTGAAATTCTCCAGCTATGTTTAATTTTATGTGAACCACTTTGCCTTTATTTTCTTCAGGTTTTCCAACAGATCAGAGAAATGGAGACAAAGAGTTTGTGATCAGACGAGCAGCTACCAACAGAGTCCTGAATGTGCTGAGGCACTGGGTGTCCAAACACTCTCCGGTAAACTATCAGTTCAACAGTGATTAAACCTCAAGCCTAGATCTGTTGCTGGTGTTAACTCTGCCTTATTTTTTAGCTGTATAAAGCTTAACAATTAGGGTTGCACAATAAATCAAAAATGTATTGTCATTGCAATTTTAATATGCACAATCTCAACATTGCAAAGGGTTGAAATAATTCATGAGCTTTTATATTTTCATGAATTCATGTTGTGTTGTATTTCAAAAAAATATATTAGGCCAGTCTGATGGACTTTCAGTATCTTTAATGCCCACATTCAGTTTAAATCAAAATGACTGTGATGCCAAAACTCATGGACTGTTGTAAGCTTTAAAATTATAAAATAAAGTAAGTAGTATGAGAAAAATGCTGTTTTATAATTGTGCAGCTGTAGAAAGTATACAGTAGAAAGACATCTTTGTTAGATATTTTATCTTAACCATTACCAAAGCCAAAATGTGTTAATGCTTAGTTTTCAAATAATAACACAAAGAGAATACAACTAATAACAGGAAAATGTTGTTTGATTGCATTAAGTACCATAGAGATTTATCCTGATGCCTCTCATTAGTCCAGGTTAAAAACAATAGAAAAAAGAGAAATTGAAAAGGTCCTGGATGTGGTTTTCTTGGTTGAAACTTTACGTCTCTTCTCCAAGAGACTTTTTCAGTCTGAGGAGTTACAGGTAAACTCGGTGACTTCACATAGTGAATCAGCAAGTTTAACTGTGGCGATCAAAACGTGGCTGTTCACATGCAAAGAAGGCCCATCAACCTAACAAATGTTCAGAGTGATCAGTCTACTAACTACTACTAACCTATTCAGTTTTTCTTTTTTCTACCGTAGAGATTCTCCATTTTTTACTGAGATTCCTGTTTGTGTGTAATAATCTGTGCCACTTCAGGACTTTGAGTGCAACAATGAGCTGAAGACAAAAGTCATTGCCTTCCTGGAGGAAGTGATGCATGACCCAGAGCTGCTGACGCAGGAGAGAAAAGCAGCAGCAAACATCATCAGGTATTGTTGTTTGTGGCTCGGCTGTGGGATTTCAATGTGTTCAGTCAGTGAACAATTTTCTGTTTTAAATAGGTCACATATCGCTGAGCTCTGGAAAACTGACCTCTCTTTGTTTATCCTTTCTGTCAGGACTCTAACTCAGGAAGATCATGGTGACAACCAGATCACCATAGAAGATGTAACACAATTGGTGAGTAAAGTTTTTGCATTCCTCACTTTTTTGCTTCTTTACTGTTGTTTACTCCTTAGAGACATGGTAGAGCAGTGGTCAGTGCTATAACTTACAATGGGGCTGCAAACTTGAGCTCATGTTGCCTATTCACTTTTCCATGAGAAAGGGCTGCACTGACGCACTGGCTGCACTTCAACTAGTTCTCAAGTGACCCAGAAGTACAAAAAGTGCTTTTGTTGAAGCAATTTGGTTTATTATGACTGACTCATCAACATCAGTGTCGACGTTCTGTCCCACCTAATTTTCTGACTGTTTTGAATTTCTTAGACTGGAGCAGGGAAGGCTGAGTCGTTTGAGAACCACTCTGCCTTGGAAATCGCCGAGCAGCTGACTTTGCTGGACCACCTAGTGTTTAAAGTCATCCCATATGAGTGAGAGGCAGCCCACCTCAACTGTACACACCCCAAAACATGCACACAGAAATCAAGTCAACCATCTTTTCCCCCTACTTTTCAGGGAATTCTTTGGTCAAGGCTGGATGAAAAATGACAAAAATGAGAAAACACCGTACATCATGAGGACAACTAAGCACTTCAATGATGTGGGTTACGTTCAATAAATTAAACACTACTAAAGTAGTACTTGAAAACAACTTGTTTTTCTTCTGTCCTCTTCAAGATAAGCAACCTGATCGCCACAGAGATCCTTCGTTGCGACGACACAGCCACTCGGGCAGCAGTCATAGAGAAATGGGTTGCCGTGGCTGACATCTGCCGCTGTTTGCACAACTACAATGCCGTGCTCGAAATCACCTCCTCTCTAAACCGCAGCTCTGTTTTCCGACTCAAGAAGACCTGGCTCAAGATTTCCAAGCAGGTGCCTATCTCTGTGGACATCAGATCAGTTAGTTTCCTCTGCCGTATTGATACTAAGATGTGTTCATATTTCTTTTCCAGACAAGAGCATTAATTGACAAGCTGCAAAAGCTGGTGTCATCAGAGGGGAGGTTCAAAAACCTTAGAGAGGCTTTGAAAAAGTGAGTTCATTTAAGGGACAGAATGTTGAAGTGGAACATAACAGAACACACATAGCACAGGTGAATTAGAGATAAATACTTTTATGTTTCCAGCTGCGACCCTCCCTGTGTGCCATATCTGGGGATGTACCTCACCGACCTGGCATTCATCGAGGAGGGAACGCCAAACTACACTGAAGACAATTTGGTTAACTTCTCAAAGATGAGGATGGTGAGGTGTTTGGTCGTTGTCTGTGTAAAAAAATAAGCCTTTAAACTCAGAAGATAACATTCTGGTTCTCTTGTGTTTGGGTTTTTTGTAGATTTCTCACATCATCAGAGAAATCAGGCAGTTTCAACAAACAGCTTATAAGATTGACCTGCAACCAAAGGTAAATCAATTGTCAGGCTGAAGGCCTTAAATATATTATAATCAATAAATCAGTGTGCTTCTTTTGATGTTGTTGATTTTTTTAAGTCAGGTGCTCTGATTACAACAAGACAGAAATAATGGTTCACAATAAAATAAAATATTTGAGAAGATATCATTTTTGTACAGTATTTTGAAATGTGTTACATTTGTGCTGTGATGAGCTTTCGTACAATGAAATAATCAATAGTTCTGTAAGACTGAATTGAGTACATTAGTGCCGCGACAATATTTTAAAAATGTTTTCTTCCAATGAATTAGCTTATTTTTTTAAAGGACCTCCACCTCACAACCTTTTAAAATTGTAAAAAAAAAAAACATTTTAAAATAATCATAAACAGCTGACCCACATGGAGAACAAAAATGACTGAAGGTAAAAACAGGGGCAATTAATTCAGAAATGTTTTTTTTTAATAAAAGAAAACAGTACCTCTTACCCCTTAAATAATTTTGTTTTGAATAGAATAAAGATTTAGGACAGAAAACTGAGAAAAGGCATTTATGGAGACGTGAAATTTAAACTTGGACCATTGTCCAGTAACCCTTGTTTGCATCAGAAGGTGTCTGAATTGGTGAAATTACCTTAAAATGTCCAAACAGCAGCTATAATAACAGCTAGTGAAGAAATTCAAAAATCAAGGTAAACAACTTTAATGCTTCATTCAATACTTATTTAGCAGAGGATATGGTTAACTCTAAAGTGTAATCGCTCAGAGGAACAAGTTTTGACAGAATGGTTTCAGAACATTCAGTAATTGTCAAGATCTATGTTTTTGTTAGTCTTTTGTTTGTAGTCTTTTGTGTTTCATAGACATGCTTAGTTATTGTTTATTCGCTTATTTATGTTAATGCCTTCCCCTGTGTTCCTTTGTGACATCATTCACCTTTTCCTCATTTATTGTCTGCTCCTCAGTGTTCTCCTGTCAGCCTGCCACGCCCATCTTCACACCCCACCCCCTCTGTCAGAGCTGTAACCACTTCCATCATTAGTCCCAGCATGTTTAATTAATCTGCTGGCGTCCATCTTCATTCACATCAGTAGAGCTTTATCGGTTCTCCTGCCACAGTCCAGTCATTTCAGTGCTCCTTGTGAGTCTCCTCATGCTCCTTGTGATATTCTGGTTTTTGGCTGCCATGTCAAGCTTTTGTTTAAGGCTTATGAATAAATGATTTATTTTTCTGGGTCTTCTTCCTGAGTTGAGTTTGCATATTTGGGACCAAACTTCTACAAACTGTGACATTAATATTGTGGAGGTATAATAAGTTCTGAACAAACATGACTAACATGATCCCCATCCACCAATGAGAGCAACAACTAAACTTTAAAATAGAACATTGATCAAAAAAGATATGTGGTTTTGAGAGTCTATCACTGACGTGGTTTTTATTTTTTATTACCTTTTTTCCCAACATTTGAAACTAAAACACTCCTCATCTCTACCGTTGCCCAAACTAAAAGACACCATTCAAAATCTTATTTTATCTATCTATAGGCTGGAACTAATTTATTGAAAAGACCTACCAAGTAATAGACCAGTTTAGAAGCATGTCTCTTAACATTTTCTTGTGTTTTCTGCTTCCCCCCCAGGTAGCACAGTATCTACTGGACATGAGTTTTGTTCTTGATGAAGAAAGCATGTACGAAGCCTCACTCAGAATTGAGCCCAAAGTGTCCAACTGATGGGGAAGATGGTGCTCCACACTTTGTTTTCTCTGTTAATATAACACATAGGTTGGCATACACATTCACCATTGTATAGCTGTATATGTTTATGATACTTGCTCTTCTGTACAGTAGATGTTTAAAGTTATTTGATGACACAAAACATTTTGATGTTCTTTTGTTGTTTGTTTGTTTTTTTATTTATTTTTTTGTTGCCATGATGACACTTCCTTTAAAGACTTTTTTCTTTGTTTGAGTAATCAAGAATAATAATAGAGGTCACTGTAGTTGCATGCGACCGTGTCTTCTTGGTGACCAATGACATTATTTCGCATCATATAATACTGTGTCAAATTTGCACTTTCTTAGCACTGATGCTGCTGGCCGTTGTTTTCTAGTTTTGGGTTTTAATGATCATTGACATTCTCTGCAACCAATGTAGCACTGTATAAATGAACTGCATAATCAGGTAAAAGAGCCCAGAAGAAGTAGTTTTTGTTTTTTTAAAAGATAGAAAACAATGATACGAAGTGAAAGCAAGATATCCAAAGCATAAGTGTCTCTGTGCTTCCCAAACCAAAAACAGAAGGTATTTATTTCTTTGTTTCTGCTCATTACTCTAAAGACAAAGGTCCAGTTGTGAACTAGTTACCAAGCAGGTATCAAACTAGACAGAAAACAAAATATTGTCATGATGTGGTTATTTGAAAATCATTTGCCTGTTTCTCCTCAGCTCCACCAGGCGTACAGAGGTTACCAGGATCTATTTGTCCCATTTCTCCTAAGTTACAGAATTAGTTGTAATTGAAAAAATAGATTATTTTCTTCTGTAAAATAGTTTTAGGCATTTATAACACAAGCAGTGATCGTATTATCACCAGCAAACACCACAACGGAGGTTCTGCTTATATCTGAAGGTCTAGTTCCGAGTGTACATAATCAACAGAGGAGGACCAAGCACAAAACCCTGAGGGACCCCAGTGCTGAAAAGCTGGAGGATTTGTACATCATGATGAACTATCAATAGTCTGTTTGTGACAAAGTTTGAGGCTGTGCTATTGAATCTAAGTGAGCTCAGTGTTTCCGTAATGAGATTTAAGAGAAAGAAAAAAGACTTGGGTGTTACTGGAAAGAATGCATTGACTTCACAAATTAAATTCCTTAAAATTATTTCTCTCTTAAGGAAGTGCTTTACAAAATCACAGACCTCATTTTGCAATACTCCCGCATTATTCTGAATTAAAATTTGCTGTTGATACAGACACACAGTGACACAGTTTGTTTTGGTGTTCAGTAAGAACATTCTAATCCCAGCACCTGAGGGTAAAGACTGACGCTACAGTACAGATTGCTTGAAATTCATTTTTCTTTGAATTGTGAAAAAGACAAATGTTGTACCCTAAAGTTTGGGTTCTACTTCTGTAGAGTAAAAAGGTTTGTTGCTTTTATGTAATTAAAAGACAATCTGTCCTTCTTGCTGTTCCAGTGGTTGTGGAACGTGACTGTATATCACTCTGTTATATGCATTGCTGTTTAAAAACTATGATAAATTGTATGTGAATGACCTCTGCCTGCAGCATCCAAACACTATTTTTGTAGTAGTAAAAGAGGCAGTGACCTGCTCTTTATATGAACATGGGAAAGTATTTTGTACTTTGTTGTTAATTCACTTCACCGAGATGTGCTGTACATTTTGTACATGCAATTTGACATATTTCTCAACGTGGATCAGTGTAATCCTTAAAAAGAAAAAAAAATTGTATCTTAAGCTTAATACAAAATGCTCAACAGTGTGGTGTTGATACCATGACTTAGAGGTAGGACACAACTTCAAAGTGTTTTGCATTTATACTGTAATCCTGTTTATAATCATTTCTGTTAGCAGGAATATAGTAACGTAGTGATTATTCTGTGAATATTTGTATGTATTTTTACTATGTATGTACAGTACACTTTTAAGGCTAATGTAGTAGGCATGCAACACCTTCACAGACAGAATAAAACTACTTACTTATACTGTATACACTTATACATGCACATAATCTTATAAGGTATTTAAACAAATAAACATTTTTGCTGTTAGCAATACCCAGTGGTATGAAAATTATCTTTCAACCCTCTTGTTTCACAACTACAGAGATAATCCCAGTTTTGTAAGAAACAAAGAAAAGAACAACATAAAAGAGATGAAGTTGAAAATAACAACAAATAAACAAAAAAATATGTTTCCCAATTACCTCTTGCTAATAAATCCATTTTATCTCAGGAACATTTTGTCTGAAGTGTGTTTGTAGATCTACAGGTTGGCACAATGCCAGTAAAGTAAAATATAATCTGAGTACTATGTAAGATGTAGTTTGAAGTATTAAGAGAAGTGTAAAGCCCAAACAGAGTGTAGCAGATAATGATCTAATTTGACTCTGATCGCACAACAACTTCAGAACCGATCCACACCTGTTTTTGTTTGTTTGTTTGTTTGTTGGTCCTAGGTGACAGGCCAGACAAAGAACGGTTCAAAAAGACTTATATGGACATAAAAAATCAAGGAACTCTGTGTCCCTTGCCCGGACGTGGGTTACCGGGGCCCCACCCTGGAGCCAGGCCTGGGGGAGGGGCTCGTCGGCGAGTGTCTGGTGGCCGGGTCTCTACCCATGGGACCCGGTCGGGCTCAGCCCGAACGAGCTACATGGGTTTGCCTTCCGGTGGGCCCACCACCTGCAGGAGGGGCCATACGAGT
>JAVKLF010000011.1:9452530-9473267 GCA_034783495.1 Millerichthys robustus | reverse complement strand
ACACACACAAACACACACACACACACACACACACACACACACACACACACACACACACACACACACACACACACAGAAAACACTAGGGAATAAGAAAGGGTCATTTCATCAGACAGATCCAAACAAGCTCTGCAACCGCATTTAAAGGCCTGAGCATCATGCAATGACAACAGTACAAATGTATGATAGAAAGAAGAAAACATACACGGGTCATTTTTATTGCCTGTGCAAATTCTCCGTTATCGGGGTCATTGCAATCATATTGGGTTAAGTTTGGTGCGAGCTACCAGAAATGACAAAGACACCTGGATAGCATCATGTTTTGGAGTTCAGATCTATGTGAGAGACGGTAAGACAGTGAAAATGAAACACCATCCAGCACCCTTGCAGCCTTGACACAATGCCACAGCTCTTTTATTATTAGCACGTAGAACCTAGTAAAGTCTACTTGGCAAGCGGTTGCACCAGCATTTCAAATCCCCCAAAAGAGACGGAGCTCTCCTGCACTGAGCTGCTGTCTAAAAAATGTAAACTGAAGCAATCTTTAATTGCCATCCTCTACAAGTTCAGCCAGTCGTGAAGCTGTTTCAATTCAGATTCTGCTTAGCGTAAGTGACTTCCTCCTGAGATTACTCCTCATGAAAAATTCACACATTTTAATCATTAATATGAAGCATATCACGAATGTTAGCCACTGTGGACTCTAAGACACCTGCACTGTTTCAACGTTGTTATTTTAGACAGTTTAAACTGTGATAGCTGCTGAATTTAGATTTTTTTTTGTAAAATAGTGTCAACTAAAAAGTGTAAATGGCAGAACACAAAGAAACCAGGCTTTGCGGCATACACCGTTTTATGGTCTGCTGATTTTAAATGCTGACCAAGTGAAAACTGGTCAATGCTGAAACAAGTAATTAAGGTGAAAAGAAAAATCTTTTCCCTAATCTTTAAGTAAATAACTAATGTAAATGTACTTTTGTCAAACTGCAGGCATTAGCGGGCATTACCGTTAAAGGTACTCATTACAAAGTCATATACAGTAGAGCCGACAAAAAGGTTACAAAGTAATAAAACTAATCTATACAATGTGTTTTTAAAGCAATGGTTAAATGAAAATTTTGGAAGCAAAATTTGTGACCAGATGCCAACTATCGCATGCATTTGTTTACCTGCATTTTATATTTTACATTGTAACATGTACTACCAATAATGAAAAACTTATTTAAGCCCCTCCACCTCTTCATAGAGCAAAAAGTAAAGTTTACCTTGTATAAAGCTATGCAACAAAAAACAATGTACCGCATACAGTATTATCAACAAATGCTGTGCACAGTAATACTTACTGGATACGAATGTAGTGCTGTGCAATACATTAATCTGACTGTCTGGTAATATTTAACTTTAACAGCTGGCTTCAATAATAGTAACAATAAACAAAACTAAACAGTTCCATTAGTTAGTGCAAAAATAAAATCTCAGCATTTCAGAGGAATAATGTTTTTATTTGTTTTTTGATACCTCTAATGGGAGTGCCACTGTTTGCCATTTTCCTTGTTTCCTTTTTTATTGTATAACAACAGATAAGCGGTGTTATGTGTGTTATTTTTTTCTTCCATTATCATTCATGTTCATACATTTTCCATAAAATATCATCCATACGTCTGTAATTTTGCAAAATCTCATGTAGAATCTAGAATCTTAGAATCTAAGCCTAATGTTTACTCAACTATTTTAATCCATGAGCACTGTTTGAATTCTGGTTTCAAATTAAACATTTATTCAAAGTATTTTATCATATATCATATTAAACAATCGTAAGTTATAGTTATAGTAACATTTAACATTTGATCAGCAAAAATCTCAAAAACCTGTCCTTAAGCATGTAAAATGACTTAATTGATTTTACACTCGTCGTTTTATTTAAAAATAGGTCTCATTTTAGAGAAACTCTATGTGATGAATGTTAAAATGCAGCTCTGGGTTTAATGCCAATCATTAGCAAATCTTTAACTTCAAAATGTAACTTGCCATAAAAATTCTAACCCCTTCATTGTGAATAAAAGGCTGTGAAAAATGTCGATTAAAAATAAAAGATGACAAAACTTTAGAGACTGATTTGCGCCAATAGCCACAAAAGGACAGTCCCAGGAGTGTCCTAGGTGATGTGGGTAGATTTGCCTTCTCATAGCGAACACACTTATTTCCCTCCCTGAGAGAAATGAGTGTGTTAAAGTTGTAAAAAAGGAATCCCGACCACTGAGTGATCCTACAATTTCCCAGAGTAACTGTGGAGTCACCGTAGCAACAGCTGAGACGCTGACACCATGTTTCAAAGTGAAGCACCCCTCAATATACAGACCCCCATCCCCCCCATCGGTCTCCTCATGACAGGACAGCAGATGTCTGGGGAACGTGGACAAAATTGCCTCTCACTTGTGCATAATATATATCTATATAGGCAGTACCTCTGAGACCCCACAAGGGGTCACGACCCCACTGTTTGAACTGGTGAAGACTGGTTTAAACAAAACTCTCCCACATTCTGGAGCTTTTGAGGTGTGTGTTGGGGATCAGTCTCAGCTACTATCCCACCAAATATTAGCTTCGATATCTGTCAAACTGAAGTTCTATTTTTGTGTTTCCTAAAGTTGATCAGCTGTGGTGGCTTTAATCATGTTGACTCCAAAAGTTATTCAGTTGAAGATTTTATTAAGTATCTGTTTAGTGATAAATGAGGTACTTTCATAATTTACATATTTACATATTTTTGAGCCAGTGCACTTTAAAACAGATATCAAAATAAACAAAGAGGCAGGATAGAATAAATAGCCTATACAAAATGTACTTATTGTAAAAAAACATTCATTCAACATGCATTCCCCTGTCTTGGAGTCTTGATATTTAGGTTGATATATTTTTATCCCCCCCCCCCACTCTTTTGGCAGGCCTTCAAACCTTGAGGGACCCAACTAAATGTGGAACACACATTAGCAGTGTGCCTAGACAGTTGGATGGTCCTGCTCCCCTCACTGGATGAAAAATTTAATCAGGAGAGCCAGACAGTCACAGCAGAGAGGGAGCGTTCCCTCCTTTCGCACTCCGCTCCCCTCCTTCCACTTCGGTTTCGTCAGCCGCCTGACTCTGCTGCAAACAGCACACCTGCTGGTTTCACAGTCCATCTGGCACAGCACTATCACTCGCTCAGGCCCTGAGCAGAAATGCAGGTCTGTTTACAACCTGGGCTCACAGTCACAGCAACTCTACAGCTACTGCAGCATCTATTTCACGCTCACACATTGGGGTCGAAGATGAAACAACGTCACATTAATGGCAACAAATATCACAGCGACACGAATAATTTATGTTATTATTGTTTCATTATGTCATACTACAGGTGTATTTTTTAATGCCTTAGAGTGTCTACATGTTCTTGACTGTATTCTCCAAGGAGTTTCTCTTTTTCTAATAACTTGAATCATTTTTTTCTTGTAACTGAAGTGACAGGCCTACTTTTAATCAAATCAGCATGAAGCTAAAACCGTGCAACTATCAAAGCAAGGCTGTTAGAAATGAAACAAGCGAGCCATGTGACACATTTTAACACAGGCACCTCGGCTCCTTTTAGGTTTCAAAGCAGCACACCTCAGCTGACAGTTGGAAGAATTGTTTTTACTTGTTTTGCTATCGCCTGCTGCTGAAAAGCCAAAGGCAGGTGATTGTGTTTTGTGTGTTTCTGTTTGAGTGTTACCAACATTTTTCATGAACGGGATGAGTTTTAGTGAAGCATACAGGAAGTTACCCTTGGATATACATCTTCAACTCCTTAACTTTTGGGGTTAACCTCATGATTCAAGGTAGTCCCCACAGCCATCAAACACAAACATGGATAAAATTCAGTCTGTTTGACAGATTTTGCGCTAAATGTTGATGTGGTAGTAGCTGAGAGTCATTCACAGCACATACATTTCTGGATGTTTCAGCCTAACGTTTGTTGTTGTCTCCTGTAATTTTATAGTAAATTTACTTATATTTACATCTAATGTATTTTCTGAAATTCTTGTCCAATTCCACCATATTTGTTTAGGCTATACAGACTAAACCAGCCCAATGTAGGTCAATCATCTGACTTCAGCTTCCACTGAGGATTCTGCTTGTTTGTTTACATTGAGTGCATAACCACATTTCAGAATTGCTTATCAATATACTGTATCTGGACAACTATTGGAGTAAATGCTTTCAAACTGAACCACTTGACATATCTCTGTATAACCTTTTTATATATTTTATTTGATTGTAAGTGATAATGGTTTTTTGTAATCAACAAGATTGCTATGAGTTATAGTTACGAATAAAAAAATACTGGAGAAATTGTAGTCGTGCTACTCCACTCATGGTTCCCAGCTGGTCTGTTTTAAAGGAAAGATCCTCTGTTCAGCCCCCAAACGCAGCAGTGTTTCAGCTCTCTGTGGTCCGACAGGTGACTAACCTGAATGGTGCACGTATATTCCGTATCATCCAGCAGCCTGACCGTGCAGTTGTATTCCCGCTCAAGATTCCTGACGCTGCCACTCATGAATCGGCCCAACATCTTCCCCAAAGATCCGCAGCTTTTTCTCTCTCCCTGGCGTCTACCGGACCAGAACAATAAACTCAACACCAGAGCTTGCAAGTGAACGTCACATTGACCACGATCTCCGCTTCCCCCACAAACGTCCAGCAGCCGCCGAAGCGTCCACCATTGTTGTCCCCGAGAAGTTTTACGCTCGCTGTGGCTCCGTGTGGAGCGCAGGAGAACCCAAGGATGCCCGCATCCAGTCGGGCGGTGTTGTGTGTCTATTTGAGGTCGAGAGAAATATGCGCTCTCACCATTCAGTGCTGCCGCTTCAGCTTGGTGGGCGGGACCGGGTGCTAATTGACGTCGACGTGAGCCAACGGATGCGCGAGGCTTCGGTGTCTGGGTTAGGATTGTTTCCAACATTGTTGAATGAATGGCTAAAACAGTACAGAGTATATTACTAAAATTGCAGGAAATATAAAAATTATAAAGGAAAAAAAGTTTGTAAAAATGATACGAATATGGTATAGAAATAACTACTCAGATCAGGTGTCTCAGGACTTTTTGTTTGTCACAGAGTTGAATCTAAATGTGTTGGCACTGCCATCTGCAGGTCACTTCTTGAAATTGCGTTTAATTGGTAGTCAACCGTTATAGAGGTAATTAATACCACCGTGAAGCTACCGAGTTGATTACCACTTATTAATTTTGTGTTGTTTTATTATTCAAATTACAAGTTGGTTAAATGGGCATTATCTAGGCTAATTAAATGTCAGCCTGTGTTTACACTTGTAGAATAGACAATGTGTAGTTAGGGCCTCGTTTTTCAGTTACCTTTCCACTAAACGGTGTTTTTTTTTTTTTTGTATGATTGGAGAAGTGAATTGAATCTGAACAACGAAAAGGGCATTTCTTTCGCAAAGTTTTACGGACTTTCAAATTAAGACATAGGCCTAACAGTTACATGACTATAAAATTAACTTTCAAACTGACTATGCAAATTGCTTGGCGGGGAAATATTTACAGTCAAAAATGATTTAAGGACCATAGGTTTGTTATTTCTGTGGTTTTTTTTAAAGTGAAATGTTTACTCTAAAAGTAACAACGACCTTTGCCGAGGATTAGATCATGCCGTGACCCGGATTCGAACCGGGGTTGCTGCGGCCACAACGCAGAGTACTAACCACTATACGATCACGGCGTGCCATCCGAGACTGGTAAAATGAATTCGAAATCGGTCTATAAATAGGTACGCATCGTTTTGCTTTTAATGATGACGATAATAATATTTAAGAGTAAAGCTTGAAAGTGAAACAACAAAACCCTTTTCTGCGCGACAACATGATGCTACAGACGATGTTTCGGTGCCGCTGTGGACAAGCGGAAACAGGTGTTTGTTGCCGAGATGGAGCATTTTGTTACGACTATTTTCTTAACGAACAAAATAAGTAGTTTCATGGCTACTTAGGTTCATATAAATTTCTTTTTTGCAGTTATTTGTCTTGTTTGAGGTCTTGTATATATATATATTTAACATGTTAATTGTTAAACAGCGTTTACCCTAAGGATAATTGCAGCCCATGTGATTCATTTTCTTATTGATAGATAACTTCTAACATACTGTACTTCTTTCTCCATTTGCAGAAGCATGCTTTTCTAAGACTACAATAAAATGTTGCTACCAGTGAGCCTGCCATCATGAAAAGTAAGAAACGTATGACAAAATCATTTATTATTTTCCATTAATAATTTCAGCACCACTGTAAATACTTGATTAAATAAGCAGTGTTTTATATCTTAGTTAAAAATATATAAGTGTACAAACAACAAATAATATTTTCCAACAATTGATAGTGCAGTGATGGAAGAAATACACTCTCAGATTGATAGTATTGTCCTCCACAGGCCAGCCAGCTTGCCTTTAAGTAAAAAGTGTTAACTACAGTAATTTTTTTAGAAGTATTATACTCTTTCAAAGGAGATAACCACAATGTTTATCGTTCTTTCACCTAATTGTTATAGTCATCAATTACATACAAGATTCATATTTAAGTATTGTAAAAAATATATATATTTTTCAAATTTTTTGAAAGTGAAACAGAAATTTCACAGTTCATTCTCATCGTTTTCTTCAGGTTCGTTGCTCCGTATAGTTTCAGTTTTAGCAGCACAAACTGCCTTTCTAGTGTGGCACGGACGAGCCGGAGTCTGATGCTGCGGTGACGTGCGGTTTGAAATGTTGCCCATACTTTGAGCCGAACTACCTTCTTGTCTCTTGTTTGTTGCTGCGTGATTCTCCTTGTACAGCTTACAAGACGCCACCAGAGGTTTTCCTATATCCACTTGTTGGCTTTCAGTATGACGCAGGTTACTGTCGGTGTGAGTGTAATGTAGATTCACCTTGATGATCACTGACTCCTAAACGGCAAAGAACATACAATTATTGGAAAGAACCAAACAGCTCAGTTACAGAGATTGGTCACAGATTATTGAGTGCATACCTTCAACTTCTGAAGAGAGCAAAGTCTCAGAGTACAGTCAGGATTATTTGAGGTTTTAAACAGGAGTGAGTCCATCTCTTCTGACCGGCCAGGCCTGGAAAACATGTCTTCCGTTGGCTAAAGAGTCAAAACAAGAAGATTTATTAGCTTAATCAAAATAAATGAACAGTTCCTTTATTTACAGTTAAACACATAAATCAACCACAGGGTGTCAGTGTGCATCTGTAGCCAGACAGACGTGTACTTTGGCCAAGAGAAGCTTGTATTTCCTGCTGTCACTGGTTGCAATGTGCTGGAAGTCCATATATGGGGAGAACTTCCTTAGACATGTTAGGCGGGGGTGTGAGTGGTCAACGCTGCGTCTGGCTAATGGAAACTTGCTGCTTTCCAACACGAGCAGAGTGGAATTTATCATGTATGCACAGCTTTTTAACCCAATATTAACTCAAGACGTTACAAGAAAATAAACACTTCCGTTTTGTAGAAGGAAGACATGTGCAAGCAAAAAGGTGACATTTTTGTACATCTTTTTCTTTTATTGTATTGCTTATTCCCCATTTGAAAAAAAAAAAGATTATATTTTATTATCATTTATATTGATGTGCTGCCCATTTTGATAAAGGCAACATTTGACAGAATGTATTTTAGTTTAAGTAGATAAACACTTACAGGTGTGCTACTAAGCGTGACAGTGCAGTCCTGGGTATGGGCACCCACAGTTTTTATAGTAGCAAAAGCTACCAAGACATTTGAGAACAAGGCTGAAAAGCTGACTTCCACTTCCACTCTGCAGTGGAACCTCAGCAGCGTTTTCCTTGGTAACTCTGAAAACAAACAACAGCAAAATAAAAAAAAAGAGTTCCATTTTGATTTTTCCTAAATTACGCTTTTTTTTTTTCTAAAGACTGAGTCAACTAAAAAATCTTAAAAAGAATTTCCAGCAGTTTGTTGAACTTGGGTCACAAGATTTTGTTGTCCAATTTGAAGTTGATTTGAGGAAGTCTAATAGGCTAAAAAAAAATAGCTTGTTAATTTGCTTCATCAAACAGCAAAAAGCATAACGAGCTCAACTTCCTTATTTTGATTTATTACAAAACATAACAAGTAGGCATTTTTTTTGAATGATACTGAAAATATAACTTAAAACCACAGTGTCTGAATGGAACATTTTTCTTATTTAGCTTAAGGGGACACAAAATTATTTTTAAAAAACTATAACACGTTTGATAAAAACCTATTCATATTTAGGACATATCTACAATTCACATCAGCTTTTTCTCTCAAGAAAATAAAACAGGATAAAAAGAATTGAAGGCTGCAGGAAATTCTACCCACTCACCATTTGCTTGTCTCCAGCAAACATCGCGTAGGTGTAGCTCCTTCGTGTGGCCAGTCGTTCGAACTGTATCGGTGAGGGATCGAGGCTCTTTCATTGTGTGTTTAATTTCTACTGCCTGCTTGCCTTTCACGAGGGGGTCTTTACCGAGTTCTGATGAAGAGACAAAAAGACAGTGTAAACAAGCAGGATGGGGAAACTATGACTCCTCAATCAAACTCAAGGTCTACTATGAACACTTTTGAGAAAGTCCGCACTTTCAGCTAAAACAGCTGAAAATGTTTTGATACTAATTTTTCCAATCGTGGGGCTACCTGAGTTTTGCAAACACCGAAAGTGAGGAAGGAGTGATCTGTAAAACAAAGGTTCACCAGTCTCACGTGACTAGAATTAAGGAACTTGGGGAAATTTGACGACTTGTACGCAATTTTCCAAGCGAGTAAACTAAATTGTTTTTTAGAGTGAAAGTGTGGAGTCTTCAAAAGAATCGAAATATTAGGATTTTTAAAAAGTCATCATAGTCGTTTAAATATGTATATATATAAAAAGGGACAAAACAAGATTTTGAAAAACTAACGCTTTCCTTCTGAGATGAATGTAACAAAAATATTTTACAACTATGGATACTCTTTCAATTAAGCAATAACTAATTACTGCCCTCTAAGCTGCTTCAAATGATAAAGTCTGTTTTGAAAAAGAATTGTACATTTGTTCACCTTGAGTAAATCCTACTTGATTTTGACACACGACATGCTGTCAGTAGGGGGGCTTGTTGTACTGGCACTGATTTGTGAGCGACCCCATGAGAGCAGATTCAGGGGGGGGTTGACCAAACGTCAGAGCAGCTGTCTTGCTCTCTGCAAGCTCTCAGGTTTCTTGCTCTTCTCAAGCCAACAGTGTGAATTTCCAAAGAATGAGGTCACACGCTAAAGCTACCTCGAACCTCGAATATGTATTTCCCCAGAGGCCACAAAAAAGACAAACAAGCCTTCAAGACAGGAAAACTTGATAACCTCAAATCCCATCTCAGTCACCACTGCACTTGCAAACACCTCATAAGCAACATTAAAATGAGACGTTAGGGATTAAAAAAACCTGTCTGTGCTCCATCCAACACACCAAACAACCTGTTCCTTTCAGCTCTGGTTATCAGAGTTACATTCAAAAACATAAATACATATAAAAAGCAGCCAATGATTTCTTTATATTACACGTAAAGTTCAAATGCTAATATTATCAACCCAAAAATGTATTCAGTTTAAGAAATGTTTTTCACCTGCACTACACAAAACCTGCTGACGTCACAACAAAATAACTACACTTGTTACAGCTGAAATAGATTAGATGCAGTTGCAATTTCTTTACCAAAGTCAGAATAGCTGTTTTTTTTAGATACTTACCTTCAGATACTTTTTCTAAGACATGCGTGACTTTTTCTGTCTGTAGAATGTGCCTGTTCAGGTACTTTGTGAATATTCCTGAACTCCTGCCCCCATCCTGGACCTCATACGCCTCAGCATCCTCACACCTGAAAGAGTCCGTGAAGGAAATGTCAAACACAGATCACAAACGGTATTTTACTTCCCATTCTACATCATGTTGAGTAAAATGAATGTTCTTATTTTGAAATCGTCTTTTCAGTTTCAACAAAACATTGAATGAAAATATACATACGTGCCATAACCATATACGGTGTTCCCATTTGGTCCTAGTGGCTCAATAAATGATGGGATACGATCCTGGTTGTACCTAAAAAAAAACATTTTTTAGAAAGAATCTACATGACTTGTATTTTAATTTTTTTGTTGTAGTTAATTAAAAATAAACAGAAACTGTTGAGTGTAATTACCACTTTCTGCAGGTATCCAGCAGGATTACACTTAGTGCTGTTTGCCTTTCTTGCATTTTGTACATCACCCGCTGCACACAGATGCAGTTTTTTGTCTGGTACGACTGGGGAGCATCAACAGCAATCAAGTAATTCCTCCCAGCATGCTCGTATCCATGACCCGCATAGTAGAAAAGGCCTGTGGATAATAAAAAATAACATCTGGTAAGAAAATCTGGTTTTGCAGTGGTACAGAATATTTAAAATACTTTGTGCTTTTGTTTGGCTAATACGACACAAAAGAGATTAGCAATAGATAGTAATCAGAATAATACTATCTTCTGCACAATTTACAGTGAGATTTGTGCTTCCAAATTGTCTGTATCAACAGAATAGAAGCTTACTTTATCTGAACTGTAGGATCAGGCATTAAAGACAACTCTGAATTTATTCATGCACCATAATGTGCAAACTGACCTAAAGGTTTGTTTACATTTTGTCTGATTACATTAGTTACATGAGAACTCTTTCATCCCCTTTCACCTTCTCATATCCATAAACTAATCAAGAATGTAGGAACTTTGAAAAATAGACAATTGTAGACACAGAACACAAAAAGAGAAGTTACAAGCAGAACTTCACAAGAACAAAAAATCCATTTATACCATTTTCTTTTCAAATTGCCGTTTTAGATGGAAATTCCTTAAAATACTCACCATAAACGCCTCTGTCCAAGAGCTGAATGAACTTGTCGATAGCAGCCAGCATCTCCTCTATGGTGAGATCCAGCAAGGAAACAACTCTGAAGCCCAACTGCTGCAACAAGTTGGCCAGCTCATGTACGTCCACGATGGGCGCCATTAGATTCGGATAGTTGGAGTAATTCAGGTTGCCGATAAGAAGTGCAACTTTATCTGTGGCTATAGGAAAAAGAAGAGGGGAAAAAATGATTATTTTTAGCAACACGTGCTGCAAAGGTTTACTAAGATTCTTGTTATTTTCTCCTTCTTATAATAGTACCTGTGAGTGCTGGAGGAGGAACTTGGTCCGGTTGCACTAAAAGGCAGATAAGAGGCACAAAATTATTATTTGGAAACAAAATCTGAACCAGCATACAACTGCCTTGTGGGAACTTATAGATTCTGATTTTTTTTGGCGGTAACTGTAATATCCACAACATAGTTCTAAACTCTGTAAAAAAGTAGTTTCACTTTGCAACATTTTCCTGTTGTATGTCTAAGTTATATGAGAACTCTTTCACTGGGCTATTTGGAGTCTAACAACTTCCTTTTCAGTCTTTAGAATTGGGAAAGTACCCTCAGCACAGAGAAAAACATCTCAAAAGCCTCCAAGCTAACAATCAGTGGAATAAAAGGAGTGTGAAGAAAGTCTGACGTTTGTGTCCTTACACCAAGAGGAAAATACAGTGCATGTTTTTTTTTTACAACTCGACTAACCGACATCCACGTCGACTGGCGCCGTCCATCTTTCCTCCAACACGTTAGAGATCGAGCACAGATAGGATCCTCCATGTTCAGCTGTTACATCATTTATCTGCAAGTATCATATCAATTTCAGGCCATTTCCTCTACTGCAAATCATAGTTCTGCTGAAATATTAACCTGTTATTAAGATTACGTCATACTGACTCGGCGTCAGTGAGCAGCACGGTAAATAATGACGCTGTGTAAATACCCAGCATCAGCTGTAAGGGAAGTAAACACCTGCTTACCTGCAGCGTGTCACTCATCTTGTCCAGCAGCGGTTGGCCATTTCTGTACCACTGATAGCGTGGCACTGGGATGCCAAAGGCAGCACAGCGGAGAGTAAGTTTTCCACCTTGCTGAACTGCCTGCGGTTTGGGGTTGACGGCGATGTGCGGCTCGCCCTGCCAATCTGTTGGCAAACCTGAAGAAAACAGAAAACAGAATTTTTAAAACCACAGCATTAAAAAGAATTAATTGCCCGACAAGCCAAGAAACAAAGGTGTCTAAACACAGCTATGCTTGAAGAATGTCCCAATGCATTTTACCTGATTTATCAATATCCAACACCTTAACCTTCACCCACTCACTGAAGGCGCAGTTGTTGGAGTGGTCATTTACTCGGCAGACAAAGCACTGAGTTTTTACAGCTTTTAAAGTCAAGTCTGGTTGATTACCCGCAGGCACCTTTGGGGAGGGGAAGAAAGAAAGAAAATGCATCCCTTTTTTCAGATAAAGTAAAGCAACAAAACTTACACATGTATTATATTTGATACCAAAGAGAGTATGCCATTAAACATGAATGACTGTATTAGAATCTACACACTTCTACATAGTTTTCCTTCTCCTTCTCAAAGAACCACTGGTAGTTCAGGATGCCTTTCCCCTCAGCTCGGACACACAGAGTCACCTGATGGTTCACAGGTACACACACAGAGACAGGATGGCGCACAATCACTAGATCTGAAACACATAAAAAATAGAATTACAGTTATCTCAAATCCACCTGGCAGAGAGAGAAAGAAAGAAAGAAAGAAAGACTACTTGCTGCGATAGTGAAGGCAAAATAAGAGTAATAACAAATACACACCTTTGATCATTATTTGGCCAGGCTTGGGGTGAGGTCCAGTCATTTGTGCATTTTCGTCTACATATAACAGACTTTAAAAGAGAAGGTACACCATTTACATAAACATCACACACAAAAAATAGCCCTACACAAGCAGAATGAACAACTACAGAGAGCCTGTCTTAGGTACTGCCTTCACTTCTCATTTCCAGTGAAATGAGTTTTCCTGTTTGCGCAGCACGACTACAATATTCTTCGTTCTAAACAGGAAAATAAACGTTTTTTTAGACGTAAAAATGTGTGTTTCAGTGATACCTGCAGTCAGCCTCGAATCAGTGGAGCAGCTCGAACCCTGGCCAGATTGTGTTGTCCTGTTCAGAGTAATTTACCTTCAAATATGTAAGGTAAACCAACTCTTCCCCTTCCCGGAACAATGCGCTCTGCCGTAATGTTTGTAATACGAGAGCACCAGAATATCTTCACTAAATTCTCACAAATTACTCACTCAAAACTAATATATTCTGTAAGTGATGAATGTAAACTTATACTTTGGGTTAAACAAATAGGACGAATAATTTTCTTATTAAATTGTTGTCAATAATCAATACGATCGGGAACACTATGTTGTGCTTTACGGTAACAAACAGCGTGTCTTTTTTTTTCCAACCTCCCGCTGAGGTCAGAGCGACCAAAGTCAGGCTGAGAAATGGGAAGATCTTATCATGTGCTTTCTTAACTGGCCAAACTTAGATCTTATTATTGTGATAATAGATTAATGGAAAATTACATGAATTAAATAATAGAAGCCATATAATGTACAAAGGAAACTCATTCAAAATGCTGAATCTGCTCAATATTAATACAAAAGGAGTAAAGGGAGAGTAAAACGTGTCATTGTGGAAAATTTAGATTTTAACATTGTATAGATTAATAGTCTTAAGAGTCTTAAACTTGATTTGATTTATATTGTTTAGAGAGATGAGGGTTTCATATTAATAATTACCTTTATTTTTTTAATGCTTCTATTCAAAATTAAATAATTCTCATACATACAGTCAAATTGTATACCTGTACACATTTTAGATATTTCTTACACTTTAAAGTAGAACTGTTTTCACAAACAATCATCATTGTTAATGGTTAGACAAATTTCTAATAGTGACCTTTTCTTCAGAGCATCAGGAAATATAAAGATTACTTGTGATAATAATTTGATAACAACTTTTGGATATGTTTTCTAAAAACATTTAAATTTAACCCAATTTTATTCCAGAGAAAACAAAAACTGCCTTATGAAACAACAGAATCACATAAATAAAAGTAAAAACTTGTAACCAAAAATGGTGATGCACATTACTTAACATATTTAAATTAAAGTAATTTAATATAGATTTTAAAGTACAATTTTGTGACTGTGTGCTGCAACCTGAAGGGAGGGGAGTTGTCCCCTATAAAAACGTAGGACATAAACAGGTAACTGTCATTGGCTGAATTATAAACCACATTTCACAGACATGTTTACCAAGTCCAATGTTTTGTCCAACCAGCTGAGTTGATTTTGATTTTTATATTATGAACTTTGATTTAAAAGAGAGAGAGACAAGTAGTAAGAAATGAGTTCAGGTTCAAATAATTTTATGTTTGATTTTAACTTCTTTGGCAAGTCTAAAGTCTAGTTTCGGAAAATCTTCTGTGCTCTTGCACCTATTTGTGGGCCTGCTAAAAATAGGACCCTGCTGGCAACACATGCATGTCTATGATAGGCGGTTACAGATTTTCCTCGCAGACTCTGGCTCCAAAGCACCACTGACAACATCTTAATGGTAAGCTGGACAATATAACATGCTTTGCGGCGACAAAGAAAACCCTTCAGCTGTGATCTTGTTGTGTACAAGTGAATAACAGATTTATGTTTGTGTCTAACCACTAACAGCTCCTTCACAACCTGATAGCAGATGCTATTTATATCTTGCTCCAAAAGCTTTGCTCTTTGGTCAGAAAGGACATCTAATCTGAACTTTGTGTCTAAGTTGTGTGTGAGCATACATGAATTTTATGCATTTTTTGGTCTTTTCTCACTGGTCTTGTCATCATTATGAAGTTGTTTTTTTTTGTTTTTTTTTTTACAACGGAGCTTTTTCTTGGACAGCACCATTAACTTGAAATCCCTTTTGCATTTTTTTTACACAGCGGGTGATAAAATCATCTGGGATTTTAGATTTTTATTGTGAATCACCGTAGTGGACAATGACTTCCAGGAGGCCAATGACTCGCTCATTTTCTGGCAATGGAAGAACGAGCAGCTTCAGTGAGGAGGAGGGCGGCTCTTCCAATGGCCGTTCAGAGAGCCGCAATACTTATCTGTCAAATGTTAGGCCTGAAAACAGGTAGGTAACTTCCATCTTTATTTGTTTGTTCTGCATACATTTTGTTCTCTAAAAAGATTACCTCGCAATAAAGTGGAAAAGAAAAGCATCAGGGCCAAGCAGGTTAAGTTAAAACAACCCTAATTTAGCTGTAAAAGGAGAATTTACTTTTTATTACTGTGTCAGGTTCATCACACAGTTGATCAACAATCTGTCAGTTTCTAATTCACAAGCTATAAGGTTGACAATATGTTTGTTTTTAAAAGAGGATGGAAGTTATGACACAGTTATGGTCAGGTGGATTTTACTTCTACAGATCTTTTTTATTCACTGACGATCCTCCGTTTGCCTCCTCTCCAAATAGCTATTCAAGGTATTCTCAATACAGGCCGTCGAGGTAATCCCAGTTTTAAAGCATTCTTCTGAACTAACTTGTTAACCATATACGGTCCAATTGGTTTATCATAAGGTTGAAACAATCCCACATTTTAACTGTAATGTCCAGTAGTGTTTTTAGTGATTTTTCATGAGTGGTCTACATTGGTTTCAGTGATGGATGGTTTGCTCGGCATCTCACACATTTCTGTGTCACTTTTTCACAACGTCGTCACTACTAGAAAACTCCCATTAACGTCTTGTATAAGTAGCTTACTTGAATGTACTGCACCGGGATGGAGCGGTCACTGAAATGAAGGAAATCATGTGTTACAGCTCTCTGATGCATCACTGTTTCTTTCCAGAAGCACATTGTGCAGCGTCATGGCTCAACTCGCTGAGGACATACAGCCGTCATTTGAGACCACGCTGAAATCGAAGGCAGTCTCAGAAAACTGTAATGTCAAATTCACCTGTGTGGTATCAGGTAGGCCCAGTTCATAATCTGCTCTTTATTCAGCTGAGTAACTGAAACTCCTTAGATTAGAGAGCTGCACAGACACAGGTGTGACTAACATGGAAACAAAGATTGGAGTTTATTTAGTAGAAAGCATATTAGCTGAGTTGGTTCTTTCTCTGTAAGGATTGTGTTGTGTTTTAGGCTGGGTTTTCAAGATGTGGTCTAATTGCAAGCATGGGTGGGTCTGCTGTAGCTTTTACTGCTTGACATATAAACATGTTTCAACAGCAACACTGTGTGGGGTTTGCGTATTCTTTTTGTGTTTGTGTGGGTAGATGGAAAATAGCACTTTGTGGTGTAAAGAGTTTAAAAATGTATTTACAAAATGAAATGAGTTGAATGTAGTATAACTATGCCTGTAGGTTACCCTGTTCCAGAACTGAAATGGTATAAAGATGACATGGAAATGGATCGCTACTGCGGACTTCCTAAATATGAAATTCATCGCAATGGAAAAACACACACTCTCCATATTTATAAGTATGTACAGACGTTTTGCAATAATTATTCATTACATTCATTAACAAAAATAAAATGTAGCTTTTTGTGTTTGTTTTGTAACTATGTCAAATATCCTTTAAAATGAGTTGGTTTCCGTTTCTTTTCAGCTGCACTTTGGACGATGCAGCAATCTATCAGGCCTCGGCCAGCAACTGCAAAGGTATCGTCTCCTGCTCTGGAGTTTTGGAGGTTGGTACCATGAACGAGTATAAGATCCATCAGCGCTTCTTTGACAAGCTGAAGCAGAAGGCGGAGAAGAAGAAAAGAGACTTGGAGGAGAAGAAGGAAGGTAAAGAAAACATTCAGAAAGGAGAACGGAGGAGCAGCCTAGAACCTCCTCCGAGGAAACGCTCCGTCCCACCAACAGAGAAGAAGGCAGAGGTCAAGTCTGTGGCTGTAGAGCAGCCAGGAGGTGCTGTGGCTCCTAATGCAATTAACTCAGAAGTAAAGGATACAGGGGATCTGACATCTATGAACAGTTCCTCGGAGAATGAAGCTGTGTCAGAGGAAGTGTTGGCTAAAAAGAGAATTAAGATGTCAAACGGCATAGATGCTGGGATTAATAGCGGTAGCAGAAGCCATATCATGGGGAATGCAGGTGAAAACTGTTATGATGGAGGAATCAGTTTAGCACAGTTTTTGTCTGAGACTCTCCAGTCCCAAGCTGCAGAGGAGAATCAGGTCTCACCTCAAGAGGGAAATCTTCCAGAGATGGACACAGCTATGGTGGGAGACCATAAAGAAAAAGACAGAGAGGAGATACAAGACAAGTTGACAGAGCGGGAAAAGGAATTTCAGCAAGAATGTGAAAAGGAGAAGAATCAAGAAGAAGAATTACCTACAGAAAAAGAGAGAAGTAGAGGAAGGCAAGTGGAGATGAAGCATACAGCTTCACCTGGCAAACAGAGCTCAGAAGTCAAACATCATGGCAAAGCTCATAAGAAGGATCACAGGGATCATGACCACCACATTCAGACTTCTATCTCCTCTATGCTGCACACAGTGAAAGACTTCTTCTTTGGGAAAAGCAAGAAGGACTTCCGCAGTCACATTGAGAATGAAGACAAAGATTCTGATAACTCCGACTCAACAACACCACCATCATTTCAGCTGCACGTGGAAAAAATGAACCCAGATGGGAGCAAACAGCTCACTGAGGAAACTCAGTCCGTAGTTAAAACTCCAGAGCACCTAGAAACCATGGACATAGAGCAACAGACAACATCACCAGAGCCACTCAAACCTAACAGTGAAAACAAGGCTTTGTACACAGATGTCCAACCAGATTACACATTATTTCCCAAGCCCGAAAAGGAAACTGCAGCAAAGACTGAGGGTGAGAGGGACAGGGCTGTGGAGGCCATGGAGGTCACTGTGGAGCCAGAGAGCAGCCGTGCAGAGGAAGTGCAATTGCCTGAGTTTCAAGTTCACTCCCAGGTAGGGTAGTCTCCCGTCAGTGTTAGCTGCTGCTTCACAGTGATATAATGGCTGGCTTTGTTTGCTGCATGTCCACAGTCTGAACTGAAAATCACGATGCATTACTTTGTGCGTTCTCTGCTGACAAATTAGCACAAGATGATCTGTCGTTCTTTTTACAGAAGAGTGTGAAACAAGTGAACAATACTTCAAATTATACCATGTAATACCAGTGATCTGCAACTGGTTAAGTGAATCAGCCTGTAGAGAGTGACAACCCAAGGAAGTCAGCGTCGGGGGAAATAGGGAACTTAAAATGTAGATCAATGTGGGGGTGGGGGACGTTGTGTCTCAAAAAGGCACACGGTGAGATTGGATGCGAAATAACTTAAATGCCGGCTGTCATGAGTGGAACACCGTTGCGTCAGAGATTATGACGAAACTCGCCTGTCACAAATGCCTCTCTCGCATTACAAACAGGGCTTTGCCTGACAGGTCGGATAAGTTGCAGTAAAGAATCCTGTTGCAAGTTTCAGCATGAAAAGAGGGCCTTGTCACACTTACCCCGCCCCCTCCTCCCCACCACCACCACCACCATCCTAAAATAAACCTTGTCCTCAGACAAGAGAAGAAGCCGGGCAGCGGTACTTTGGTCGTCTTACTTTACACATCTGAGAATTCTTTCCTGTCTGTCAAAACACGTCTAAATTGGAGTTCATGTTGATTTAAATATTTCTCTACAATTTTCGGTATCAATTTAACATTTTTGATAAACATGTCTTTTGCCATGTTTAGGACAGAGAGAAAAGCAAATAAGCAACATTTAGACCTACTTAAATTCTCAAGTTTTAGATCTTGCCTAGATTTTTACATTTGATATGATTCATCAAGATCTGATAGATATATGTAATTTCATAATATGTCAGAAATTGCAATTACATGTGCAGGGTTTGTTTGATTAAAGCAATAGTTCAAACTGTTTGAAGTGAGGTTTTGTGTAAGAGTTATACATAGTTAATATTTCACCTGTTGTAGATACATTTTGGAACATTTTCAGTTTGGTGAAGTACAGATTTTTAAAACTTTTACACTTCCATTAGTTTTAACATTACACAATTATTAAGACAATATTTGGCTGTTTGCCACAAATGACATCTGCTTCTAGATGTAACACTCTATTACTCAGAATAAACATGCAATGCAAAACTGACAGCTGGTGGTGAACTGATGTTTTAAGATGGCAGCAATTCATTTTGGTCTTGGTCAGATCCAGTCAGAATGAAACTCTATATCTTGTTCAAAGAGCTATCTAAAACAGATGAATACTGACTGACTTTCCATAGAATCCAACCTCAAAAGGTCTGAGCTATCACTTTAAAGTACGGAATGTTGTAAATATTTGTGATAATGTGGGCTAATTCAAGAGATTTTAAGATAAATTAATATGCCCCTGAAAGCAACCCATCAAATGAGAGTTTATGAAGTGTTTGCCAGTTGCTGCTGGAAATACTGCACCATGTCTTGTGGAACAGGGAACTGATGTAAATATGTTTATTGAGCCACTTGCAGAACGATTTCACGTTTCTTTATATGGAACTATAACAGATGAGTAATTGGAGGAAGTCCAACCGTTTAAGTGAACAATGTTTTCTCTCATAAGTGTGACACCTATTTACACACAGGGTGGGTGTCTGACCAGGGCTTCACTTTTAGACTGATTGTGACACCAGTTCTTTCCATTAAAAGCAGCAACTTCTTGTTTTCGTAGTACTCAAACATGACTGCTGGTTACATAGTGTCACGAGACGGCATGTGGCTGAACAAACCCAGCGCTCTCCCCCAACACTGAACGACATGAACACCAAAAACTAAAACCACAAGAGCAGAAAGAAAGAAAGCCATTTATAATAGCAACAACTGTAACTACTCATCCTAAACGTTTGATATTATTTGGCTCATTCACATTTAAAAGGGAAAATGTTTTTGCATGAATGGTATAAATAAGATTTTTCTTTCCCTTCCAAGTCAGGTTATATTTTTAAGTTACAGATTATGTTTCCTAACACTTTGGGAACAGAAGAAGTCAAGCAGAAAATATTTTTGTTTTTCATGAATCAATGTTATTCATTGACTACTCAGCAAATACATTGTATAAACAATGCACCTTCATCTGGCATGAGGGGAATTCCCCAGTTTGTGCTCACACAAACCCTCCACTGTTTCATTTTGTGTTTAACTGCTGAAATTAGAGGTAAAACCAGAACTGAAAAAAAGAACTTGTTTAAAAGTATTTAAGGGATTTAATTGTATTTGTCTTTGTGGACAAACACTTGGTCTCAGCCGTTGTACACTTGACAGAAGGTTTAACAAGTTTTCTGGAATAAATTGACAGGTAATAAAACAGAGCAGTTTATAGACCTACTGAACTCATCCTACATGGATTATTGACTATTTACTGTCTAATTACCTAATATTCATATTATTTTTAACTCTCCCAACCACAGTGCCAACCTGCTTGTGGGTAATTAAAATTGTTTTGATGAAATGTGAAGAGATCAACTACTGATACGTCACATTTTAGTTCTGTTTCTGTAAGATGACTGAGTTGTAGCCACTTTTGTGATTGCTAATGTTGATTTAGCTGTGGTGAATATCTTAAATGAAGGTGACTTTAATGTACAGTACATCAAATGATTTTTGTTTCAGAGAGTTTCATAAAGAGCCATACAGTGGTTCATGCATTTTTTTGCACATAAATAGACAAAACAAACACTTGTGGAGATAGA
>JAVKLF010000011.1:9429653-9446537 GCA_034783495.1 Millerichthys robustus | reverse complement strand
AAACAAACCTTTGGTAATCTAATTTGTGATCCTTAGATTAAAATGTGAAAATGTCAGTATGTGGACACGAGGCTGAAAATAAGACTGATGAGATCGAAACTGCTCAGGTATGAGTTTGCAAAAATAATATACAACTGAAGTCAGGGAGTTTTTGCTTTTTGTGTGTTTTTGTTTTTACAAATGCCCCCACTAAAGGTAAAAAAAAATCTCAAGGAAATCATGCAGTGAAATCATGGTTATTGATTAATGAGGCTACAAATGAGCAGTTACTTGTAAACTTCACTTGTTCAATGATTTCCTCACAAGACATTAAGATATATTATTGACAAAAATACACACATTGGAGGAAAGTTGCAAAGGTAGTTGAATTGTGCTTTTTATGACTACATAAAGTCATATTGATTTTATGTGTACATAAAGTCAATGGAAAAAAAACATCTGAAAAAATTCAACATACTGTATGTGAAAGGTGTGTGATTAGCTGAGTAATTCTGTTAGTAATAAGTCCGATCTTTGATATGTTACACCATGTCAACTGACCTTGTTTTGTCTTTTTTAATAAATGTGTAAAATCAAATTCATGGATGCATTTTGTTTTTTATTTTGACTTTTCACGTAAAACCATCCATAACAAAATGTTTACATCAGTTTTTTTTTGTTATTCGAAACTTCTACATACATCAAAGTGCTCATGTTGGAATATTTCCAGAATTATATTTCTCACACTAAGTCTTGTGAAACACCGGCTTTAAATAAATTAAATTAATGAACCATATTATACATGATACGTATATACCATAATCTTTTAAAAGACAAACATTAGCAGTTTAAATTTACATTAAATGTGATAGAAATACTGTTAACCTTAAAGACATGTTTTTAGTCTGATGGAGAAAACTGGAGTACCCAGAGAAAACCCACATGTGCATGGGGAGAACATGACCTCAGGCCGAGAGGTGAATCTCCAATCTTCTTGCTAGCTAACCACTGTGCTTCATATTGTAAAGACATGACATTGAATCTGTATGATATATACATGACTAAAAATGAAACTTGCGATTCATTTTGTGTTGTTCCAATTTGCTTCAATTGTATGTTATTTGCTGACATGATAATTCTTTTAAGATAAAAAATATCAGTCACTTCTTGGCATATTTGCCTCCTTATTAAAAATGTGGCGCGTTTTCAAGTTTATTGAGATTCCCAACAAGTTGGACACGGTTTATCGCTACATGCAAACAGGCACATCTGAAAGGCCACAACACTGACAACATTTGGAGAAAAACACTGTGACATTTGGGACTGAACTCCAAGATTCTTCAAACCAGATGGTCCCGTTGTTTACGGTGCTGCAAAAAGAAATCATTTGTCATGTCAAATGCAAACTTTGCAGAAACGGAAAACAAAAGGGATATGTCTGAAATGTAATACTTTAATCTAGCACTGATGTTGTTTTAGAGTTTCAGCTTTCATAAGGTATAACTGGCAATATATACCTTGCGAAAAGGTCTTGGCAACATTTTTGAATGCTTCCATCTGAGGCATTGAAGACAGATACCTTAAAAACCTGTACACAGTCTAGTGGAGGAACAAAGAGAAGTCCTGGAAAACAAAGTAAGGGGTAGCTTTATAAATCTTTCTGGAAAAGAGCTCAATAAATGGGGTAATAAAGGGACTTTTACCAGCAATGCATGCATTGACAAGAGAAACACAAGTCCCAGTGACCATTGCTCTCAGCACAATAGATGAGATGTCACTTCTTTTCGGCGGACATATAGCAGCTATGAGAAAAGACAAAATATCTGAGAATAAGTTGAAATGATGGCAGTGTTAAATTAACACTATTGTTGACTTAACACTCAACAGTGTCAAATGAACACACGGTTTAGTATTAAATCAACACCATTAGTGTTAATTTAGCGCTGCCATATCTGCTGTGTAAAATGATACTCACACAGGCCTCCAATCACAATTCCCAGTGAGCTGAAATTGGCAAACCCACACAGAGCGTAAGTTGTGATTGTTTCCGATCGGACCTGAAATGAGAAAATTGGGTTAAATTCATCTGACATTGTTTCCTTACTGGTTTTGTGTAGCACTAGTAAATTTATAATCACTGGCCTTAATGAACTCAGAACTTTCACTCACAGATATCCACTGTCTTTCACCTCCAACTACTTCATCAACTCCATTAAGTCTGTTGGTTTTAAGCTCAGATAACTTCTCGTAAGCCACAAACTCGTTGAGAAAGAGCTTGGTGCCAATGAGCTCAGCCACGGTGAAACTTTCCTCATATGGTATTCCCATCATGAAAGCCACAGGCATGAACACATAGGAGCAGATTAACTACAAACACAGGAACAGTTCAGGGCAATTTGTTAAGCAGATGTAATAAATTTGCAGACAAAAACTGAAAAATAATTGTTTATAATCTTTCCACAGAAACCAAACTTTAAAAATGCTGAACCATCATTTTAGGTATCAAACCAGCAAAAATCTGTCTTTTCCTACCTGAAAAGTGAGTTCAGGATATCCCACCATACCTCCAAGCCAACTCAATGCCTGATTTATGAATGCAAGTATGGCCAAAAATGCTATCAGATTAGCAGCAATGTTAGCAACAAGACCTATAGAAGCAGATGCACCGCTGCTTGCAGCCTCCAAAATGTTCTGTTCATCTCTAGAAAGTGTTAAGTAGAAAGTAATTAAATTAAAACAAAGAGGTGAAAAAAATATGCAACACAGTAAGAACTTAAACGGTGATTACAGACCCACAAGCCACTTTGATATTTTTGTCTGAGGTAAAGTGACTCTCCTCAGTCTCAGGGTAAGACAGCTTGGAGATGGCCAGAGCACAAGGAGCGGCCATTACAGAGGCTGAGATCAAGGAAGATGCGTCAATCTGTCGAATATAAGTTTACAAAATGATGTCAAAAAGATGTAGAGTAAAAGCTAACCCATTTCACTGAAGAGAATATTTTTCTTATTTGAAACATGTTGTTTTAGACACCTTCTGTAATGGTGCCTTTAACTTTCTCGTAGCTTTTGTGCAACTTTGTTGCAGTAGAAGTAAACATTTTGAATCAGCCTTCAGATCGGCTTTGGCATGACCTTTTTCAGTTTACTTATCAGTAAGTTGTTTTTTTTCCAACCACAAGAATTTGTTGAAAAGTCTTATCTAAACTAGACGTTTTGTGTTTCCATTAGGAAGGAGAGAACAACGTGTTCTGAAGAAGAATATTTCTTGTTTTGTTCTTAAACTTTATGCCCTGTGGTCAGTACACTCTGCCACACAGCTCATGGCTAGTATTTTGTTGCATATAAAAGGTTGATCAAAATTTTTTAAATCATTTAGCATCCTTACTTCACACTAAATCAGTATTTTAGTAATAGAACTTACACATACAAAGGACAACTTTCTACCTTCAAAGTGAAGAAATGTAGTTGCTCTTTTATGTCCAACACACATTTTTGAGTATATTTATTTATTTATTTTACTTTGTCACCTGTCTGTGCATGTTTTCGGATAGTGTGAAAACAGCTTTTTCTCACCCCAAATGAGATGAATGCTCCCATGACACTGCCTGCTATGGTGGCAAATCCACCCGTCATAACAGCATGGATCTCAGATTTGGTCATGTCCTTTAAATAGGGGCGAATCAACAGTGGAGCTTCGGTCTAAAGCACAAAAACAAACATGAAACAATGAAGAACGTGTAGCAACTTTGTGAATTATTTGTGATGGCCTTCTCTTGTCACAATGCATCTTAATTTTGTATTTGAAGCGAGAAAAAGAGAATCAAAGTGTTGCAAAGACATGAGGTCTTATCCAAAGTACCTGCCCAACAAATATATTGCCTGCCACACTCAAGGTCTCGGTGGGAGAGGTTCCCATTGTTATCTGCATAACCCATGAGATCTGCGTGGACAAAAATACGGCTCATATTATCACTGCACACGTAATGCAACACACACCCAGGTCTTCAGGAACGTAGAGGAGACTTCAAGGGATGTTTTACCTTCAAAATGAGCCACTGCATGACTCCAAGAAAGTAAAGGACCGACATCACGCTGCTAAAGAACACAACAATGGGCAAGGCCTGGGGAGAAAATACAAAGCTTCATTTAAACACTTTCAAGCTCCACGTTGAGTACATGTCAGCTTGAATTCATGTCTGCACTTACTTGGAAAGCAAAAATGTCAGCAAGCAGGTCACCAAAAACAAATGATGACCCTGCCTTAGTGTAGTCCAGGAAAACCTGTGATGAGAGGAAAAAAAGTTTTTTGTTGTTTAGACTGATTATTTATTTTACCAATCCAGAAATAAAAAAGGAAAACGTCATCATGTTTTACAACAGGGCATGAAGTTACAGCTGAATCGAGATAGTGGGTTGAACTACACTTTAAAAAGTAATTAAGAGACACGTGTTCACAATCGGCTTCCTCAACCTTTGGATGCTTTATAAAGTTGTTCTACAGATAAGCTGATATGATCCATTTAGATAAATAGTACTGGACAGTGGTAAATAAGATCCACTAAGCACAGAAACTCTGCAGTGGGGAATAAATGTGTGTAAAAACATATAATGGAGTGATATTTGCAATGTGGAGTGCTTTGTATATCTTATTTTAACCTAATACTTTCAACAGTTTTATTTAAAAGTGAGTACTTGATATGTTTTTTTCACACACCTGGAGGTTTGTGCCACTGACATCCTGACTTAATAGTGTTTTTGTTGTTACAGTAAAATCATATATTTTGGTCAGTTTAAAAAAATAAAAACGTTAAATGTTAAAGTTGTACCTGCACTTGTTTTCCAAGCCAGTCAAAAGCAACAAGTCCAGGTTGTGTTCTTATAACAAAAAGACCAATACAGAACTGCAACCCCAGACCCCAAAACACTGGTCTCCATGATACCTAAAGAAAAGGAAGAGAAGGTGATACATGGTACAGTGTTCAAATTATTCAACAATCAGGGGGTGATTTTTAATTATTTTTTTTACATAAAGGCAGCCCCTGCCAGTAGAAACATAATGTTTTGTCATTTTTAGCCTTTTTCCCTGTTTTAACGTGGTGAGGATTCATCTAACAGCAGCATTACAAAATGATACAGTCAAGTTTATATTTAAATATGAAAAATATATTTTAAAGTGAATGATTATAGTTTATGTTGAATATAGAAACTCACCCCCTCCTACCTGTTGTTTTTAAATCTCTTTTGAGGAAGTACAAGTTTTGAGTGAGGGGATTCAAACCCTAAATTTACCTTTCATAATTCAAACTGTGTGGTTCCTATAAATATGTATAAGTGTGTAGTGGTGGTAGTGGTGATGGGGTGTTATTTAAGTTTCTACTTTTTCCTACTCCTTTTTAAACAGCTAAAACAGCAGCAAGTACATTTTGTTTTTATTTTCTACATTTTGTGTACTTTCTACGTTCTATGGATCTTTGTGTGTGTGCAGTACATCTCAGTACTTACTGGGAACATTACTGGGAATGTACTGGACTTATCTGATATCTGTACCTGGTGTGTAAAGCAGATATACACTGGGTATGTCCTACGTAAGTACCAACATAGTATCAGATACTTACCTGACACTTTTTTATGTACCTGATACATTTTGTGTATACCATAAATTGCTACCAAAAAGAAATTACACCAACAGTGTGCCAGGAAGTTTCCTTGTGTTAATGTTATTTTAAAGCAGCATGCCAGATAAATCTTAAATTGATAAAGCAGACATAAGCAGACAACAGAAAACTGGATCTATAATAGCCAAACACATTCCAAAACTGCAGTAAAGGTGACACTGATAAGAGTTTGACTCAGTGAAAAACTCACCCTCGTCCTGTGTGCTGAGAAGAGGAATAAAAGCACAATAAACATGCACACACCCCCGAATGAGATAAGCTGCTCGGGACGTTTGCTTGTGTCCAAGACGAGCCACAACACAAGCAGGACCAAGACTATTGCGATAAAAACCCTATGAAACACACACACACACAAAACAGCAGAATTCTCACTGATTAATATGCCAGACTATAAGTTGATTTTTTTTAAAAAACATATCCAGTCACCATTTTAGCCATTTCAAATTTGATTTGAAGCATCTGACTGCGGGCTTGAAACACCGACTGATGCTTTTCCCCTTGTACTTCTTGATGAGTTCGTATGATTTGGCAGCAACTGCCAAACAGGTGAGGACCACGAGGGCAGTGGCCCTCTGGAAATCCAGTACACAGGCCGCGATGAAGTACGCCACATATCCTGCAGAAGAAAAACATCCACGAGTCACAATCTCACAAAAATGTTCGGACTTGAATCAACCACTTCTGTATGAGCAGACTTTGAATATTACCTGCTCCAAGTATTCCCAGGACAATATATTTGAGGGGTTTTGAGTGAGCCTTGACATAATTCTCTGTGGCATTGATTGGCTTAGACACATAACTGGGAAGCAGAACAGATGTTGAGTCAAACTGTGAAAATTACTTAGGCTACATTTGAATGTGTTAGAAAATGTTATTGTTTTTTTAATTTGGTTTTAAATTTCAATATTTAACTATTAATACATAATATGAAATAATGTTTTACATTTGCAGTGCATCAAGACAAATGATGTGGTATTAACTAATCAATAGCACACATACAGTATCACACAGAAGCCATACAGTAAACAAGACTGCATTGAAATTATGTTTTAACCAGGAGTACCGTAATAAATGTAAATCTATTTTATTGCTACACAACAGAAATGACTCAACCTGACAGACCTCAGATATGATCCTAAGCCTTTTTTAGCTTTTTTTGGCTGACTTTTGACGCTGTCAGTGTCAGTAGTCCTCTCCTCCTAACAAAATGAAGCAACACGATCATCATAATGAATTGACTTTATGGAGCAGTAATAGATTTCAAAGAAGTGATTCATACCTCTATTTCAAAAGCCTGGTTGTCGATGCCGTTTCCTCTGGTCTGGGTTACATTTCTGTGCTGGACATTCTTTTCTTCCACTAAAAAATTTAATAGGTCATCATTTCAGTCCAAGAATCGGGGAGATAAACAGAATCATGCAACTTGAATATGCAGGAATGTGTTTTCAGGTTGTGCCTCAGTGTACTCTGAGAGATAAAATACTTTCAAAATAAGATCATCGACTGCTCATGTGTAAAACAAATTTGAACGAAACTGCGCAAACATAAATGACATGATTCAAAGAAAAGCAAAGCTAATGGCTTACTTGTTGTGTGTCCTCCTAGACCCAGTTGTCAAATGCTAAGTTGTAAAAAAAACTGCAAGAAAATATACTCTGCCCTCTTAACATCTTATTATTAATTAACAGACTTTTTTGCAGCTCTGATTTCCCAGGAAATACATGACAGAGGGAGGAACCAGTGTCATAAAAAACTGAACTTACCTACTAATAAAACACATGATTTAAACCTCATACTGGTCATTTTCTTAGTTTGTCATATTGCTTAAATGTCAGATGATAAGATGAGAGATGTTTGATAAATTGTACAATGGTAATATTAGATACATGTTTAATAGCAAAGACATTTCTATGTAAGCAAAAATGATCTACCCAAAAATTAAAAATTACTCAAGCTGCTAAATCAATAATCTGACCAAAGTGAGGACTTTTTATAGAAAACGATGGCAAAAACAAAACTTTATTACAATTTGCGATTGGTTGCTGAGTGAAAACTATAAAAGGCTTAGAATGTTATTTGGTAATGAGAAACAAAAACAATAATACTTTCCTTTTTTCCTGGTGGTCAGAGGAGAAAATTAGAAAATTTGGCATATATTGCTTAAAAGCCACCATTTAAAAAAAATCTAACTTTATTTTGCCTAAAATGCTGTGACACAGGTCCATTTGTCTACAGGTTACATTTGGTAATGTCAAACTTAATGTTTTATAAACAATTCTGAACTCTTTAATTTGTTGAAATAAGAACATTGAACACTGGGTGACAAATACTAAAGCCTCAGTATGAGTGTAAGTCTGTTAAATATGTATTGCCAAGCAGACTTTATACTTTCTGCATAATGATTCATAACAAGCTGTAATGGCAGCCGTTTCTGCTAGTTCAGATGTTTATGTCACACTAAAATCTATTATTCCTTTGAACTACAGTTATTCTCTGGTTCATACACACAATGTGGGCATAGCTTGTCTGTGATGACAAGTAATTTTAACTTAAAAGTACCATTTTTTTGTCACTTACTCAACCTTGCATGTGCTGGTACTCATTAGCTGAGATTAATAACCTGATAACAGAACTAACAGCACAACAGAATATGCAGGTTTAACAGCCCAACACTTTTTTATGTTCACTGTCAAACTGTGTTCCAGAAGCAGTATGACGGTCAAAGGCTGGAGTCAAACTGGGACCACTTGGATACACACGTACCCTTTAGTCACACTGCCTGCTGCTACAAATACAATTTATATGATACCAAAAAGAAAAAGAGGAAATATAAATGGCATACATCTAAATTAACTGTTGTTTAGTAGATTATTTTAATACACAGACATTGCACATATAAAACAGAGAGTAAACCAAGAGACTGTTTTTAATGAGTATTTCAAACTACAAGATTCCAAGATATGAAAAATACTATTATGATATTACAATATGAATAAAGGAAACTTTATTTAAATCACTACAATGGTCATGTGATGGGGGGGAGTAAAGTCTGTCAAAAAGGATTTCTGAACTTAGTTTAGGTAAAGTAGTTTTCAAACTTTTGAATCAACAATAATTTGCTTACAGTGATTTCCTTAGTTAGGACAGTCGCAAATTAAAAAAAGCAAATCTTTTAATTTTCTTTACTTCATAATTTCTTTTACTCATGTAGTCTATTTTTATGTGAATCAAAAGCGTGGATTATTTTACTGCACACATTTGGACTACGGTGTTTTGACGCGGCGGCTGCTGCCCTGTGTAAAATTTCCCTCCGTAGTGTCTTACAGGTTGTTAAAACGCCATATTCTTTCCTCTCAAAATAGGAAGGTCTCAAAATACAGGAAAAGAGTCTAACATCTGTTTATCTACTGAAAACAGACTAAATCATAGAGTATGACAATTTCAGTTTAAAAAAAAAGCACAAACATCAGAAACTAGGGTGACAGGTGAAAATGCTAATCAAAAGAAAGTGTCATTTCATCATCTATTTATTTTATTTTATTTCATTTTATTTTATTTTAGTTTAGTTAATGTTATTTTATTTTATTGTATTTTATTTTATTTTATTTAAGGCTATTTCAGGAGCACAGACAAGAGGCACCAGATTTTAGGGTCATCGCGGCTCAATTTCACGTTTGTTTAACATTAAACAAAACTTAATAACTCTTGCCAGCTCAATATGCGACAAAGTAATGTGAGAAGTTTTGTAAAAAGGCAAACGATCTTTTATTTTGGCGTCTGCTCAGCAGACTGGCCTGTGAGACTGCGAATAGGGCACGAAAAACTCATAAAAGAAGAGGAGAAATTAAGTTAACGTTAGCACCGTTAGCTTTGGTTAGCTATGTAACCCAAAACAGCTTGGTGAGCCCTAAGCGCCCACGGTTAAATGACTTCGTAGCTAAAGTGTTAGACAATTGGTCATAGTTGGATCAAATGGTAAGCACTTTGTATGCCTCTGTGTTTAATAAGTTTGAAAAGATAGTTCAAATATTTGTGCGTTAGCATGTTGCTACTCTGTTAGCTGGCTCGTATATACTAAACTTGCAGACAGTATAGGGTGATGTTTGGCGATGTTAGGAGCTTATAGCGTCTGTCCTTCTCACGTTCCTTATGTTTTGTGTTTGTGCATGTTTTGCCACGAAATTAAAACTTATACAGTAACGCAGAACAAATTGACGTATTGCTTAACCTAGTAGCTAAAGCAAATTTAAGACAAGCACGTTTCCTACTGCTAAACAGAAGTTTGTCATCTGCTGTGTCAATAGATTTTTAAGTTAATTTCGTTTGGATCTATGTAAGGCAGAAATAGAGGTATAAGCTGAGCTATATAAACTAACAATAAACGTTTTCTAGGTTTATGAGAATGTGCAACCATGGGCGACATGAAAACCCCAGATTTTGATGATCTTCTGGCAGCCTTTGATATCCCAGATGCCACCGGGCTGGATGCTAAAGAACCCATCCAGAGCAACCATGAGGGGACAGAAAATCAGCTAAAACACACAGGGATCTGTCTAGATGACAGCCTGCTGAGTAACCAAGCTGTCACAACTGCAGACCTGCCTCTTGTCAGTGTTATAGTGAAAAACACATGTCGGCAAGAGTCGCTGGAAGATTTCAGTGATGAGCTTCATTCAGGACGAGCATTTCAGAATGGGTTCAAGGGTCAGGATATTGACCCTGCAGAGTCGACCAACACTGATTTTTCTAACTCTTTTCAGTGTACTTTAAATGGGGAGGATTCAAAAGAAGCTCCAGAGAGAACTCATGTGCAACAAAAAACTGATGTAACTGCAATATTTTCACAGTCGCCTTCACATTTTATCCCAGTGTCTAGTCCCGGTTGTGAAGGGGCTCTGTTTAGTGGAGATAAAGTAGTTTCAAAAGAAGTGAAACCTTTTTTAGAAGCTCCACTTTTAGAAGAGCATATAGTCCCAGACAATCAAAAAAAGTTGGACCTTTGCATGTTTAATAACTCTCCCAAGAACACTGAAGAAAGCGGAACAGAAAATGGCGTACACGATGAGCTATCTGATGTCGGCATAAGCAAGAAAACAGAAGGAAACTCTGGAGTACACAGTGCATTTTTTCCTTCAGGTATTAATGAGGATTGTAGTAAAAATAATGGTAATTCAGAAAGCGCAGTGGATGCTACCTCCTCTTATTCACCTGCCAAATTTCAGACACCTAAATTGTCCTCATGTCTAGAGTCTCTTGTTGCTCTGAATGCTCAAAAAGATCCTAGTGAGCAGACTAATCCTAGAGAGTCATTTGCAATGCAGAATGACTGCATTAAAGCTAGCCACAAAGTAACCATGTCCCCGAGAAGCCCCAGAAGTCCAGTTGAAGCTGTAAAACGGTTAGTAAAACCTTCTGATAGCCCCGTGAGCATCTACAGTGATAGCAGTGGTAAAGCATCCCCTGCAGTCATATCTGGGTCACCCCCAGCTATACCCAGAGTCAGAATTAAGACCATTAAAACAACGACCGGACAAATAAAGCGAACAGTCACCAGTGTGCTGCCAGACTCAGAAACGGATGAATTTCATGCTTATGAATCCTCACCATCACAGAGTATAATTAGTGAGGATTCTTACTGCAATATCTCTCCTCATCAGCCTCAAAATGTTGATTGTGTTGTTGGAATACAAAATAAAGGTATATCCGCTTGCACAACCTTACCGAAAGTATTACACAGAAAGACTGAGAAAAAATTAAGGAACACTGAAACATTTCGTAACACTAGTCGTTCTGTGAAACGATCTGTTGGAAATCAGATGCATAAACCAAAAAAAGCGTCATCGACAACGGGCCAGACATCTAGCGCAAACTTTCTTCTTCCACAAGCGATGCACTTAGCGAGTCTAAACCTGGTTCCTCACAGTGTTGCTGCTTCTGTAGCCGCAAGACCCTCCCATCAACAGAACTCACACGTACTTTCCTCCACGGTGTGCAGTACTGTCCCACTGGTGCATCAGATCAAAACGGCCAACCCTTCTCCACATTCATTTCTTCCAAACACAGCTGCAGGGACTTTAAACAGACTTTTGAACAGTACCAACCCAGTGCCTGTATATGTGCCCAACCTGAGCCCCCCTGTAGAGAGCAACATCGACCTTCCATCACACGGATACTGCTGCCTCGAGTGTGGAGACGCCTTCGGCCTTGAGAGAAGTCTTGCTTTTCATTACAACAGGAGGAGTGTTCACATTGAAGTAGGGTGCACACACTGCGCAAAGTCCTTGGTTTTCTTCAACAAGTGTGCCTTGCTGGCACACGCGCGGGAGCACAAAAGCAATGGCACGGTGATGCAGTGCTCGCAGCTCCATTTGAGACCCATATCAGAGGAGCAGATGTTTGTACCCCTGAGTGTTGACCAGGTTCCAGCAGGTCCACACACCTATCCTTTACTGTCACATAAAAATGAACCAGTCCTGCCCTTGTACCCGGATCATGTAAATCACCACAGACTTCGTTGTCTTGAGTGTAACAAGCAGTTACCAGACTACAAAGCACTCGCAGGTCACTACCAAAAGGCATCGGAGGTTGTGGAAGTGCTGGTGAGTACATATTCTGGTAAATATTCTGTATATCTTTCTAGCATAGTCAAAATTATTTACATAAACAAACACCAGTGGTTCATATTGCTTATCAGAGCTTTGTTTTTAATATTTTTGGCAACTGTAGGCAGTATAATGAATCAATTTAAATTTCCTGTTAGAATATGAAGTCAAATGCTATAAAGTGCCTCATTTTTTTTGTATAAATCAACTTTTGAACTCTCAACCTGTACAGCAAAGATAAAGCTGTATAAGGTTTTGGTGACTCCGAAAATGTTTTTTGACTATTAAAAGGTGCTGCAAATAGTTTTTATGTCATCCGTGTTGTCATATTTAACCTTTCCTGCTTGTTTTCATCACAACAGATTTGTAAAGTATGCTCAATGTTATTGCCCAACAAGTGTAGCTTCAGAGCTCATCAGCGCATTCATGCTCACAAATCCCCTTACTGCTGTCCGGAGTGTGGCGCCATGAGTCGGTCGTCAGACATACAGAAGCACGTCAGAGAAAACTGTTTGCATTATGCTCGCAAGGCTTGGTACAAGTAAGCAGTCAAGGGAAATATAGAGGCTGTTAACATTTCTCTGGACGTGCAGGGCAGCGTTTTTTTTTTTTTTTAAAGTGATGTTTTCTTCTTTTCCTTTCAGATGTCTTCACTGTGATATGGTTTTCAGGACCCTACAAGGACAAAAGACTCACATTGAAGAGAAACACTGTGAAGTCTTTTACAAATGCTGCATCTGTCCAGTCGCATTCAAGACCTCCGAGAGCTGTGAAGTACATTTAAAAAATAAACACAGCACTAACAGTCAGTTGCCTCTGTAAGTTCATTTTATATGACCTGACTGTTATAAGTTGCACTCTTTCTTCAAAGATTTTTGTAACAGGGTTTTCCTTTTTTCCCCGCTTTGCAGGTTGGTCTTTAAGTGTTCATGTAAGGCAGTTTTCAAGAAAAAGCAGCTTTTTTTTCAGCATTTTCTTCAAAATGCCAACAAGCGAGTAACATGTGTGTTTAAATGTCCGGAATGCAACTCAGTATTTCCACAAAAGCATCTGTTAGTGCATCATTTCAAGGTTAGCTATAAGCAAGTTTCTTATAAAAGTATTCTTTGTCAGTTTCAAATATACAATCTTTAAGAAATTGCAGTTTGAGTTCTTTCAAATGGTATCTATAAATTTAGGCATCTGATATTAAGTTTTATGTAATAACTTCTTAGCATGAGGTAGAGGGTTCTGTGTTTTTAAACCTTTTTTTCATGTTTTGCAGAGTGTGCATGCAGGAAACACAACTGCAGAGACAGAAAAGGACACCAAAGACAAGACAGACTGTTACTCAGATTCTCATTCTGTCCTAAAACAGAGGTGCCAGGACACTCGTAAACATGCAGATAATTCCAGACAAAAGTCAGAACAAGATGGCAGAGCTCGCGTGAAGCCCAGTGGCTGGACATGTGGGGAGTGTCTACAGTGGTTTGCTGAGAGAGAGTCCTATGTTTCTCACATGAAGAACAACCATGGAAAAGTAGGTCCCTATGATTAAAACCATAGTTTAGACACAGTAACAACAGTAGCGGCGCTACTACTTTAGGAGAAAAATGGTTCATTTTAAAGGAAACTATTTGGATTTTAAGACAGGATTATTTCTGAAGGTCTACTTCGATTTGAAAGGAAGATTATGAAGAATATTTGCTATTTTAGTTACTACATGGTGTTTTTATGGAATCATTTTTACACAAATCTAATTTAAATTTAATTTTTTTTCCCAGCACAGGTCACATGATCCCAGTTAAACTTATATCAACTCTTGTTTCCAACTGTTTAAATGTTGGCTTCAGTGAGTGTGCGGAAAAGCACGCAAGTTTTTGTTTGTTTTGTAATGACGTGTTCAAAACATTAAGAATGCTGGTCAGCTGACCATCATAATTCCCCATTTTTGGTTCTCAGCCTGTGTCGGATAACTGTTTTGACCTTTTGCAGTCTGAACTTAACCTATGTTTAACAGCTTCATTTTGACCTCTGGAGCTTGGTGTATTTTATTAAATGTAATATGAAGAAAGTACTACAAACCCAACTTGTACATATGGTTAGAGCAAATACTTTGAAGTAATAATGCACCGGTAATTATTTCTAAATGATTTTGAATGTAGAGTATTTAACAGTCAAGGAAATTACTTCAGCATTAAGCTTCTCTATTCAGACCATCATCTTCTTTTTCAGTCTGTGAAGAAATATCCATGCCGACACTGTGAGCAGTCGTTCATCTCTGCAACCAGCCTGAGGAGACACGTTCGCAGCACCCACGATGGAAAAAAGAGAATTTACAGTTGTTGGTAAGTTTAGAAACCTTTTAGGACAGGGCTTTCCAATCCTGACCCTGGGGGGCCACTATCCTGCCAGTTTTACTTGATTTCCTGCTCCGATACACCTGATTTACTTACAAGTTCTTTAAAAGCTTGTTCAAATCCCATTTTGTTACAATCAGGTGTGTTTGAGAAGAGAAACCACTTACAGAATAGTGGCCCTTGAGAACCAGAATTAGACATTTTTGCTTTGACAATATTTAAATTCTCCTTGTAACTTGTTTAATAAAAATCCCCCATACTGTAGGTATTGCACAGATACCAAGACAATATTTACAACAAGTGTGTTACTGAAGAACCACATGCGTCTTATGCATGGAATTAAAAACCCTGATCTTGGTCAAATGCCAAAAACATCCATTCAGGAAATCAAAGACACTTCAGACAAGGTAGTTATTCTGTTTATTTATTTTACTTAAATCTCCCCTTACCTGAACATACTAATTTAACAAATCTTATTGTTCAGTGCCTAAAAGTGTTTGATTGTGATTTCCAGGGGTTTGTGTTGGCGACGCCTGCTGTGAGTGCACAGGCTGACAGCCAGGATCACACAGGTCCAGAGGCTCCTTCAGCTAAACGTCTAAAAACTCAGTTTCGCTGTTCAAAGTGTGGTTTTATCACCACCAAGAGTGCAGAGTTCCAGCAGCATATACCTCAGCACAAAAGAGATAAAAACACACCTCAGTGCCTTCACTGTGGCCTGTGTTTTACATCTGTGTTTTCTCTCAGTAGACATCTTTTTATTGTGCACAAAGTCAAAGATCCCAAGGAGGAAAGACGAGACAGAAAAAAGCAGGAGGATGGAGGCGTTGTTGAAAAGGAGTGCGGCAGTCAGCCGGTTAGATCAGCAGACGCTGATGAGACGAATGACTGTGAATCTTTGCTGGATGGAGAGTCAGAAAATCCTCACAGTTCCGAAACTACTGACTCTCCTTTAAAATGAAGTACTTGCTCTCAGACAGAAGCAGCCACTCTCCAGCAATGAGAGCCACATAAAACCTTTTTTCTTTTCCCTGACGTCTGAGCCACATTTATGCTTCAACATCAGACTGACGCAGAGCTTTTGTTGTAGCTTGCTTTAAAAATGTAACACATTGCAGGTTTCTAACGGTCATTTCTCATGGAGGTATTTGTTTACACAGCTTGTTGCTTTGCTGAAAATTAAAGCTGGTGTGAATAAAGAATATAAAAATTAACCGGCTGTAGCAGAGGCAGTTTGCTCATAATACACTCAGAATAATCATCACTGTGCCTGCTATGTTTTAAATGTTTAATTTTTGTGGTTTACGTTTTCATTATGACGTCTTCTTTTCAGTGTTGCATTAGCTGTTTGAACTGAATAATTTGTCCATCATTAGTCCCCCACAGACTTGAGAAAACACAAACACTCTAAAATATGTGTTTGTAGTTGCTGTTGGCTTTAGAAAACTCGATGCAACCTTTGGGATCTAAATTGGCAGCATGGTGTTCATGTCATTAAAACTTTAAAAAGGTCTCTGATTTATGTCTAGGATCTTTACACCTTTATGTCGATCTAACCCCCAAAACAACAATGGCAAAAACTTACCTCCCCAGATATCCTTGATTGAACTATGTGAATGATGCTAAAATAGTATAAGAAATATGACTATTATGACAAAATCAAAACCTTAAACTCACACCGTTTTTCATTTGTAGCTGTTTTTGTCTTTTCTGACACTTCCAGTTAAACTATGCTTGTAGGATGTATTTTTTAAATTTTGTTTCAAACCAACACAAACGCTCACACAAGCTGTTAATTTGAAGTTGAAGCATAAAACAGCTTTTATCGATACAGTAAACAAATATATTAAAGCAAATAATTTTTTAGAACTGTTTTTTCTTTTAATTACTTCACCTTTGCATGTTTGTAATATGGTAATCCTTTCAGAAATTACTGTGTTGTCATGTTGTTAACTCCATCCCAGCAAGATTCTCAGGTATTTTTGTGTAAATTAACCACTCTACTTAAATTGAAGTAATGGATTTTCACGATCGCAATCTGTGATAATGACATTTGTAACAATCATTTTTTTACGTTTTTCATACAGTTACTTAAATGAGATTCAAATGGGGATATTTACTGAAGGACAATGTTGCACATAATCCTGCAGTTGAAATGTATGATAGTTTAATGTTTATGGAAATGTTATACTCTTGCATTTATTATAAACACTTAACTGAAGGCTTTTGTGAAAAGAAGCCCGCTGAAGTTAGGCTCAGAACAAATGCTTCTTTTAGGTGTCAGATACT
>JAVKLF010000011.1:9400771-9427187 GCA_034783495.1 Millerichthys robustus | reverse complement strand
TATGATAATGTTGCACAGTTTTACAGATTATTTCCCTCCCTAGGAAGGTCAACAAGGACAACATTGTTATTCTCGACTCATTAAACTACATTAAAGGTAAACCGCGAAGCAAAATGTGCTGATTAATTATTATGAAACACTTTTATTTACCTTTTAATATGCCCCACAGGGTACCGCTATGAACTCTTCTGTCTCATCAAGCACGCACAGACACCACACTGTCTGGTTAGTCTGAAGATGATCATTTTAAATTGAAATGAAACATTTTGCTGCCACAAGTTGAAAATATCATGCTTTGTTTTCATGAAGGTACATTGTTTGACATCAAATGAAGAGAGCTCATTATGGAACAAAAACAGAGAAGCTGCTGACCAGTACAACCAGGACACGTGAGTGGGGAAACGCCTACGCTGTATCACTGTCATTTTATTAATCAGTGTCAAAGTAAACCTAGTTTTGGATTTTAATTGCCTTGTTTTAAAGCTTTGACGCATTAGTCCAGAGGTTTGAAGCACCGGACTCCAGGAACCGATGGGACAGTCCTCTGTTCACCGTACTGAAAGATGACGAGCTGCCGCTTGAAGCTATTTCGGACGCACTTTTCAAAAGAAAAGCTCCCCCACAGAACCAGTCTACTCAAAGTGTAAGGAAGTTCACTCATAATGTTTTATTACATTAAAAAATATGTTTAGTACACAAAGTTATGTCATAAAGTAAAGCGTAGCAGATTTAAACTTTCCAGCTCCAGATGTAACGTATCGTTTACCATTATATCCCCCACAGCAACCCCTGTCTTCTGCAAACTTCTTGTACGAGTTAGACAAAATCACACAGGACATGTTGATGGTGAGTATTTGTTTATTTCTGTTTGTTTGTTAATTAGTCAGAGTTCCTGCTGTGCTTTACATCTGAAAAAAATTCAATTCAGGAATATCCAGAGTTCAAGACTCAATGTTTAAAAAGGTTTAAAAGAAAATACACTGCCCAACCAAAATAATGGTCACCACCTGGATTAAACTAATAGTTAGTAAGAGCCTTCCACTGGATAATTACTGTTTTAGCTGGTTGCAAGTTATTTAACTCTATCTGATGCAGTCAGCTTCTCATTTGTGAAACAACTGTGTTTACACATCCTGCAGTCATGAAAAAGATGTTCATTCTTTTCAGAAGGGTCCAGATTTACCCTGTTCTAGAGTGAAGGGTGTATTAGGGTATGAAGCGAGGCAGCTGAAGTGACATACTCGTCATGCCTACTGCCTACTGTACAAACCTGTGGAGGCAGTTGTTCATCAACGGGATTTTTTTTTCCCTGGTGGCACCGCCATGCTCTAAGATGACAACAGCAGGATTCATTAGGCTGAAATTGTGAAAGAGTGGTTCAGAGCGACATCATCAACACATGGACTGACCGCATCTAAACCCCATTAAGAACTGTTGTGATGTGCTGGAGAAGACTTCATGGTCCAAATCTCCTGTCATCGATATGAGATATGTAGAGTAAAATTAAAACTGGACAGAAAATAAAAGCTGTGACATCGCAGATGCTTGTGGAAACGGTGCCACAGCGAATGCGATGCTGTAATCAAAGCTAAAGATTGTCCAACAAAACATTAGTGAGTGCTCTTTTGTTTTGGCCAGGCAGTGTATTTGTGTTTAGGATTCACTCTGTAGTGTATTGCAGGTATTTATAGGTATTTTTGGCATGTTTAAAATGAATACCTCAATTTTATTTCAATTGCTTTTCAACTGGCTGGTAATTGATGTAACGCAGTAGAAAAATCACCCGCTTTGTGATTTAACATTTTACACAAGTGTCTTTCTGCTTAATTAGTGGTTAATTAGTCAGTTGATTTGATTGAAAATTAACAGATTTCTAGACCGGTTTATTCGTGTTTGTCTGTCATTAATCTTTTAAATATGTGGGGTTTTGTTTTTTTAATAAACATTGTAAAATATTTTTCAGGCAATTTTGAATGCCCAAAAGACAAGTGTTCCTGGGGATCTCATCTCAGTTCCAGGAGCTACAGAAAAGATATCCTTTCATAATCACAAATAATTGTCCTCAGTTAGCAAGTAACCAAAGAGTTACTGTTACCTTAGGATATCGGTTTTCTTGTGAAACTCTAATTCCAGGAAGGCTTGGTCTCACTCAGATAGTGTCTGATTTCTGAATTAATTTTCCCTCATCTGCTAAAGAAAGTTACATTTGCTCACTGTCAGGAGGCAAAGGCCTCAGCATGAAAGGCTTCCAGGAGGTCGTAAAAGCTCATTATTAAAGGTACGACAGGGCAGCGAAGGTAAAGGTCTCAGCTGTGATGAACTGATGAGAGATCTGACTGAAGAAGGCAACCAACCATCATGGTAGCCAAAGCAAACTCTTTGATTATTTTTTTCTTTTCTCCTTTGAACTTGTTTATCTGAACAGAGCTAACTTAAAAGCACGTAGCCTTCAATGAGGGATGCATAATTTAAATCATCAGTTGCATTCTGTTATGTGCCTTAAAGCCCTAAATGAAAAGCTGTAATCTTGGAATCAGTTCTTCATGAAATATACTGCTAAATATCCTCTATTAACAGCTTACTGTCCTTAAGCTGAATAACGTAGAGCTCAACCGGAGCATCAACATGGCAGAGCTGCGGAAACTTCGGCGGCAGTTCATCAGCTACAGCAAGATGCACCCGACAGAAAACACAGGACAAATTGCCAACATGTTTGTTCAGTATTTAAATAAGAGTCTTCATTGAATTTTCTAAGTTTTTATTGTTTGTTTTATCAAATAAATATATTTAAATGTGCTTTTACTTCTGCTCATTAATGTTGATTGATTATTTCCACATTGGTTTTAAAAGGTAAACTTTATTTAGCAGTTGAATGATATCTAAAAATTTGAGTTGGTGTACAAAAAGACTTTCCCTCATTTTAATAAAACAGCTCCTTTACATTGATAAAGCTACAATACCCATGTTTTATTGTGCTTTCACTGAAGTAGCTTTGGTTTAAGTGACACAATTTGATTCTTATTGTATTTGAAGGATAGAAACCAAAAAAATGATGCATCTTGAAACCCTACAGGGTTGTTGATGAGCTTTTTTGTTTTGAAAAAAATGTGTCACATGAAAACGGTTTTATTTGCCAACTGAACACTAGTTTTCTGAAACATCCATCACGAACTAATTTATTGCATTTTTTTATTTTTATAAAAACAAGGTTAATCGTACTGAGTCTCAATGAAGATAAGTTCTGGTCCCATCATACTTATGTGATCTACACTCCAGTAAGAGCGTTCAGATCAGTCAATCCGATGTTCCAAGATCCAAACTAAAATGTAGAGCTTGAATATTAAGCTGGTAAATAGGATTTTTTTTTAAACTATGGTTTTTATAATCAAAATCTCTTTTCTTAGTAGTAGTAAAATGTTGGTGACTAAAGCACTTTCCAAGTCTGTATTCTGTAAGAGGATTGAGAAACAGGACTTGTAAACTCTTATTTTGCTGAGTTTACAAGTTTAATCAATTCACTGCAGGATGTTGATTGAATAAAACTGCACAACCAACCAAATGTGAAATAAAGAATACTAGTCACCAGTATTTCTAATATGTATTTATTTAATAAAAAGTTATGCACGTTTCAAAGATTAAACAAGGTTAAACCTCTAAAAAAAATGTCAGAAATAAAAACAAGAAAGCAACAAAGACAAAAATTTTAATGATACAAAACATTATTTTAAATCTATGGTATTAACAAATTTACAAACATGATTAACTTATAACAATATTTCCAGAATTTCTTTCTCCTTTTTTATTGTGTTCTAGTATTTTTCTTCAAAGGGGCAGCTGTGCCAAAGATTCGATCCCAGTGTCTGAAGAATGGGGCATAGTTACTGCTCGGTTTCTGGTGGTGCATGTCATGAGCCGGTGCACCCCCCAGGAGCCCGAAAGGCACCAGATGGTTCAGGGCCCATGGCAGGTCGTAGCCTATGTGGTCCTCCACAGACATCCAGAGGCTGAAAACCGTCACGCTCCAAATGCTGAGTGGATGGCACTTTAAAAAGACGGGGTCCATGTTGCTCCAGAATCCCACGGTCATCAGTTCTGGGATGCTGAGCTCCTCCGTAGACCATGAGAATGGCGCCATGTACTCATGGTGGATTGCATGAACCCAGCGGTAAAGCTGGGGATTCTTATGATGGACATAGTGCCAGATAAAATACTGAGTGTCAAAAAGGAGAAGAGAAGCCAGTGATTCGGTGACTAACTTGAACAAAGTTGGGGCCTCCTTTGGAAGTGTTGGTGCTGGCAGAAAGAGTGTGCCAATTATTACAGCTGGTAGAACGAAGAAAATGTGGTTAAACAACGCCATCATGAAGCTCTTAACCATCATCCTCAGCGTTGGCCGCCTGTCTGGTTGGATCTTGTACTTGTGGAATAAAGGGACCCTTTCTCCCAGAAGGTCCAAAATTGCAAAAGGCATGCTGAAGAAACAGTAGCTGGAAAAGGCGAGTATGACGAGGAAAAAGGGAGACGAGATGAGAGACCAGTGGTGGAGACACAAATGGTCCCATAGTGGCTGCAGGAGACGGTCCGATGGGCTGAAGTGTGGGGACGGCAGAGGCAGCTCACTGATGTTCAGCATCTTGGTGCGGAGCCGCTGCTGACCAAGATTGAGTCCAGTTTTATACGGTGGCGTTATGAAGGGACTTTGCTCTCAGTCAAAAAAGAACAGCAGATTTTCTTCAACCTGCATTTCAGTGTGTATGAAAACAAACCTACTGTACACAAGATTAACAAAACCATTCAGTACGTGAACCGAACACAAAATAATATGCTTGAAGAAAGAAAGAAAGTTTAGCAAGATATATTTCTATTTCAAGTCTTGCATTTTTACTGTAAATCATCTGCAGTGTTGCTGGACAGGACAAAGAATTATGTTGTTTATCAAACTGTTAAGAGTGGTTAAAACAGTTGTCCTCCAATGAGTTGAGGGTTCAATTCCACCACCATTCAGTCACATTCTAAAGTTCTCTTGCCCAGTGTCTTAGCAAAATAACCTTTTATTACAATGTGATGTGTCTCATCGATGTATGGATGCAATCTAAAGCACTGATTAGTCTCTATAAACGGATTTATCCAGATTATCTTCATAGAGAGATGTATTAGAGTGCTGAATGAATGTGTATGTGAACAGCTAAATGAGGGTGCAGATTGTGTTGTAAAGCACTTGAAGTATCTTGGTTGGATCGGAAGGTGCTATACAAGTACAATCCATACCATTTACCAGACTGGAGGAATTTAGCACATTCTTCCACAAAGAACAGCTTGAACTCAGCTCATGTGCATGAGTTTCCTGAAATGCGCTGCTTGCTTTCTATTTCTTTCAGATTAATGTCCGGACTTTGACTTATTAATCTAAAACAGGAATTAATCACTTTTAGAGAGTGACTTGTTTGCTTGGAGACATCGTTTGTTTAATGCCCCATTTTCAATTAATGATAAATGGTCTGTACTTGTTTGGATAGTATGGCTCACATAAGGTCACTAAGATCTGAGTTTATGCTTTCTTTTCTTAAAAATAAAACAGGTTTGATATTAGATAGTGCATGCCATGCTCAGTTTTTTTTACATTTGTTCAATTCATAAATGTTTTATATAAATTTAAGGGTATATTGGGTCATTTAAAACAAATATTCTAGAAGATTTGCAAACTATGACATCAGACATGTTACAATCCTGACTTTGTTTATTGCATCTTTATACATAATTACCAAGTACAGTTTAACAACAAATTAGTATTTTGTGTAAAAACTCATAAAAGTACAAAGTTTTACCCAGCTGACATAACTTCAGGACTGACTTCTTCCTTAAAAGAAATAATTTCTCTCAGCATTTCAGAGTTGCTTTAAATGATGACTTTATTCACAAATTGTAAAGTTAAATCATGCCTTACAGTTGTAGAGTTCTTACTGACTAAAAAGTGAAACTAAACTATGGTAAATATCATTTACAGCAGGGGTTCTCAAACTTCTCGGGTCTGGAGACGTCTACAGCTCCCTCATAAACCTCCTGCTAATTAAAATGAATTTACAGCCATTTTAACACCTCAAACTTTCCCTGGAATAAATCAATTTTCTTATTTGGTTTAGTATGTTTGTTTTAATGGTGCATTGTTTCCCAAATGTATTTATGCAGGACCCCCAAGCTACAGCTCATAGACCCCTGGGGGTCTTGGGACCCCAGTTTGAGAACCTCTGATCCACAGTATAGATGACTTGAATAGTGAGTGATCCAATAAAGATTTATTGTGAAAAGTGATCAATGTCATTAAAATGATCAGAATTTAGAAATCTTAGGGTTTTTTTTTTTTACAACAAAGCTCTTCATCAACAGTTACTTCTTCTCACTGGCTGCCTTCCTCGAAACAGTTTTGTTGGAGTTGGTATATTTTTGTCGATCATTTCTAAAAACAGAGAAAATAAATAAATGAGTATTTGTTGACGGAAATGTCTTTTCAGATGAACAATTTCTACCATTAGTAATGCTGACAAAAAACAAGGTGGACACTGCTGTCATGTAGTAGATGTACCTGCTCATTTTGGCCTTGTTTCTACATCCCAGTCCTCCCTCCCAGTGACTGGTGCGAGTGCCCTTCGTCATCATGCTCCCACAGCTAATGCACGGCTTTCCATTGTTGTAAGGCTGCAGGAGGACACAGAAAGTAGATTACAGTCAAAGTCTTTGAAATCTGAAGTGTGCTGGTGCCATGTTTCTCCCCTTTATTGTACTTTGTAATATTTTCAGTCTTTACTCAACCTGTTCTTTCGCACAAAATCCACAAATCATCCTAGAGGCGAGCTCCATGGGGTGATCCTGGTTCTCGTCGTGGCAAGCATCACAGGCGTAAGCCCGCCCACAGCAGGGAAATCTAGGAATTTTAAAGCAAAGTCCTTTTCAAAGCTCCAAAGTGAACAGTTTGGGAAAGAGAAAAGTTTCAGCGAGGATGATACCTCAGCCAGCGATGGCTCTGTTTGTAATGTTTGCATGTTCCTTTGTCTGGCAATAGCTTTCCCTTCTGTACAGCTGGATCTCTTATTGCTTTGTAAATACCAGCACCTGAACCTGCACAAAAAGGAGCAGTAATCAAATCCTGTTTACCTGCATCTTTTGTTTACACACAGCAAAACAAAGCTCAACCTAATTATGTGTTAATGCTTTAAGTTTGTAAGACACTGAGCAGCTTATTGAATAATGTTATGAAACTTTTGTTAGAAAGCCAACTGGAACAATTACTTTGTTTTACGATCTAAAGTCTTATCCCTTTAGAAACAAAGTTTAAGTGCGTTCTGACCTAATTTGTTTGAGGAGCGAGGTTGGATATACTGAAATTTTGTGCTCTCAGCCAGTATACTGAGTTTGCCGTGACACTCTTCACAGTTAAACTCTTTTGTTTGCCCGTAGACAACATTCTGTTGAAAACAAAAGACAAATTATTTCACAGGTCAGATATAAACTGTACTTTTTGGTCTTTCTTGGCAGCCTTTCACAATGTTCATCACCTGCATAGGGACCTCCTGAGAGCAGCTGAGGCATCCCAAAGTGAGGTCACAGTCCTGAAGTACGAGATCAGCGGGTGTAGCATTATGGAGGTCCAAATATCCCAGCACGTCACTGTAATGGTGCAGCATGCAAGGCCTGAAGGCAGCACTGATGTCTGCATTACATTTTTCACACTGAGCTGTGCAGGGAGTCCTTCCAGTGAGCATCAGATCTGCAGTCACCTTACATCTGTAAACGGCACCAATGAGTCAGGTTTACATCTGAGGTTCCAATTGAAACAATACAACTGTTTGTTCATGATTGTTACCTATTACACTGCAGGCAAACTGTGATCTGTTGGGCGACCACAGTGGCTGTGTTTTCTCCCAATCTCAGCCCCACCAGCTTTACCTCCGTGCCTCTGCGAGGATCACTGATCTTGATGTTCTCCACCAGCTGACTCGCCTCCTCCTGCTCACCTTCGTCACAACCTGGACTCTCCTGCTGCACTGAAGCATCTCTCATCCCTGACCCGTCATCTGTGTTGCAGGTGTCCTCATCTACATCTACAGCTGCATCACTGGTGGCAAGATCAGAGCTCTCACTTGATGCCACCTGGAGCTCTTGATATGGGATGAACTGCAGTCCAGCTTTTTCCAAATCAATGTCTTTTTTTAACTGAAGAATAACATAAATGTAAAAATGTATCTAAGGGTTAAGGAAGTGGTGAACATTGCAAAGATGGAGAGGTCCTAGCATCGAACTTTGTGGGGCTCCATGGCACAGCTATGACACTCTAAAAACACCCGCTAATGATTCAAGCCAAAAAGGTGCGATGTTTTAGATCAGGTGTGTCCAATCCTGGTCCCGGTTAAACTAGTTTACCCCGTTCCGACACACCTGATTCAGTGATTGAATTTTGAATTCCTTTTTCAAGTTCTGCAGAAGCCAAAACTAGCTTGTAGCTTTGACTTCAAATGAGCTTCTACTTAAGTCTTTTCTGTTTAAGTACACTGACATTGTTAAATATAAAAACAAAACACCAACAAAAACATTTCACAGTATTACCTGTCTGGCTCCTTCGGTAAACAATCTCTCCAAGCTCCGATCCAGCCAGCGAAGGAAAGGTCGGAAAAGTAGCTCAACTTTCCCCAGCAACTGGTTGGTGGCATGTTTAGCTTGAAGCCACTCAACAGATGCTTGCTGTACATGCCTGCATAACCAAAGATTTGTAGAAAGGTCTGTAAATACTGTTTTGCCAAGAATACTAATTAGTAAATGCGTAATAAAAGAGAACGTATTTTACTTTGCCATAACTGGTGGTAGCTCTTGATCCAATGGTATATCTAATGTGAAAATCTGAGAGGCACAAAACAAGGACTATTCAGTACTTTATTAAAACATTATTACTTTAACAATTAGAGAAACTGAACTACAAATGATAAGAGTGGTCTTTACCTCTAGAGGATAATCGTCTGGGAAGCTCACCATTATATCAACTTTTTTCAGATCAAAAGGCTATAAAATACAAAGTTTACAAATTCTAAAACAATCTCTTTACAATAAACAAGTTTTAGTTTAAATTATATGTTACAGCCTATGTTAGCTTATTCAATAAAGAATAACATCATTCAAAAATAGTCAATGATCTAAGTGAAAAACAAGAATTAAAAGAATTTACCCAGTCTGGATCTGTGGCCTCTACAGATGCCCTGTAATACGTCACTTTGCCATCACTTCTTTCCTGAATGATCAGCTGATCTTTGGGGAAACGCTTCTTCAACTGTTGGATCTCAGTGTCTCTCAGTTTCTTGGCTGTATTCTCAGTCATGTCACAAAGCTTCACATCCTGAAGTGCGCCAGGACGGTACACTGGTGGAAAGCTCGCTGGAGCCTTAGATGGATTTCCAGCAACAGGCATGCCATCCACCAGTAAATGTGGTGGATGCCAGAAGCGACAATTTTCCTCCATCGTGCAGCACCCTGAGAGAAAGTAGCGACAGGGGCGACAGACAGCTGCAGGGGCAACCCTGGGCTTATAGGTAAACAAGGGCCTAGTCCCCTCATGTTGACCTTGTGAATTTGAAGGTGCAGCAACTAACTGGCTGGATGCCCCATCAGCTTTGCTCTTATCTCTCACGTGTAAAAATTTGCACTTATTGCCATAATTGCAACGTCGTCCTTGAGAGAAGAAGCGGCACACCTGCTGCGTTTGAGAAACTGACTCAAATTTACCTTCTTCTGTGTTATCTTCTCCACCACACTCCATTTTTATTACCTGAATTAATAGCACAATGCCTTTTGTTATTCAGAGAAACTTATTTTTAATATTGTTATAGCAGAAAGTTTTCACAAAAGTGGAAAAACTATGTACACAATTTTTTTTATTTAAAAAATCACTGTGTATTGTACTGTGCTAAAGCCTTGATTCATCCCTCACAATATATAAGATTACAAGATGTCTGATCTTCGTGTAATCTTTTAAAATGGTGTTTCAACGTTTTTCTTTAGACTTTAGGCTACTTTTTCCACTCATGTAAAATACATTTTAACAATAGAGAAATAAAAACGTTTATAAATATATATTATTACCTGAACACCATATAAGGTCGGTGAAAAGCTTTTATTTCAGACGATATGATGAGCAGAAGTTCTGTCGAAACCTGACGCTTGTCAGCTGACACCACCACAAACACCCCTCTTCCTCTTTTAAAATTAGTGAACTCTCGCTGGTAGAAGTTACAATCTCAGATGTCCTTGCTGTCACTTTTCACCTACACCGAAACGCTTCGAACAACACCATAAATGAGTAAATAATTAGCCAAGTTTGTTGTTGAATAACTTCAAAGAACTGCGCATGCTCAAGAGCCACTCGAACTTACTGACATTATATATCGCCACCTACCGGCTCGGAGTACTAATAGGAGAGTGCGCAATAAACATTTTTTACTCCAAATGCTTTTTTTTTTACCCCTTCCGTTGCCCTTAGGTCAAAATGACCCTTGAGGGAAAACAAACAGTATTACATAAGCTCTGTCAGAAAGCCAACTGGGGTAGGTTGTGAAACCATAATTCTTTGCTTTTCCAGCTGAAAACAATTCTGCCTGGGGTTTTCTGTCTCTCTTGAGATGCCAAGTTGGCTGTCATTTTTTTTGGTTGTTCATAGAACTTATTGAGATTTTGAAAAAGACAAATAAAAAAAAGTTCTGTGATGGACTTTGCAACCTGTCCAGGATGTACCCCGCCCCTCCCACTGTCTCAGCTGGATATGGTCACCAGTGACCCCGTGACCCTGAAAGGAAGAAGCGGGTTAAGATAATGGATGGATGGACAAAAAGATTACTCCTCCTGGCCACCTCCTACGAGCAACCCAGTCCTAGTCCCGAAACATAGGGCCCAAATAAAGCATATAAAGCATCTGTGCTTGTTGTGTTACACTTTATTAACAACACATCTTCATGTACCATGTTTTTTAAGATTTTAAACAATTTTATACTCATTTTTAAACTTAAAAAACAAACAAACTTCTGTTTCAGACTGCTTGAGAATTTTAGATGATTTGGCGCAACTGTGTGGCCGAAAACTTTCCTGCAGGTTTCTGAAGTATATAGTGTTTTTAATCCCTGATTATTGTTAAAATCAGAAAATGTAGCAACAGTGAACTTAACTTTACATAACTTTTTAACACATAATTCATCTTGTTTAATCTACAGAAGACACTTGAAGCAGGAAGTCAAACCTCACCAGGATCATGGTAAACCTTACAGGGTAAACCATACTGTTGCTGTGATACCTGTGGTTTACTCTATCTCTCTATCTATCTGAGTTAGTTATGTTGCATGAAAAATACTGCAAAAAAATTATTGATTAAATATGAAGACACGTGACCAACATAAGAAAAAAAAGTAAGCAGAAACTTCAAACACCAAAATTATCAAAACAAAACAGCAGGAATTGCGACTGTCCGTGTAACAGGGGGGCTCCTGCATGCTTTCTGTTAGAGTTTCCAGTCTGCTTGTGTGTCTTTGTCTTCCAAGGCACCTCTGTGTCAATGATGACCAAACATCGAGTGTTTTTGCTTCAAGATGAAGAGGCTTTCTGTCCACACTGCTGCTCTAAGGGACCAGGTCATTCAGCAGAGTTCCTAAAACCTGGGAAAGCTTTTCAAGCTTGTGCTGATCCTCAATGACCTGCAAGCTGTCCATGAGTTGTTCAGTGAGTTTGATACATTTTTCTCTCAGATCGTCATTTCTTGCTCGTTTGCATGGAGGCAAACCAGATTCCGAGGTCACATCTGTCCCTGTAAAAAAAAAAAAAAAAAAAAAAAAACAAAGAGGAGTTTTTATTTTTTTGTTTAAAAATACAAGCAGATCTGTATCACAGTTGTGTTCTTACCGTTTCTCCCGTTTGCATGTCCTGCATGCTCACCTAAATGTGTGACAGCATAACGTGTTTCCCAAACAACTGGATGTCTCTCTAAGGCCATTCTTAGCATCTTAGACGCTGTCTTCTTATTCCTTTCTGTGTTATCATCCACCTGGCATTTCAATTTGATAATTGAGGATAAAGATTTATTTTATTCTAAAAATCTTTACACTTACTCTCCCATCAAACTAAAAAAGTTGCATGTTCAGTGGCTGTCACTGTTTCTGTTCTATAATCTGCCCAAATTGTCCATCACATCACAGCAGCAGAACTAGTTTGACCAACCTTGAATCTAGGGAATGTTGCGATCTTGCTGATGAATATGGCTGCTGGACATCCCACCTTTTTTGAGGTGTGCAGTCGAGGCGTATGGCTGCCAAAATACTACTCCGCCGAGGAAAATCAGGACTTAACGTTACGTCTAATATGTAATAATATGTAATAATGTAATATATGTAATAATAATAATATATATGTGTCAGTGTCATTTGTGTCCAGGAGTGAACTCACCTTCAACCTTGAATACTTCCTCTTTTGAGAAACCGCGAGGTCTTTGCCTCGGTGGCAGACAAGCCTTTTAGAACCCACAAACATAAACGGGATTCCGGTGAACTCAATAGATGGCATTCCAGAACCGCCAGCCCACTGCCAGTGTACCCGGTTCATAGGTGACGGCTGCCAGTCTGTGAAGCAGATTAATCATTTCATTACTGACTCTGAACATCACTGTTACTCAGAACATGCTGAGATTTTAATGGTTGTTTCCAAGATTTTAAAGAGGTCCTCGTTCAGTTATCACATCAGCATAATACAGTATAGAATACTGTATTATTGATGTAATAAGTTGCCTATTTAAGGATGTCATACTTTTAACAAACTAAGAAGCTAATGTAAAGTACGTGGAGACCGTTATATGAACTTCTACGATAACAATTGCTGTATGAAATTATATTTAATGTTGTTTAAGATCAAACGTGACAGCACTCAAACGCACACATCAGACGAATGTGGCTAGCATCATGCTAACATACCTCTTTATTTACAGCTTTATCTAGCTAAGACCACGTTGCTGGCCTCTAATTTATTTACCTTTGTCATTATAATGTCGGTCCACAGAAAACGTGATAAATTTAGTCACCGACTTTTCCTCCAGACTTTTAATAAAGATGTCCAAGTCCGCTGAGCTTTCAAGTCGACTCATATTTCAGCTCAGAAACAAATTCAGCGAGCAGACACAAACATCAGCTCACATCAGAGAGTCAAGATGTTCAACAACAGCAGTGCTGTCCATCTGAGCCAATCTACACTCAGCTTTATATAAACAATAACAAAAATGGGGGGTGGGGGGTTAGCCCTAGGAGGTGTGCTTCGTACATTGGATTAAAATGTTTTTCGCCCCCTACAGGCTGGAGGATCACATGACGTTTAATGTATATCTGCATGACATTAGCATAGCTTAGCATGTGATAGAGACAGAGAAACTAAAACAACAACAAAAAAAGAAAATAATATCTTTGATGTTTAGTTTATACTAAGATAACACAGCCATATTTGTTTGTAATCCCTTGATGCTAAAACTATTATTCACATTTTCTTAGTGTTAATTTTATTTTTGTGGAGTTGATTTTATTGTTTGTTCATTTTATTTAGATTTATTTTCACTTTTAATACAAACTCAAAAGACAAAAGTTTTATATTTCTTTGGTAACAATTACGTCAGGATGAAAACTCTGTGATGAAGGGATTTATCCCAAAGCTGTTGAGATCTCATAAATAATAAGGGTGAATTAATTAAGTAGCCTAATTTAAATATTGTTGATGGATAAATAAGATTCGGCGTCCCCTTTAACAATTGCTTAAAAAACGGAAAAGGATCTCCCATCTCATATCCTTTTGGTACTATAATGAACAATTTATCATGTGGAGTGGGAGCTTTAAGTTACCAGTTAACCGGGGGGTGTATGAATAATTTGTTGCACCAGTTGTCACTCGATGCCATGCTGAGTGAAAAGTACAAGCACACCCACAGAACAAATGGTTTATCCAAGCTGCTGTATTAGACTGAAGCATCTAACGGTCCTCTAACAGAGCCTGTGATTTTTACTCCAGGATGGATCTCACAGACAACATTGCACCTATTTGGACAAATTACTTGGGGGGAAATTCTCTGCTGCAGCCTTTTTGGGACTCACTTAGGCTCAATTACACAGACTATTTGAGATCTCCACTCTTCCCCATTGCAGTGACGGTCTCTTCCTATTTTGTTCTCTGCATCCCTTATCTGGTTTGTGACATAATGGGGGACAGGTGGCCATGGGTCCAGCAGTTCAAGATACAACCAAGTCATCGACCGACAGCTTCCACTTTGCTGCACTGCACAGGTGTCACCTTGTACAACCATGTGTTTCTTGTGCTCCCGGCATCCATAGCCCAGTGGATGTGGAGACCCCCTGTGGACCTGCCAGACCAGGCGCCGACCCTGCTGGAGCTGATCGTCGGCGTGATAGGCAACCTCCTGCTTTTTGACTTCCAGTACTTTATTTGGCACCTGCTGCATCATAGGATCCGCTGGTTGTACGTCACCTTCCATGCCATCCACCACAAGTACTCCTCTCCCTTTTCTCTTGCTACCCAGTGTCTGGGTGGCTGGGAGCTGGTCACAGTGGGGTTCTGGACAACAGTAAATCCTCTGATCCTAAGATCTCATTTACTCACCACATGGGCCTTTATGATAGTACATGTGTACGTTTCAGTAGAGGATCACTGCGGTTACGATTTCCCCTGGTCCACATCACGTGTGATACCCTTTGGCATCTATGGAGGACCGAGCAAGCATGATGTGCACCACCAGAAACCCAACACTAACTTTGCGCCTCACTTCAGTCACTGGGACAAAATATTTGGCACACATGCTGACTTCAGTTTCTGTAATATTAAAACTTAAAGTGTGTTTGACAGCAGTAAGACAACAAGCTTGTGCTAAGATGTGGTTGTGCTTGATATTTCTCTTATGAAAACAACATATAAATGCATGCATGAAACTGTGAACATTGCACAAAAAGTTAGACTTTAGTTGCTTTCATTTAAACTTAAACATATTGTTGAAAACATTTTAATAAATAAATATATTTCTCTCAATTTGATTTGGCTTATTTTTACTTTGAAATCCATCTCGGGCCTCAGACTTGTGTTTATTGTAGCTCATAAACAAACATTTTCAGAAGAAAATTAAAAAGTCTGTCTATTTAAACTAATCTAACTCTAGATTTGTTTTAATTTGACCTTTTGTTTGTTGTTTATTCTTAAATTTAATTTTTATTATTTCTGTTATATTTATATATTTTTTATACCCTATAGTTTTATGTTTCTGAGGTCATGTAACCTGAGCAGTAACCTGACTCTGATAAAGAAGATGGTCATATGAGTGCAAAAGTAAAACCTAAGCATACATCTGACCACTAGGTGTCAGCAAAAGACGTTTTTACGATTTTAATTACCCTCTAACGATTATTCCTTATACTCTCAGAAAAATAACAACAAACGTTGATTACAGGAAATTAACAAAGCTTGTAGTACTTTTCCACGTTTTAAATTTTGCGTTGCTAGTTTTCTTTCGGGGGGCTCGCTTTCTGTACTTCCGGGTGTGATGGTGGCGCTGTCGGTCTGCCTCGCGCACAGACCTGTCGGGATATGCTATATGGATAGCAGCATTGGAGTTGGCAGGAGAGACATGTTTGAGTAGAAACACTCATTATTTATTTCTTACATGAGCAGTTCAGCGTTAACGATGGGGCAGTGTGGCGTCACGTCCTCGAAGACTGTCCTGGTCTTTTTGAACTTGATATTCTGGGTAAGTTGTTGGGGGGTGTGTTGGGGTCTCCGTCAGTTGTTTTTCAACGTGCGTCACTCGAGCTGTTTGCAGTCAGCTGCTAAACTGCTAGCTTCAGCACATCGACTTTTGTTAGAAACGTAATAGTATAAAGTTCAGTTAAGAGATATGGTTAATTCGCTGTGTAATTCTCCTCTCACGGCTACTTGTAGTATATATTTTTGCAACCCCCCTTTTGCTTTCAGTTGAACTTAAACATTTCGACCTCCCCGTCAAGGGGGTCTTCTTGTAAAGCAGACCGGAGATGATGCAGCAGGACAGGTTGGCCATAGAATTACATGTGATTACCAACAAAGTTCATTTATATACTGTGTTACCATAATGCAGTAACAACTTCAAACACAAAGTTTGAAACATGATGGTAGCATGATTATGATGTTGAATAGTTTTACTGCTTTTGGACAAGATATCTGTTATTCAGGTAGTAAACTCAAACCTCTTAATGTCGGGAAACTCCAAAAATAAAAAAGTGTTTAAGAATTATCAAAATAATCTGCAAATAAATGTGTCAGAGACTACTTAATTTGTGAAAAAAGACCTGCATGTTGTTACAGCTACTTGAAACTAGCTTCTTAGTTTACATAGTACTTCTTTTTGTCCTGATACCTTTCATCAGTGAGTGGATTTATTTCTTTTTCTGAACAACTAAATAATTGAAAAGTGTCACTAAGGTGTGGTTTATGTCTACATTTACATGAATACAAATGAAGAGGTAAAAAAACTGTTAAATTACTGTTTTAATTATTTGTTTTACTTTTTTTTTGCAACCAACAGGCAGCTGCTGGCATCCTGTGCTATGTTGGGGCCTATGTCTTCATTACTTACGATGATTATGATCATTTCTTCGAAGATGTGTACACTCTCATCCCAGCTGTGATCATCATAGCAGCTGGAGCTCTCCTGTTTATTATCGGGCTCATTGGATGCTATGCCACAGTGAGGGAGAGCTACTGTGGACTAACAACAGTCAGTAAACACTATCAACATAAGATTCTATCAGCTTGTTAAACTGTACTTATCAGAACAATTACCACATCACATTTTTATTGAACACAAAAATGCAGTGAAGGTGTGAATAATGGATTCAAAGGAAGTAACTTGAACAGCTCAGAGTGTCTGATGTCCATTTGTCCTAAATCTTGAATTTCGATCTGCAGTTCGTCATCATTCTCATGCTGGTTTTCATGACCGAAGTGGCAGTGGTGGTTCTTGGGTATGTTTACAGAGCAAAGGTAAGAAAGCTATACATTTAATTTATGTATTTTGTGACAGAAGTGATTTTTCTTATAGCACTCACACAAAAACATTGTTTTTTCAATGCAGCCATGTCTGTTGACCAGTGTAGAAAACGCTTATGTTATACTTTTTTCAAAACTTCAGCCAGGCTGAGGATTTTTGTGGGCTCTTGACTGTGTGCCTGAAAATCCAGTATTTGGATAGCCATGTCAAATGATTTGTGACATATCTCATCCTCAGATGTCCTTGTGTAACCTGTCCAAGTTTGCTGTCATCACAAAAACAGTGTCCAAACAGATGACATGACAATGGTGTTTTTCTTTTTGTTCTCAGGTTGAAGATGAAGTAAATAGTTCTATCATAAAAGTTTATGATGAGTACAATGGCACCAACAGCAATGCCCAGAGCCGTGCCATCGACTATGTGCAGAGACAGGTGAAAATCCTAATAAAGCCCAGCCTGTGTTTTACCTGTGTATGTGAATCATTTAGCACCAGATTTTACATTTTATTGTTTTTTGTTTGTTTGTTTTCAGCTTCAGTGCTGTGGAATCCACAATTTTTCAGACTGGCGGCATACCCGCTGGTACGAAGAATCAAAAAACAACAGCGCTCCCATCAGCTGTTGCAAGGCTAACGTGGCAAGCTGCACAGGGTCCCTCACTCATCCTGAAGATCTTTATCAGGAGGTAAAAAAAAATCTAATGTTCTTATTTTAAATAGAATAGAATGACTTTTCAAAGTTTAACATGTCTTAAAAAAATTGTGTGCAGGGTTGTGAAGCTCTGGTCGTGAACAAATTAAAGGAGATCATGATGTATGTCATCTGGACTGCCTTGACATTTGCTACCATCCAGGTATTTTTATCATTTGCTGCTTTTATACTTATATTTTTGTTTTATTTATGTACATGTTGGTAAATATTTAGTGTGGAAATCAAGAAGTCGAAAAGTGCCTAAACTATCATTTTGAAAACATCAGCTATTCTTGCCTTTATAACTGCGTACATTGAATCTCCTATTCACATGGAGGCACCAAAATTTAGCAGTTTTCATCACAGGAAGTGTTCAGTAATATTAGTTTTTTCAGATTGAGGTTAATTTACAATCACCATTCAGTATTTACCGATATTATTAGCTTAAGAGGAATGTACTACAATATACATTGTTTTAATTACTTGTACAAACCTGATATATTTAAATTAATCCAGTAGGTGGCAGCTGCATGAATTTTGTCTTAAGCCAGTTGTATCTCAGAATTACCTGCTGGATCAGTTTATTTCTGACTATATATGTAAAATTTCAGAAAAACAAATTTTAAAATTTAGGACAGTAGTTAGGAATAATAACAATTAGTTAGTTTAGTTGGTTTGCAGTTTGCTTTAGTTCAACCACTAGATGTCACTACAACGTACAAGCTGAACAGTTTAACTTAAAAGAAAATCTTGCTCAAGGACCAAGAGGTTTTATAGCTACTGAGGAGTTTTGAATGTAAAATCTAATCTTGTGTGACTTTTGTGTTCCCTCAGATTTTGGGGATGCTTTGTGCATGTGTTGTGCTGTGCCGCAGAAGCAGAGATCCTGCCTACGAGCTGCTCATTACAGGAGGCACTCCTGCATAAAAGGGCATAAACTTTTCTCAATATAACCTACTTTCAAAATGTGTGCAGTTGGTGAGAGCTCAAATAAACCTGTTACTATACTCAATACACTCACAGCAGTAAAAATAATTCTTTTTCAAAAAGCTTCAGGCCAAGTTTATTGAAGAGGATCATTACATCTTTTTGATCGGAGATTCTAAAAGCTTATTTTTATCAAACAAAGTCTTGTTAGTCATTTATGGAGATGAAGGTGAACAGTGTAATTTCATTTTGGTAGCATTTAGTGTGTATAGACTGTTTTATTTATTATTTTCACATCTGTCAAGTACTTGAATGAAAAAGGAGATTATCTTGTACCTTTACCCCCAACTTCTGTTCAATAGTAGTTGAAACCTTACCTTTCACCTGCAAAAGAGTCAATTGCAGTCATGTAACCCTGTAACGTAACTGGTTATATCATATCAGAGTTTTAGTTTAAGAAGGAAATCCTGTGAATTTGAAATGTTGTTTTATCTCAATAGATTTTATTTTCATTTCACAGCCGCCTATTTTTGACTTTCAAAGGCAACTGATTTTAAATTTAGACTAGTTGATGATGATATGTAGCAGAGATAGGACTGGAGAATATAAGGAAAAGTCTGAAATAAAATACCTCTGTTTACTGGTTTATTGTTGTATTTTTTAATACAAAAGTTGAGTGAATACTTCTTCTGTCTAGGTTAAAGTTGTGTAAGATGCTGACCAATGGTCCCTCGATATATAGAAACTTCATATGCAGATCTGTGCACGCGTGACTTAGCTCACAGCAGAACTAAGCGTCTCAAAGTGTCAACCTCTGTAAGCGTTTGTGCAGCTTAAATTAAACTGTGGTTTTTGAATAGCGACTGACTTAACGGATACCCGCTGCTAAGTAACCAGGACCCATAGAAGACGGGCTATGTGGCTACAGTACAGTACAGTACAGTACTAAGTGCACTCTATATATTTTAAAATAACCTTAGCAAGAATAAACCAGCAACAACAACAACAAAAAAAAATTGTACCAGAAGCCACACTTCATCAAGTACAATCATCTATATAAAAAAAAACACTTCACAAGCTTTTTTAGCTTTCGGAATATTTATTGTTACAAAGCATCAGACAGACAATAAAATTTAACAGTATAAATAAACCTTTAGTGCCAAAACCTTCCACAAGAGACCAAAAGAAATTCTACCAGAGAAGTTTGATAAGCACTTGACATCAGCAATGAAAGTGACCGATACATAATAATAATAAAAATAAAAATACAGTTAATAATGTGTGCTGCTGTATCTTAACACCCATATATACAGATTCATATATGTGAGAAAATATAGTTCGTTAGTAGAAACAAGTGTTATATGTTGATTACCACCTTCTGTTAAATGCATTGCACAGAGCTTACATGAATATATTGTCTGTACCGACCACCAGGAGCTGCATTAATATCACACATTCAGTTTATCCTCTTTTTTTCTTTTCTGGTAGTGGGCACCTAGTAACCGTGAGACATGCGGGTCCATCCACACTCTCACCTAGGGTCAATTTAGGGTTACCAATTAATCTAATATGCATGTTTTTGGTCTGTGAGCATGCCAGGAGAAAACCCATGCATGCCCAAGGGGAGAACATGCAAACTCCACCCAGAAAGGCCCACAGCCTGTAGCTGATACGATGATATTCTTGCTGTGAGGCACCAGCTCTAACTACAGTTGCAGTAATAGATGCAATAAGAATGTCTGATAAACTGAAATTACAGGACTTTTACAAAATATACATGTGGAAATGTAGTTGTTACTCAGGCCTTCCGGTGGCTGACAGGCAAGATTTATTCTTGAGTAAGAAAAGAACCGGGGACTAATCCAGAAAAGCCATTTCTATTTACCATCCACCAGCCATCTTCTCCTTTCTCTAAGACTATAACAATGTCACCAACACATAGTGACAGTTCATCGTGTCCCTAAACAAAGACACAAGTCATGAAGTCAATAGGTTATTCTATAAATATGTACAGAACAAAATATCTTAATATGTCTGCTAATTAAAAGAGAAAACCAGACCTGTGCGTTGTAGTCATATATAGCTTTATACTCCTCACTGTTTGACTGGGCTGTCCGAGATCCAGGAATGAAAGCATAAACGTTGTCAGATGCTCCTGCTGAGAAGTAATCAGTTACTACAGATAGAGATTTGTAATATGTAACTATATCATATCCAGGACTTTTTGTTATTATTATTTTATGTAAACTTAATGTATAGGACACTCTCTCTCGCAACTCTGGTTCTAATTTATACATGACCATTTTAAGAAAAAGAACTTAACACATCTGCTGACAGATTTGTTTAGCCATGCAAACCTCCCCCACCATAAATAACTCATTCTCTCTAGATGAGCTATCACACTATGACAGTCTCCATTACCTTCTAAACTTTTGCTACAAATGAGCATATCAGCTTTTCCACAGTTCTGCCACATCTAATTTTCAGTTTAAGTGTAAATGAAGACTACCTACTGTAGTAGCTGCCTTTGTTACTTGCTGTTATCGTGAAGTAGATTTTACATGCCTTCATTAAAAATTGGAATACAAATTCAATTATTTTGGTACTATACCAGGGGTTTGTGAATTTGTCTCATTGATGTTCGATTTAGAGCCAAAGGTCCCTGTCAGAAGATTTGAAAACCTAAAAGATGAGAAATGTTCTCAGTAAAACACACACAGACAAAATCAGATTTAAAAAATACATTTTGTTAATCCTTTAACCTTTTCTTGACGCCTTCAACAAATCCTGCACAGCCATTCCTGTCTGTTGAACCATCATTTTTATAGTAATCCTCATATTCAATTGGAGCTGTGAAAATTAAAAGTCAAATAAGCACCAGCTGCCTTCAAAGTGATGTCTGCTGCAGCAACAATATTAAAATCATGTCTCATTGTAGAACATATTCAAATCACAGGAGGAAGGTGGCAGGCGATGCCTACCTGGGGGGGTTGGGTTGGTTTTCCTCATCTCCACAAAATGGTTGTTGTCCGTTACGATGTCACAGCTTTCAAGTGTTTTTCTTATATTTTCATAACACTGAAAGAAAGGTTTGTTCAGAGGTAAAACCAAATATACATAATTTGCTGAAGTGACTTTTACCACATTTGCATACAACCCGCTACACCCACCTCATCGTCTCTGACACACTGCATGGATAAATGGTTACAGTGCACCCACAAAGAATTCCTCAAAACGCTGATCCTGTCTTCTTCTTGCTGCTGGAAAATCTGCAGAACAACAGTTCCAGACTATGAAAACAAAACCCTAGCATTCTTCGAAGGATTGCATATTGCCTGCTAACTTTCATAGCCGAGTTTGAGAGCAGTTTTTGCTAGAGTTGAAAGTAGTGTAATGCTTGATGTTGTGCAATGCTGCACTCATTTGTGATTTTGCATATTCTGCTAATTTTAGGCAAAGATGTTGCGTACATTGTAGTAGCCCAGCCGTTACCGCACCAAATTTTAGCTCATCATCTGTCTGGGCTCAATATAGTCTGTTCTGTGGTTTGTGAGATATTTTGCAAACAAACAGAGAGCTGATTCTAATGGTTAATGGCTAAGTTCTAACAGGGTTCATACACTTTTCCAATATTAAAATTCAAGCATTTGTCAAGCATGTAAAATATGTCAAACTTATGTCAAACTTTTCCAGCATCAAGCTTCGGAGCCATCTGCACCTTTTGAGCGACTTTCTCCATTAAGCTTCATAACCCTGGCACACACATCATTCCCTAGGTGTGATGGGAGCCTTTCAACAATCTAAAATACTCTGCAAATGATTAAAATTCTCCAAGTTATAGTATTAATATGAAATGGACTTGTAGGCAGAAGAAGTCCAAAAGACAGAGGCACTGCACACATGACGAAGCACAGCTTATTTTGGGCAATCAAACCACTAGCTAACCACCTTTACTGTTATTTTTAATGAAAATGTTTTGTTGTGGCACATTTTAAAGTACAGTAGATGACATAAAACCTTAGCTTGAGCCATCCTTTAAATATGAACAATCAATTTGCAATTTACCTGCAAAATTGTAAGCTACCTTAAATGTAAGATTCCTACCCAATACTATGTGTTACAATTTGCATGGTTCGAGAGCACCAACTCTCCCATTGTGAAAAGGTCCTTCTTGCATATTGTGCAAGTAAGCTAAATGAGGATTTGGTCCTCGATTTAACCAAGTTTTGGCATTTTCGAGTCAGCAGCCAATAAATGGCAACTGCCTGGCTGTTTTTCTCCAGCTCACTGGTGTAGTGAGTGACTAGCAAGACACGTTACGTGCTAGAAGTAGGTCTGCTTCATAGCTAATTAGCTATTTTAAATGCACAAATCTAGCACAACCAGACAGAGTACAAGCTGGAGATCTGTCTCAACAACTGAGACACCAAACTTTAGCTCAATATTTGTAAAAAAAATGGAACAAATTCTAGTGATTTTTGTGTTTGCTAAAATTGATTTGCTGTGGCAGCCATAATGAATCAAGTTGACTCCAAACGGTAATCTGCTGCAGACCTATGTCCAATCGGGGGGGGCGTTACTTTTTCACAGAGGGTCCGTTTTTAATCTGCTTTTTGTGTTTTCAGTTATCTTTGCCTGACAATAAAACATTTGATGGAACTGTAACAGTAAACTCATGGTGATGCTTTTCTTTTGTGTACTTGTCCTATTCTGTAAGGTATCACTGATAGCCAATCATATGTTGGTAAATGTCTGCTTTAGATCTGATGATGCTATCTCAAAGAGGAAGAATCTGCTGCATGCGGAAGCATTTTTTTTAATTTTGTGAGTCATCATGTAGTCTGCACTGGGGAAGTACGATATGTCTTAGCTGACAAAACAGACAGTTTTTGGTGCTGTGAGTCTAACTTTGCATTAAATTTTAAAGAAGTACATTAAGAACAAATGCTTCCTGCTTCATACCTCACATGCTTCCACATGTGTTGTTTCCCATTCCTGACGAATCTTGTCGAGTTGTTCAACGTTTGACCTGTACTGCTTCTCTAAACACAAACAGACAAACAATGCACCAGTTTTAAATATGATATGAGTTTTAAATAACACCTTAAACAATCTTGATTATTGTATTCTGTGTATTAAATTATTTTTAAGTTAACCAAAATAGAGAAGTTAATATGACCACTATTCTGAAATTAAAACAAAAAAGCTTTCTGGTAAACCACAGAAGCTTCCCTGATGAAACATGTTTTCAGTACCAACTAAAGAGTCCTACTTCTTTTATGTGTTCTTCATCCTTACCAGCTTCGGCTGCAGCATCTCTGCACTGTTTAGTTTTACTGTTCATCTAAAAAAGAAAGAAACAATAAAACAATATTAAGTTGATGGACCTCCTTTGCATGTGAACAACCAGTTACTATGGGAAGGTACTGCTTATAAGGCTGAGTTTATCTGTAACTCCTCAAACTGAAGAAGTCTCTTGGAGAAGAAACGGTCTTGTTTCAACAACAAAAAAATCTGTCCAACCTTTTAACAAATTTTCTCCCTGTATTATTGAGATGTATCAGGACATAGGTTCCATTTTCAGTGCCTAAAGCACATCATGAAAGAAGTGTTATTACATAGTCAAATTTTAGACAGACGTTAGAGGTAACACGCAAAACATGTTTTGAGTATTATTTTTATTTCCTGAAACACTCTAAAGACTTGCTCTAAAGACCTGGACTACTGAAAACTATGATTAATGGGGAATTAAGCAGAAAATAGTGTTTTTTCTGGTTTGTGAGAATTGGTTAGTTGTGAAATCCTGTTAATGGAACCAACAAAAATTTGACAAATGGAGAAGCAGCTTTAATTTAGCGATGAAATCCCTAAGAAAGGATGAAACTAGTGTCAGGTTGTTGGTAATTAAATTCTGACTCATTTCACTTTGTGTGTACTGAAAGGTGTTGAGAGTTACATTTTCATCTGATTTTGCTTTAAACACAAGTGATGATGACTTGTTACTGCCTGATTCAAAAGATTGAGAGGTTTATTTTTGCACAAAGTACACTTTGCCTTAACTATTCGTATTTGAGCTCTTCTGAGAGTTTACCTTACGTTGAAATCTACACTAGGTTTTTCAAATGAAAAATAAAATCTTCCATTACGCTGTTTAATAATGAGTCACACCCCATTTACCTTCTCAATCTGTTTGGGAGTGGATGTGGGACAGATGCCCATCCTTTCAGCCGTTTGCTCAGCCTCATCCGCCTCCCTGCAGCGTTGCTCATACAACTTTTTAGACTGTAGGAGTCGGAAACAGAAACCCAGTGAAACTTTGACACCTTGTTCATGAACAGTTCTCGTTGAGCTCTTGGCAAGAAAACAAAAAGAGGTGGAGGGATTCAGTTGAGGCCGAGATGTGCACCAGGAAAATATAAGAGACCACACACATCCTTCCTCTCAGAAGCAAAAAAAAAAAAAAAAATCTGAAGCATTTCAACGGTAGAAACTATCCTCTTGAGTTGTTTAGTTCTATTTTTAATTTAAAAAAGTATATTTCTGAAGTGGTAAGCAAGGAAAGTCTGACAACTAATAAAATGAACTGTCCTGACCTCAACTGTTTTCTTATGGAGGGAGACTTTTGTCTTCTGTGCCTTCTCCATGATGACTTCAAACTGTGGGGCAAGAGCATTTGTTAAAAAGAGGAAGCTTTTTTTGTATTTCTTTATTATGTGTTTATTAATCAAAAAATAAATGTAAAATAAAGACAAATACCTTTTTTCTTTGTTCTTTCTGTCTCTCTCTGAACTCCTCCATTCTCCTCACTTCCTCCCTCAGGAGCCCAGACAACTGAATGTGCAAATTTCCTACATTTTCAATTTCTGGGAAAAAAACATGAGGCTTTGAGTACAAAACTAGTTAAGTTTTAAAAAGGAAAAAAGAACAAAAGCAAACAAAACAATGTGGTTACTATCGCTCATGCTTACCTGCTTTCATGTCATCAAATGATGCTTTCAGTGTGCTGAAAGAGGAAAAGGAATCAAGTGTTTCATGAAAACAGGTTTCTGCCCTGGCAGCTATGATTCACATAAAGAATAATAAAACATTTAGGCACAAATAAACCCACATGCACATACCAAATCTCTGCCACGCCCCCAGCTTTCCGGGCAATTGAAACCAGTTCCTTCCCATATTTCTCCTCTGCTGATGCCCTACAAAAATACAGAACTATAGCTCACACCAGGTTTGTTGAAAGATCTTATTCACAATTCACAGTAAATTAGTCAACCTACCTCATTTTCAAGAGCTCCTCCATGTCTTTGCATGTCCGCCGACCCTCATTGAGTCTCTGAGTAATCGTCTCGTAACCCTCATTGCTGATGAAGTCTTTTCCCTAAAGAAAAATGTTCCAACATACTTGTCTTTACATCCACAATACAAACTACACATATTTTTAAAAAAGTGTCAGAAAACCTTTAATAACATGGGTCTGCATTTAAAAATACAAAGAAGACATCAACAGTGTATTTTTCCACACGTAGGTAATGTGGTATGTCAAATAAATTAAAATGCAAACTGTTAAAAGCAGCCTGCTGAATGGAAAGAAAAAACACATAAGTGGAAGAGGTGTCCAGGGCCGAGGTGCCTCCAGAAGGTTTTCAGTGGGTGGCATTGTTGATCTTGAGGTGGTGCATCAAAACCTACAAGCACCACCTTGAATGCTGAAGTTTTCAA
>JAVKLF010000011.1:9354735-9391712 GCA_034783495.1 Millerichthys robustus | reverse complement strand
TTATCTCCCAGTCTGGACATTCTTTTTGGAGCGTGTTATGACCTGGATCCCCCGCACCCAAGGGCGACTAATAAAATAAAAGGAAAATGAGGGTTTTAGTCGCTACAGTGAGTGTCATTGTTCGAATGATTAGGACACATTGCATCACTGTACGTATTTGACCCATTGCACAAAATCTGTGACCAAGCTGTTAAAATAGAGGTAACCATAGCAACAGTCTTTGTTTCAGGTTGTGTTGCTGGTAGTTTGTTGATTTTGATTCGTATAAGTTTGATGTAAAAATTCTATTACATATATATTTTTAAAAATTATATTATAAAATTTATGTTACATGAATACTATACAAAATATGTTGTAAAACTGTAGATCTCAAATGCTACTTTTTGTTTATCAGAAACTTAATCACACAAATCAGAGGCTGTTTGTTTTTTGAACATTGTAATCCGGGTGTTAGGTCAGATTATTAATGTTAACGGGAAATGACAGATTTTCTTTGTACTAGCAAAATATTAAAATTTCATTTTTGTTTGTTGTATTTTTCAAGTACTAGGACATTTGTTTACTTTTTGTAAACAAATTTACATGGTGAAAGTAAAAAACTTTGTAGGTGAAAGTAAGAGGGGCACTGTCCAACAAACTTTAAGCAATACTCTTCCAGTTTCACACTTTTAGTTTTTTAGTTTTGTTTAGTAAACCTTTTAAAAACTTTACTGTGTTAAAGAATGTATGAAATGAACCTGTTTGGAATTAAAATCTCGATCTGTTTTCTGACTTTTAGGCCTCTTTCCAGCGCTCCAACAGTCATGACAAAGTGCGAAAAATAGTAGCCGAAGAGGGCCGAGCAGCTCGAAACCTTATTGCCTGGAGTGTTCCTCTTGAGAACAAAGAGGAGGAAGGTTAGTAGCTGCGTGCAAAGAAACTTCCAATTCATCCCGTTATTATTTAACTGCAGGTATCACTGTGAAAATTTAATTTGATGTTGTCAGGACTTGGGACACACATCACAACAGAGTAAACTTAAGTTACAAGAACTTTGACCAGATTAGTCATCATTTGCTCAATGTTCTAAATGAAACAGAGTCTGATCAAGTTTTTCCCTCGTTCGCTTGTGTTTACAACCCCCTGAAGCAGAATCTTTATATTCAGTATTTTCTAAAGCCAGAACCAACCAGCTACAAAACCTCATGCATAAACATTATGAAAGGAAAGACTTTCTTCTGTTTTGTCAAATGCAGTGCGGTTTAATATATTCATGTTGTGTACCTTATTAGCAAATTAAAAGATTAATAAGGTTCTCTTGAGGGTGATGTGTTTTTCCAAATACTTTTACTCCAGCAGATCTACTGTAAAACAAGCTAGTGCTATTCTAAAATGAATAAACGCTCTTTCTGATGTCCCTACCAGTCTTGTCCTCAAGCAGAATTTGACAGTTTTTAAAATCTAATTTAGTTATTATGAACTTCAATTATTTCTCTATTTTTGTTCAATTGTTTAGCACTCCCTGTAATTATTGTCATCTTTCTGTCATTAGGACAGAACTGAAGGGCTTTAGATAGCCGTGGCTCATTATTACAGCAATTTATTTGAAAATTGCATCATATGATTAAGTGAGTCATCACATGGTGATCTTTATTAGTCTTTAAAAATAGTCTGTCACGTTTATGAAATGATGGAAGTGCAACACAAAGAACATGCTTGTTAAAGAAGATAATACGAACACTGCCTTCGGAAGGAGGGGTTGAAGATGGTAACCTTTACACGGGCCTGTTAAAAAAAGAACTGCAGCCTCACCTACATTCTAAGTTTCAGCTTGACGTTCCTGTTATACTTAAGATTTCTTGTTATTTATATTCTTGAGTTTGACAATTATTTAGGTTCCTGAATTTCTGTGTTTGTTAGTTTCTGTTACTAATTCTGATCTGTTACACGTTACCGTATTGTTTATTTTAAATGTGTGACATTCAAATATATCTTCATTTTAAAATCAATAACTACCATAAAATCTAAACAATGTTTTGTTTCAACTTCTTTTCCGCAAAGTCAAGTCCAAAGGCAACTCTAGTGGCAGTTCCAGGTCTCACAGGACCAATTCTGGACAACCGAAAAATAAAAAACAGGTTGGTATTTTATTCTGTTCCACTAGAGGGCTCTGTTCACCATCACTTTTCACATTTTAAAACAAATACCGGGCAAGTGTACACTTAAGCTTTAAGACTGTAAATGCCCTGAGCAAAGCAGAGTTATTGTTTGTTTACAGATTTTGAATAAAAGTTCAGGTAAGGTTCTTGAGAAAGTGTTCCGAGGTCCAGTTAAAGCATCTGTCAACATTTTATTTAAGAAAATACAAATAAAAATACTTTTAATCTTTAGATTTGATGTAATTAAGAGTAAATAATTTACATGCAACACATACAACCTGTCCCATCCATCAGAAGAAATGCAATTAAAAATTTTTAAAGTGAAGTTGAGATGTTTTCAACATAAGTTTTTGTTTCTGCGATGTTTAACACTGTGCTTCACAGAATGCAGGTGTGGAAATTAAAGGCACATCTGGAACCTCAATGGACAAGGGGGCTGACAAAAGCCCCACTAAAGTCCGACAGCCACGGAAAGTGGACCTGCGAGCACGTTATTGGGCCTTCCTCTTTGAGAACCTGCGTCGGGCCGTGGATGAGATTTACGTCACGTGTGAATCTGATCAGAGCGTCTTAGAATGCAAGGTTAGTCTGTTCTGTGGAGCAAAACTCTAGATAGAAATCTAAAACCAGGATGTCATTTGCTTTATTTTATGACCTTTGGTGAAACTGGATGTTATATTATTATTGAACACTAGAGGGGGACCTTGAGATTACAGCAACATCTCTGAAATATCATGTCCCTGTTGATTGCAGCTTATGTCAGACAGCCGTTTATGAAGGTTTGTTGGTAAAATAGTTATCATATGATCTCTCTCTTTGGGCTCACATCTATATTGCACTTACGCTGTGTTTTGTTAGGCCTTTTCGGAAGCAGAATTTGGGTGGTTTTCTTATTGCCCCACACATAAAATTAAAAACGCTAGACTAGACAGCTTTGTTTTCTTGAGACAGTACGAAAGTTTACATGACAGTACTGACAGTGAGTCCAGACTTTTATTGACTCTCCTGCCATGCCACTTTATGCTGAACATGGTTCTGGTGACGCCTGCGGTCAGCACCGTAATGTAGTTCTTTGTGGTGGGACCGGCATGGTGTCGGTGCCACAGTGGTGGTCCCTGTAGTGTGGTAAGCAGGCTGTCTGTTGTCCTATGTCAGAAAACAGGCTGCTAGGTGTTTGTTTCATTCTCCCACCTCCCTTCCTACCACTGTACAGTATCTCTTGACACTCTAATGCTTTCTAATGGGCATGAAGCCGGTTGCTGTTCATAATCCTCCATCCCACCCAGCTTGGCCTTAATGGACACTGATAAATGATGGAGTCATCTGGAAAGGAAGCAGAGTGCTTTGATTGCCCTCAGCCACAATCCCCCAGTGTAGCTGTGGGCAGTCTGTGTTGTATGCTCTCACACAAACAGTCCACCCTTTTTCATCTAAAAATGTATGTAGGTAATCATCATTGGGAAGTGATGCCTAATTATATTTCAAGACTGTTTTTGTGATTTCAAATAAGAACGTCCGTGCTGATCTATTACACTTTGTTTTGCTTCTCAAAGGGAGATTGTTCACTCAGCAGAACGGTTGATAGATTTTTATAAATATTGTCTTATGGTTTCTCAGTCAACAGTGGGTGGACAAGGTTCTCAGAATTCCAATTTGCTTTAAGACTTTATATTATTCTAAAAGAAATTGGAACGGATTATTTTTGACTGAAATGCTTTGAATGATAAATAACAGAAAAGTAAATTATTTACTTGAGGTCAATAACGCTGATTTTGGCTTGAACGTGACTTTGCTTTTCATTTTTGTTTCAGTGTATGGAACACAGTTTTTACAGGCCACCTTGCTTTATGACTGTGCTTCTTGAAGGTTAAACATCAGTCATTTCTCATGAAATGTTATATACGGGTTGCATTTGTGTAGATGTTTCTGCAGACATGCTCGGAGAATTGCTCTGCTTTTGTTCACTATTTGTATATCTGTTCAAGCAAATCGTTCTCCAGCTTCATTACCAAATGCCTTCATTAACAAATGAACACCAGCCCGTAGCTGTGGACTCCGACAGTTGACCAGCCCTAATCAGCAGACCTGCTGCTGGACACATCTTTCACTGGCTTTGACTTGTCTATTAACTAAAAGCACTGTGAAGCTTTACTCTCAATTACCACTCCCTTCACGCTCCCCATCAATCAGTTGTGTCTGTTTCATTAGAGCTCTGGGGAGGAAAAAAAAAAAAGCTCCACACGGGCCACCACTTCTGCATAACCAATCCTGCCACTTCAGTCCAAGTGCACATAATAGACATTTGTTCTAAAGAATTGGTCTTCTCTGTTCTTCCTCAAAGCTTTCAGTGAAGTGTTTATCTCTGCGCCGCTTCTTCTTTCAAGATAAACTATTAATCTTTGTAATATCCTTCTTGTCGTTTTAAGTTAATCGATCAAATGTGGGCTCTCTATCAGCTTTTTGAACACTCGTTGTTTTTCTTGTAGTAAAAGTGTACCTTGAATTTTAGACTTTTTTGCCCTTGAAAAATTAAGAAAACAAAATGAATGGAAAATAATTGTATTTGAAAAATACAATAATAGATCAAAAAAATATACAAATGGCTAACTAATAAATATATTTATTTTTTTATGTAAACAAAATAAGTCAAAAATTATGCATGATGTTCAACTTTGTGATCTTTAGATAATTTCATTTGCTATGAATCAATATGTTGCCTGCTGTATGTAGGAGGTGTTGATGATGCTGGACAACTATGTTCGGGACTTCAAAGCTCTCATAGACTGGATCCAGCTTCAAGAGAAATTGGAGAAAACTGATGCTCAGAACAGGTGACCTTTTCTTTCTTCTTCTTACTGTTTTGTTCTGTTTAAAATGGCTTCCTGTGGTAAAACTTGAAGTGCAGATGGTGTCTTTGAGTCACAGACTGAACAGATCAATAGTCTTTTCTTTAATTTAGAGGGATCCACAAGTTTATTGAGTTCTTTTTAACACAGTACCAACTGTAAATTGACAAATTCAAATCAATGTGCCACCTTTTATTGTGTTTACTTAAAATGTATTCATGAAATGTTACCATATTTTATTTCATTCCAAACATCAGTTATTCAGTGGATTATAACAAATCTGTGACTCTAGATTATGCTTTTTTAGTGACAATAATTTATTTTTAGTATTACCGCAGTCTTGCAATATTTAAGGCACTTTTACATCATTTAGGCCAACTTCTTTAGCCTGGGAGGTGCGGAAGATGTCTCCTGGACGTCATGTGATGCCGAGTCCCACTGCAGACAGAATGGTACCTCCCTCAGGTGCTCGACGCACCCTTAACTTTGGGTAAGCTCCATCTGCTTTTGCATTTAACAAAACGGCTACCAACTGCTGATGGTGAAGCATGCAATTTGTTGAGTATCTCGCTTTTCGCCCGCAGAATCGGTGGAAGGTGTAGACGAAAGTGTCTGTTAAAGACTGCTGAAGCATTAGTTCAATATGTTCCCCAGTCTGTAATCTGATGCTGCAGGAAATGGATATTGATCATGACAGAGGCCTGTTTTACAATACATTTCCATGCTATCTCAGAGTGGAGCATGCTGGGAGGGGTAGATAGACGATCTTCAGAAGGCCGAAGTGTTTTCAGACGTCAACACAGGAGTAGCTGCTCAGAAATGGGATTTAATAAGATTTGAAATTCTGCCTGTTGGTAGGAAAGGCATTACAATTGTTGACATCTGATTGTTCTTGTGTGTGTCTGTGTGTGTCTGTGGTCTTGGCCAGAGGTCCTCCATCAACGCTGGCTGCAGCTCGACTCTCCCACACAGGTCTCAGCTGGGCAGACAGAGTAAAGTGCACTCAGGCCATTCAAAGTCAACCAACCACATCTCCAGCTGAGAAACCTGGTAAGAAATTACCAAGAAAACGTGCACTCCACAATATATTCTAGAAAAAAATGGTTTGATTTTTTTTTTCTTTTATTTACAATCGGATGTTTTCAGGTAAAAAAGATGCAGAAGGCTGGGAAACCGTACAGCGAGGACGCACTGCCAAACCTCGCTCTGCAGCCATAGTTTCTAAGATCAGTCCTGTCTTGGCTCATGCCACCCCAAAACAGGACAGCGCCAAGAGTAACCGGTCACATGTACCGTCACATGATCAGAAACACCAATGTCCTGAGGGTCCACCAAATAAGAGTGTGACCCAAACTGACCCAAGACAGCAAGTCACTGTAGAGCCTGATGCTCTTGAGATTGTACATCCAGAAAATGGACAAACAATGGAGGTACTAACATTGAACACCCTGTGACATATTTCTGTCTGAGTATTTCCTGGATATCAATTATTCAACATGGAGCAGTGTAACACTAGATCATTTTATCAGCCACATTTGTTTTTGTTTGGACTTCATGATATTAATAGGCAGTCTGTCCAGACAATCAATTTTGAAACGATTGATTGTTCACTAACATTTCAGAGGCAAAAGGGCAAATTTTCTTGTCATGAAATAAATACTGACAACGCATCAAGACACGCTTAGTGAAAATGTTTCAAACATTTAGTTGATGTAAAAAAATCTGTCTGCTCAGTTTAATAATAGCTAGATATTCAGAGCATGTTAATGTCAGTTTCCTTGCATGATTTGTGTTTTTATCTGAATGTTGATTGATTTTTAATTTGCATTTTGTTTTTATTGTCAGAAATTGCTTTAAATATGCATGTCTTTTAATTCAGTTTGCACGTGTTTGTGTGTGACTGTTGGTGCAGCCCCCACCAGAGAATAAACAAGACTCAGAGCAGTGTGTCGACGCACCTTGTGAAGATGTGCCTCCTGTAGCATCTCTTACCCCATCCCAGGCCCCAGAGAGCACCCATCCCAAAGCCACAGTCCCTTCATCAGACATTACCATATCAGTCCCAGTCACTTCTCAGGACTTTACAGCATCTGTAGACCCACACCAGACGGGTGGGCTCAGTACTCTGATGGTCCTTGAGGACACTGGGGCTGAGGGGGGCACGTCACAGGGCATGGCAACATCTGCTGCAGGACAGGCCGAGACTCCCAAGGCAGCGGTGAAACTGGAGAGTGTGCTGGACCCCACAGAGCTTTCCACTGTGAGTGCTGAGAGATGGAGGAGCAGAGGGAGGGGATCCCCCCCAGGGTTTGTCAATGCCTAAACACAGTCAGTCTCAAGAAACCTTCAGACCAAATGTGCAGACAGGGCTGCACACAGTGCATCCGGAAAGTATTCACAACATTTCACCTTTTCCACATCCTGTTATCTTTATTCCAAAATGAAAAAAATAAAATAAAATTCCCCACAAAATTCTACACACAGTATCCCATAATGACGATGAGAAAAAGTTTATTTGAAATGTTTGAAAACTTCTAGTGTGTGGCCCAAGATTAAATTGTCAAAATGATCTAAAAAATTATATACAACAATTTCTAGAAAACAAAATTTTTGGTTTCTGTTTAACCCAACATTAATTTTTTTTCCTTTTTTTTTATACGTCAGTCATGTTCTTGGAAGTACTCTGACATAAGTAAATTTAAAGCTAGTGTTAATTTTCATTAGCCTAGTTTTATTCATAAAATACTTTTGAAGAAACTATGATGTAGACAGTACTATTTAATAAATCTTACAAACTCAAAATAAATAGACATTTTTATCATAAATATGTTGAATATACTTCTGGAATTATCTTTGAGTATTTTTTTTATAACATTGCAATTTTATGAAAGTTCTTAATATTTCTAAATATTTAAACCCATAAACTGTTTTAAAGAACAGTTGCCTCATTCCACCATCTCCTCATCCTCACTGTTAATGTACCCGCATGACTTTGGATGCTTCCTCACTTGTGATAATTGTGGTGGTTGTATAATATTTTTCTGGATCTTAAGCTCATACATCCACATACAAAATGGAACAAGATAAAATGTTGTTTTAATGAAAAATTTTTATTTTGTTAAGAATTGAGTGACCAGAGAAGTAAAACACTCTTTAGAATGTATGACACTCAGTGTATTGCATGTTATATATGATAACAATTTTTTATGTATCTTTATGATGGAAAAAAGAACAAACCTTCTGACACATTTACTAAGAACAGATATGTTTTTTAAAGACATTGTTTTTACCATATTATTGCTTTGGTTGGCATCACAATAATGGAGACTCAGTGAATTTGGTGTTTATTTGAATAACGTAACGTCTCAAGTGTTAAAATGTGTTTTGTTTTTTGTTTTTTATAATGGAACGGGTGTCTGTGCTCAGCCTCAGTCTATGGCAGAGGTCCTTGCCAAGAAAGAGGAGCTGGCTGACCGGCTGGAGAAGGCAAATGAGGAGGCCATTGCCAGCGCCATCGCTGAGGAGGAGCAGCTTACGAGAGAGATTCAGGCTGAAAACAATGATCTAGAGACTGACAATGAAAATTACTTCTCTGTAAGAACAACCATGATTACTTTTACTTTTTACTTGTTTATGTTTGATGCTTTTGCCTTGGTTTAAGTGTCATTTTAACACACTACTGTCAATCAAATCTTTACCATAGGCTAACATAAGTGGTGGAAGCTGTGGTGTCAGTATGGATTGGATTGATCTGTTGGCTGAATTTGATGGTATGATGTCTAAAAAGGTTCTAAACTATTACTGGTAAAGATAGAAGAGTAAAGTTTGACTTTTAATCGGTTTTGTGTACTGCAGCTCGGGAATCATGGCGTCAGAGTACCTCTTGGGGAGACATGGTAGAAGAAGAACCTGCTAGGCCTCCTGGGCATGGGATTCACATGCATGAGAAATTGTCCTCACCATCACGCAAAAGGTAATCAGTTTTTTCCCTGTGCTGCCATTAATGGTGTATATATAAATTTTTGTATCTTAGTTTTTGGATCTCTTAATTTTAATTGGAGTTGCCACACAGAGTATGAAATTGGGCCTTCTTGGCTGTTGGAGTTTACGTTGGACCTTTTTGCTTTCATATTTTTGACAGAACCATTGCTGAGTCAAAGAAGAAACATGAGGAGAAACAACTCAAGGCACAGCAGCTGAGGGACAAACTTCGTGAGGAAAAGACTCTCAAATTGCAGAAGCTCATGGAGAGGGTGAGCAAGTTGTTTTGACCTGATGGACAGCAACCTAAAGAAACTTCACTCAAACCAAGTTCCAGCTTGGCTCACAACGAGAGGATCTTTCAGCACACTGCTTGATAAAATCGCTAAACATTATAAAATTTTCCAGACCAGCTGGCCACAACCAGTCATGTGAGATACCCTTAGCCAAAACCCACAAACTTTCATGAAATTTGTTTTTGTATTTTAAGCCTTAGCAAGATGGGTGAGTACTAGAATAAATTCGGTTAACCACATAAATTTAAAAAGTGGTGTTTGCTCTCATTAATCCCCACATGGACCCACAGGAGAGGGGAGAAATTGGAAAGTTCTCCACACTACTTTGTTATTCGAAATCTTTTGTGCATTCCCCTGTGCTCACCTCTCCTCAATTTTTCCCTTCTGCAGGAGAAAGATGTGCGGAAATGGAAAGAAGAGTTGTTGGAGCAGCGTCGCCGGATGATGGACGAAAAACTGTTGCATGCTGAGTTTAAAAGAGAGCTTCAGCTCCAGGCAATTGTGAAGAAAGCCCAAGAAGAAGAGGCCAAGGTAGAGAAGAGAGTCCTGTGAAAAACTGTAACCATGTGACAGATGAGACATTTCTCTAATGAAGCAATTTGCTCAATGTATACATTTACAACAACAGGTGAATGAAATTGCTTTCATCAACACTTTGGAAGCCCAAAATAAGAGGCACGATGCTTTGGCCAAGTTGAGTGAATATGAGCAACGTCTCAATGAGCTACAGGAGGAGAGACAGAGGAGGCAGGAGGAGAAGCAGGCCAGAGATGAGGCTGTTCAGGTAGGAACTTTTTCTTTCGTTTTTCTTTCAATGGTGAGTTTCCCCAACCGACTTGACGTTTATTTCTTTCTTGCTTTGTTTGTAGGAGCGTAAGAGGGTTTTAGAAGCAGAGCGGCAGGCGAGAGTGGAAGAGCTACTGATACGAAGGAAAGAGCAGGAGGCACGCATTGAACAACAGAGGCAGGAAAAGGAAAAAGCTCGTGAAGATGCAGCTCGGGAAAGGGCCAGGTTTGTGTTGTAATACCTTTTTAATATTACTGTATAAAACCGATTCAGGAAACCTCCTTACCTTTTGAAAAGATAAGAAGTTATTTTTCTCCACTTTGCTATAAATAGCAGCTCTACAATTGCAATTATTATAACTAGTGGGGATCACGCCTTCATTATTAGAATTCAACTGTCAGTTAACAGCAGGCAGCAACTTTTGGAAATGTGGTAGGACTACTTTTTTTTTTTTACACTTCAGTTGTCCCAATATTTAATATGGTTTGAACTCATAAAATGATCTCATTATACCCTTTTGCTGCACAAAACAGAGTACCTTAATTGGTTTGCTCATAAAAATGGCTGTTATTCCAAGAGCAACCATCTTTGTGCATATTGCAAAGACTTCTTGTATAACTGATAAAAATCATCAGGTTCATCAAAACATTTTTATGTTATTGAAAGTCCTAGCTTCAAGTGTAGATTGATATGATCTTTAATAAAATTATGTATTTGACACAAATTTAAATATATACTTTCTTAATTTGCTGTGTACTTTTAGGTGTTGTGTGTCCTTTACTTAGAGAGACTTTCGTTTAAGTTTTTAGTAGCCTAATGTTGCTTTTTTGTTTTTTATTTAGAGATCGAGAGGAGCGTCTGGCTGCTCTTAGTGCTGCCCAGCAAGAGGCCATGGAGGAGCTACAAAAGAAAATTCAAATGAAGGTAAGTTTATACCACACTGCCTTGTTTCTTTCATGAACATCATGCAGGAATCCCCATTTCCCAAATGACCCACGGTCTCTGGTTTCTCCCACAGCACGACGAGAGCAGCCGCAGACATATGGAGCAGATCGAGCAGAGGAAAGAGAAGGCCGCTGAGCTCAGCAGTGGTCGACATGCTAACACAGACTACGCCCCCAAACTGACACCATATGAGCGCAAGAAACAATGCTCGTTGTGTGGCACTGTGGTATGTAAATTGTCTTTCTGACAGTTTCGGGGCTTTTATGTAGTTTATTCATTTCTGTGTTGAAATAAGCAGTCTAAATTGCTATACGTGTATATATTTTTGCACACAGTTGAGGAAAAAAACCCCAAAAGACTCTGCTTCATCTGCATATTTAGCACATGCTACATTTGTGTAATATGGAAGGATATGAACACACAAAAAATACTTATTTAAAGGTGATTTAAAAGTTTTTTTTTTTTAAGAAGGCTTATTTAAATGAGGATTTAACAGCATTGGTTAAACAGATTTATACCCAAATAAATTTTTTTTAAGCACCTGGCTGTAAATTCCACAAGCACTCGGATTTATCTCTGATGAATTGGCTGCCATGACAACAAGTCTGGGACACCTTGAGACTTCACACCAGCATCAGATAAAGAGGAGGGTTGAGGGCAGGAAAAAAAAGGGAATCTTGTTAAAATGTTAGATGACCTTGGCTGACATCCGACACCAGAGATCACGGATGGGTCAGCGGCAAGCACTTTGTTTAATGACATTAAACGCAAACCATCTCAAATGGGCTTGTTTCCAAAAATTGATCAAAAACAGTTCTTGTTAAACACTTGCCTTTTGTCATCTCACTTTGTTAGATCTGTACTACATTTAAGCATATGTATAGATAAGTCATTCCTTTTTGCAAGCTGATAGTTGTCAAATAAGGTAGAGTTGATTCATTTTGTATGGCATTTGGAGGCGTCTTTGTTCTTGAACTAACTCTGGGTAGGTAAATCGATTGTGGATAAAAATCAATGTTATGCGACACGCCCAACAATTTTCTGTTTCTCTTCTTCAGCCTGAGCTTTAAACTGAAGTTTCAGAGAAGCAGATTGTGTCCTATTGTACCTGTCCATGTGGTGTATTGTTTCACCAGGGTAACGCAGAGCTCCGCTGACCCTTTCCTGCCTCTGTCTCCATTGTGTCTGCTGCACTGACCTCTCACCATTGTGTTTGTATTTGTAGATCACCTCAGAGGTGCACCTGTTCAGCCACACCAAAGGCAAAAGGCACCAGCAGGCCGTGCGAGACAGTAGTAGCATCCAGGGACGGGAGCTCTCTGATGAGGAAGTGGTGCGTATCAAAACCACACACTGCCAGGAACAAACATCCTCTGATTCTGTCAAAGAATCCCGCCCACTGCTGCTTGTGTCATGTAAATGGACAAAGAGAAACAGCATTTGTCTTTTATGGCGTCTCCATTATGATGGTTTATCCACCCCTTTTTACACTGCCACAGCTCTGTCACTGGCTTTGTGCAATTCTAAATGAGCCTTAAAATGTACACAGTTAGGGTTCACCGCTTCAGTGGAGCGTTGACATCACCCTCTTGTCCTTGGGCCTTTTTTGTCATGGAGTGGCTTTCTGTGGGAAGGCAGCTTGTCAATGCAAGGTAACCTCTCAGGCTGCAATATGAGATTGGCTTTTCAGCCAAGCTCATTGTGAGATGAACAACTGTTGGCGCTAGATGCAGCACCTTTAGCCCCAACAGATCCTTCATTCAAAAGATTTTTAATGACTTGTTTTCTTCTAAATTATTTTTAGAGTTTGTTTTTTTTTTGCTGTTGACAATATAGAAACATTTGCTTTTATTAGACTGACTGATTTCTTGTTGGACTCTGTCTTCTCTATGAATAAATCATATTAATGTATGTTGTATTTATACTTTTAATTGAAGAAATTTAGGTTGATCAGAACCATGTGAAAGCTTATCTAGCCCCTGTAAAGTTTTTAAAATTGTACCACAGTGTTACAGAAGGCAAATTAATTCCTGACCCATGTAAAAAAAAGAATGATGTCAAATAATTGAAACTTTTTATATAAGTAGAACTTTATAAAAATCAGAAAATCTATTTAATTACTTCAGATAATGTCTTTTGATTAAAGCGTTTTTTTGTTCTGCCTGTGGGTGTTTGGACAGCACAACCAGCAGAGGGTGACCTCTAAGAAGCACTGAGTTGATCCTGTAGGGTTTGTTTATAAAGCAGCCAGAGTTGAGAGGCTTAAAGCAGTTCTCAGAAAGAAAACCGTATCAAATGTCTCCTCCTCCATTGTGTTTTATATTTGTGCAAAATTAAGAGTAGGAGTAGTAATGCTATTAATACACTTAGAAGTTACTTTAATATGTACTAGATCACTTATCTTTACATATCTGTAAACTACTACCATTCTGGCAAATTGATCTGGTTTAGTGTTTTAACTTGGCACCAACAAGAAGCACAGCTCGTGAGGCCACACACTGAAGCATAAGCGAATGAATTCGTCTGATTTACAGAATTTGTTTTAGGATAAGCTCAGTTTAAGATCTGTGACAGGTCAGCTTGTGTCAGGGAAAGTAAGAGATGTTTTTAATGGTATCATATTTCTGCCATCAGGGCTAATCTATGGATTTGTGCTGTGGCAGTGCCCTTAGGTCAGTGTCTTTTGCTGCTTTGTTGCTACGGTTTTGTGGTAGATAGCTGTCTGTCACCAAATCTGAGTGTCTCAATTTCCCAAAGTCTACATTGCTTCCTTTAAGACTACATTCCCTAAACTTTATGATAAAACGTTAAGTACTGGAGGGTTGTAATTAATGCTCCAGTGTTGTAGTTTGTATGATTCAGGTATATTTTATGTACTGTTGTGATTTTTGCCATATAGGATGTTTTGCAGGGGTTGCTGAAACAATTCCATTAAGTAAGTGGGTAGTGCACTGGATAGCTTATTACTGATTAGCTGTCTGCAAACACCGGACAACTACGGTCATGAGTCAAGACACATTGTAATATTAGTGACAAGAGGGCAAAGGTGCTCATATATTATGAATACAAAAGCACATACACATTTTAGAAAAGGCTCAAAAGCTTTCAACATTTCTTTTGTGCATTTTTTCATTTGTTACCTTTAAAATATCCTTAGATAAATTATCTGAATAATTTTTTTGTATTAAATCTGTGATTAAACATAGAAACTACTCAAATGTTACAAAACAGTTGTTTTTTAAAAAAAAGAGAATAATAATATCTCTACTACTGGCTTAATTTGTCATAACAAATTATTTGTTATATTAAAGCTTTTTGTTCATTTATTTGACTCATTTAGAGTTGTTTCTAATACAGCCCGTCTCATTCATATAACAGGGGAAAAAAATAAAAAATAAATTAAAAAATTCGGATTTGATAAAGTACATTATTTATAGTACTTTCATTTAAAAAAAAAAAAAATCGTATACTCTTCTAGGGTAAGTGGAAAGAAAAAACAATTCAGACTACAGTTTTTCTGTGGCACTTATTTGCTTTTCCACACTTGAGGTTTTTACAACCTCGCTTAGTGAAACCCTCCTATTCAGGCGGCAGGTGCAGGGACAACACTTGACCAAAGGCTATGGCATCCCACACACAGGTTAGCATCACTGCTGAATGGAAACCGCTTTATCTCAGGGCCATCCTATTCTCTGGGGTGCTGGATGACAAGTTAATTGGGTAATTTGGTTTCTTGCACATGCATCATGCTGCTCAAATTGGGTTACATTCCCTTGTCTCCTGGTGGAAATATCACAATTGTCTGACAGGGCCAGACAGAAGGCAACACCTCCGGGCTGCTTGCATGTCCATGGGAGGCCAGGTGGATACAAAAGAGGATGGGCAATTACAGGGTCCAGTGGTGCTGTTTGAGAGACGTCGGACAGTATGTTCAGTATCACATGATAGCTCTATTACCTCTACTTACATTTGATAAGTATCGTACTATATTTATGTCGTATTTCTTTACGTTTTTGTGCTTTGAAATGTATTCTGGACTTCTCACTAAGAAGAAAATTACTTTTTTGATTAAAAAAAACCACTACAATAGACACTACACTTTGCAATTATTTATAATTAATGAATAGATTAATGTTTAGTAAATGTCTTGGTGTTGTATCCAACCAGGTGGAGAAAGTTTGACACAGTATTTTGTGACTTCATGTTCAGCCATCTTAAATGTGTATAAACGACTAAAATGTTTTTAGAATATAAAGTTCCCTCTGCAGATTATCAAATACTTAAGTGTGGACCATTTCAAACTGTCAGAACATTTTTATTATTTGTTTTTTCTGCAGTCAATGTAGTTTTTAAACTGTACTCAAATAATTCTCCAAATACTCTAATTATTTAAAAAGAGTTATTGCATTCCGTTGTCTATTTATGAGATTGTTTTTATAATTGTGAAAGAGCAGTTTGTCAAACTTAGTTTATGTATATTATGCATGATGTTAAGAAGAGCATGTTTTTTTAGTCTTGTTACATATTGCTATGATAATATTAGTTGGTACTAAATTTCCTAACTTTTTAATGTCATAGCCCTCACAACATTACAACCACTACATCTATGCAAGTCCATCAGACTCGCCAAAGAATTATTGTCAGGAAGATAAATGCATATAAAAACTGGCACATACAATTTACCGCATCCAAGCAGCCCTTTGTACTATTGATATTAGACACAAGAATATAGCCTTGTATAGTCTTAATATGTTTGTGTTTATTTGTTCTTTTTTAGGAGCATCTTTCCTTGAAGAAATATATTGTGGATATTCTGACAGACAGTTCTGTTTCTTCCGAGAGTGTAAAAGATGGAGAGGAACGCCAGAAAGCAAGGAAAAAAGCAAAGAAACTTCGAGCACGGATGAACTCTAGGTAATAAAATCCTCTTTGTAATTCTGGATCAATCTGTTGCTCTGCTCGTCTCTCGCCATCCTCTCTCAAACCTTTAGAAACAAAACTGTGCCAATTATTTTTTTTATTAGTGACAAAGAGATAGAAGGCAGATGTTATTTGCATCATTGCTGTCTACAAGGTAACAGTGATGAGCTTAATTTATGACCACTTTCTGTGATTGGGGAGCAGAGCTGCAAATCGATCCGTGGGTCCTCGTCTTTCCCCTGTAAAGAGCTTTCCTCCAAATTGCTGCCACGGTGCTGCCAAATCTGAAGTCTTCTTCGGTGTACAAGATGTATGTTAAAGTATGTATGAGCCATGCCTATTTTTCTTCTGAGTTATTGATTTTTCTTCTTTTTTTTTTGTTTTAATGATGCATCAAAGAAAATCGATAGTAATCAACAAATTGGAGGTGACAGCGCTGTGTTTCATAACCTGGACTTGAGCTCTATCAGTATAACTTGCTGTCAGAAGAAGGGGGGGGAAAGAATACAAAAGGATTCATTGCTGACAGTGCTTATTGATTAATAGTACTAATAAAGATGTCATTGATGCAGATTATAGAGAGGATTCCATCACAAGCAGGGTGACAATAGCATGTAAAATGTACTTCAGTTTTTTTTTGTTTTTTTTTATGGAGGGCATTGTTTAAAGCACTTTGCCACGTCTTTCTCATTCAATCATTCTCTCTTTCATACATGGCAAGAAAGATAGTTGAGGTCAGTTTAAAGAAATGAAGGCTTTAAGGTAAAAAAAATTACACATGATGTAAAATCAACATACAGCATTGAGTCCATTTTAATCTGAATGCTACATGCAATAGGACTGCATGGGTAGATAGTTTCTCCAGGAAGTTGCGCTGTTCGATCGCAACCTTTAACACATAGTCAACCAATTCCTGCAATTTTTTCCTCAGAGTCACTAATTTGACCAATCATCCGACCTCTGTGTGTTGATGTGTTTGCTGCTGTCAAGATTTTTCTGTGAAGTCTCAAGTTTGTTTATTTGATTTATTTCTAAAATAACCACTGAGTGTGTGGTGTTCAGTAGTAATCTGAAAAAGAAAGTAAATATTTTTAAAGCTGTTCAAATAAGTTAGATTTACGATTTATACATTCTTGTACAGTTGGGATCATAATTTCTGACATTATTTGGTAGCTCTAAAGTCAATGACTATTTGAAGACTGGTTATAATCTAAGCTCCATCACTGATTACAAATGTGAGGTTTCTAAAAAGAATATGTTGTTGATATGCTATTCAGAAGAGCATATAAATTCTGAAGATGACTAAAGGGACAATTCCAGATTTAAACACCCATTCATTGTCAACACTTTATTGTTAGCATCGCTGGCTTTTACCATTGTGAAACTCAGCGGTGCTGCCGAAGTGACAACACGATCTGCCTCTGTTCGCCATCACTCGGCAGCAGCCCCGCAGAGACCAGCACTCAAAAGGCAGCAGGCCTTTAGAGGTCATAAATAACACAGAGCCCCTGTAAACATAAAGGTGAGCCACTTCACCGCTGGGTGGAAATGAACCATTTTATTGGAACACCGTATGGTGTCCGTAAAAGTGAGTGGTTCTCATAGCGCTTTTCCCAAAGCCATCATGGGGGCCCTGTTGTGTCATAAAGCTGTGCACTCATTTCTTTATGATTTTGAGGGGCAAACTGGCCCTACCCTCTTTTAAATTAGAAATGTTTTTGAAGGTAAAACAAGCTAATAAAGTTTCATGTAAGTAGCCGTCCAATCAATATTCAAAGTTAGGTTCTGAAACCAAAATCAAAGTTTCCACTGCTTTGGTATAAGTTGTTTGGCTGTTGATGGTGGCTTGTGTTCCACTGAGCAGAAAACGAGGTGGTCAGTGTGTTTGTCGGTCTGTTGAACACAGGTGGCAGTGTGTGTGCAAAATCCTATCTGGAATACAGAAATAAAATAGTTTTACCTAATAATCTGCCTTTAAGAATTTTTGTATACATCAGGTAAATGAATCGCACTATTCGACAAATGAATAAAACAAATTTGTACATTTTTGCATGCATTAACTGCGGCTTAAATACATTTTTGCAACAGTTTAGAACAGTGTGAAAAAAATATAATTGAAATGAGATAAAAATCTATGCAAATCTCTTGGTTTCTGAGATGTTTTTCAATAACACTCTGCCTTCCCTTCTTTTGCTAAATTACTAGATTTATTGCACATTTAACGTGACTAAAGAATTGCTTGGTTGTTGTTCCCTTTTTAACTTGATATGGTAAAAACCTCTCAGATTGATATAGTAATGTTGCAAATGACAAAGGGAGGGTTCTTGAAGCAACTGAGCAGTTTATTTATCTGACACATTTAAAGTAAAAAAAAAAACTTTAAACTTTCTCACCACCTGATGTCTGATGCCGTAAAATCGCACTTTAATTTTTCTTTCCACTATTTAATAAAATTATTTCAATTATGTACCGTTTCTTTTTTTAAAAGTGAGAATAACTCCAACAGTTCTTCTCAGTTTCTTTTGTCTCCTTGGTTTTGCTTTGCAGTGAGGTCATTTAGCAGTTTTGTTTTTCTGTGACTGCCCTTGAGAGAGTTTGTGAATTGTAATTAGTTTGTTCAGGTATGATGTGTTGGGAGTGTGACCAACCTTTCGAAATCCAGGAATTGTCTGATTTCATCAGTGATGAGATGGATTACTGGAAGGTGCTCTGTGAAACTGTGATCAATAGTTACTTATCGTGTTCGGGAATGGTTGACTGAAGATAAATGTCCACCCCAGTTTTACCCACAAAAGCAGATGACCGGATATTTAGAATTTCTTTGAGTCTTTTGGCCTAATGCCACGCATATATCAACTCAGCATGACCTTGAACTTTCAGGTAGTGACATAAGCTTTTTGGATTTATTTTCTCTTCTTTAAAACATTGTCTTATAGTAAAAGCACTCAAGAAATTCACCCTCATTGGTTAAAAATTAATCATTTTCAAAGAATTAAGTATTCCCATAGTAGCAAAATGTCTGTCCCTTTTATTATTTTAAGGCGATGACAACTTTTAACAGACTATAACTGACTTTTATTCTTCTGTGGTTCATTTGCTTCTGTGAGTACTGATAAGCAACCGACTTTTCCCTGGGTTGCAAAAACCCTTTCTGCAGGGCAAAGGAATACGAGACGTCAATGGAGGCAAAGAATCAGGTCCCAGACTCCCCATACAAAGCCAAGTGAGTATTTTTTTATTTTGGATTAACTTTTTTATTTCATGGTTTAAAACTAATATTTTCTCAACCAAATTAACAATAAAATTGTATGATTTTTATTATTATTCCAAAATGTTTGAAAAAAATGAATGTGATGACCATACTTAGAGCACTTATAACTAACATATAATAGGTACATATAAATGTAAATTCAAACACCTCTGGTTCAGATAATGAACTGATTTAGTAATAGTTTCAGATCTGTTGGTTATGTGAAAATCTGAGGTCCAGCTTGAATCGCATTTACATTCACATGTTCACTTCTTCTTTTTTGTTTTTTTAAATTCAGGCTGCAACGTTTGGTGAAAGACCTACTGAAGCAACTGCAGGGTCAGGATGGCGGGCAGTGGGCCAACAATAAAGCATCTGGTCTGGACAGAACTCTTGGAGAGATCTCCCGCATTTTAGAAAAACAGGTACACAAGAAGATAAATACAGATATGGTGTATAAAGTAATTAGATTATTCAAAAGAATTTATGTTTTCAGTGTTTTTAAAGCTCTCTTAACAGTTTTTGATGCAAAATATGCTTGTAAATTTTTTTTATATTTCATTTGCATGCTGGTGCTTTTGGTTTGTTTTTGCAGTGAATACTGGTTTTGCTGAGTCTCACCATTCCAGTGCAGTGTACGGTGTACTCCAAACCCACTTGCCTTTGGTTATTGGCTAACAAAGACCATATTAGCTTTTTTTTTTTACTGTGCACATGTTACAAATAGAAGAGGTTCCGAGCACAAAAGTAGATTATGTCTTGAGTCTGTGGCTTGCATGACTCAAATGTCACTGTTTAGACAATGTTAAATTTAATTTACCATTCCAAAATTCTTCATTTAATAAAGGCAAGTCAATTTGAATGTTTCTGTTTTTTAAACCTATTTTGCTGAAATATGTGTGTGTGTTTAATTTTAATGCTGAAACACACATTAATATAGAACAGAGGGAGGAATTAAAATACTTGTCATCTTGTTTATGATGGAAGGAATATGCAACCCACTTTCTGTAACGAGACATAAATTTCATGCTATTCTGTGGTTTGGACCTTTATAACAGCCCTCTGTGTATCCCTCTGAGTGTGTGGATAGAGAGATTATGGTGTCCCAACAGTAATGGTGTGGACGGCTGGTATAGCCATTACCAAATTTCCCCAGAGAGGCCAAGAAAGAGGTGGTGGTGGGTGGCATGGTGTCCTGCGAGGAATGAGGAGGAGACCAGGGTGATAGGAGTAGCACACAAGCTGTTGCTACACGAGGGCTCCTCCCCTCAGTTCCACATACTCCCAGTGGCGGGTCAAAGGTCAGTGGGCCACAGGAGATGTGCCCCATTCAACAGCGGTGTCGCAGGCACGAGGCAGATCAAGGCTCTGTCTGGCAGCTTTGGCTTTGTTTTTACCTCCGTTTATAGCGCATTGCCACTCCTGTGGCAAGTTCTACTTCAACACCTCCTTTCACTGATACCCATTCAGTGTTGTGGTGAACTATGATTCACCAGTGAGACAGCCTGGGGAACATTTCCCTGTCTAATCCCTTTGACAAAGTCAAATAAATAGCGTCTCTATCAGCATTGCTGTCTGGCCCCTGAGTCACTTCAAGTTGGGGCCATTTAGATTATTTGACCTAACAAGCATCCCTCATGTCATTGACTCACCTAGAGATTTGTTTTTCTCCCCCCATATCTGATTCAGGCTCCACTTTCTTTGGTAATTCCTTTGGCAATGCTCAACCCTCTCCTCTTGCAATGTTGTTTGCACCCCTCACCTCACCCCAAATCCATCCCTCCTTTTACTTTTACATTTGAGGGTATAACTGGTGTATGACCCATGTGTGTTTCTCCCTCTGTGGACTCTAATGGTTAGATTTTTGACAAACCTGATTGCTTTCACTGTACTTTTGGTTACCTAAATTATCTATTTTTTATTTCTTCATTTCCTCCTGTTTTTGCTACACACTGGACTAAAACTCTATTTATTTATCGCTTAAGTATGTCCTACTACTTTCAGTTAAATTATTTAGGCCCAAAATAATAATAAGGGAAAACTGCTACAAGTATGACAGGTTGGAAACTTTTTTGAACATGTCCCCCTGAGAGCCATATACTAGACTGTATTTACATTTTCATTTGGTAGCTGTCAAAGTCTGGTTTGGCAGACTTGAGGGACTGATGGAAGTTGTGGGGGGTGGGGGATTGAAGGGCAGAGTTTCAGGATAACGAGGTTTCTTGGTTGGGCCGCTAGCAGACTGACAGATGCAGCCCAGATCAGTAGTGTCACAATGTTGTCAGAAATGGTAGAAGTGAGCCCCACTCCATTTAGTTCAGTTTATAATGTCTGCATCCTTAGACCAAACATGGTTTACTGCTACGTTTAAATTGAAGAGGCGCCGGACAGGACAGGCGGAAAAAAAGTTAAAAAATAAATAAATTGAAGAGGCGCTACACCGATTGGCTTGATAATATTGTGACCACCTACCTTATACTTTGTAGTTTTCCCTTCTGTTGTAGAAATGGCTCTGATAAATCAGGATTTGGACAACAAGTATGAGGCTCTCCTTGAGTATTTTCCTGGGATGTCTGGTGTCTCACAATTGCTATTAGATTTTTTTAGATTGGGATCTGTTAGTTGTGCAAATCATAAAGTGACTTGAAGATTCCGATGCCAACATAATCTGCGTTTTTGATGTCCTAAAACCTAAATGACTGAGGTCTATTTTAAGTAAATAAGCACTAATTTATATGTTTTCATGCCCAATAGAGTGCAAAATAGCATGGACCTCAGGTTGGAAATCACTGGCTTGTACCAGCACAGCATGAATTTTTAAGCTGTAATTTGTTGTAAGTAGCCACATTTATATTTTTCACCACTAAACTAGTAAAGGATGAAGGCTACAAGCCAAGCTGCTTGTTTTGGTTTCCCCTATCTGTGGTTTTAGTCTCAAGTTTATTCTTGTTCCACTTTGTTCTTTGATTAATGTTGGTTAATTTTGTAGAATAAACATATATTGTGAGCATTGAAGTCAGAAATTGATAGACCACTAAATTATGTCATATATTTTATACATGAGTTTATTTACTAAAGACTTAAAATATTTATTGTTGCAGCCTTGATGTGGGTTCCAGTTGCCTTTGCCCACTTTACAATGATGACATTCCTCTGTGCTGAGGGTCAGTTGGATACAAGGCTGTCCTATACGTTTTCGTTGTAAAAGAGTGGACCGCTGATTTAAGTCACAGATTAAAAGGTAACATTTGTCCTTAATGAAGTCTTTCTTTTGTTGTCCATCTGTTTGTAGGGCTGCACCACTGTGACTGTCCTCCTCTCTGCTTTAATTAGTGTGTCTGGTAGGAGGAGAATACATTGAACACTGTAGGTGGTCTCTGGGCTACAGTTACTGTAGCAGGAATCACCACCTGCCTGGGCCATCCCATCATCTGGTGTAACAATAGTCACTCTGAGCAATAATTAGATGGAACTGACCCTGTTGTAAAATTCAGGAGCCAATTCTTACTCATGTCTTGATGCTCAATCATTTGTAAATCTTCTTACTTTTTATTTGTTATAGTTTTTCTGAGGGAAAATTAGTTTCTCACCGGGGAATGTTTTGAAATGGAACAGGCTTAACTAAATTAGAACCTAAAGGTGATTTTAGTGTACTTTTAGAAAACCTAATTAGGGACAAGGAAATACAGTAATTTATACTATATGGAATAAAACATGTGTTATTTACTTCAGCACTCAATAATTATTTTGAAAGTGTTTCTTTGTAACAACTCCAAGATACTTGCTTATTGTAACTTTTCTTAAAGTAGGCGAGTACCATAAACATTCAAGAACCTCTCAGAGATATGATCAGGTGTAAATTTGTGGAAAACTTTGATCACTTTTTGAAAATGTTGGAACAACTATATTTTTCCTTGTTTTTTCCTGAAACTCAAGGTATCCATTTAGACTAAAAAAGCTGCAAATATTGTTAGATGTTTTATCTGAAGTGAGAGTACACACTTTTTTCAGGGTTTCAAGAAATGAATCTGGAAAATCATGTTAATCTTGAAGAAACAAACATATTTATTTCATACATAAATACATACTTTTGTGCAAAAACAAAAAGAGTGATAGTTCCTTTATTTGGTTTATAAAATGCAAATCATTTCTGGGTAGTTGTTTGGCTCAGAAAGTCAACTTCACTAACAGCATTATCATTGTAATCCAAACAAACCTTTATTCTAAACATGATGTATTTGAAAGTGGTTCTTCTTGGTTATACTTTGGTCTAATTTATTTTTCTGCAGACGTGTGTGCACAAAGACTAACTAAAGTTAGTGTCAGTTATAAACTAATCTCTTCTTCCTGATTATTCTGTCATTGCAACAGATAAATCTGTCATCAGAGAAAAATAGGGGTGAATAATCAAAAACAAAGAAAAACCCATCTGCTTTTTCACAGAGAACAGCCAGGACTGGGCAGGTCCCAGTTACGTCCTTTAATACCACTTGATAAGCTGCTATGAAAGAGCTACATTTTCTCAATTATTAGCCTGGAATCTTTCAGCTGGGTGTGTTGATGTTAGGGTTAGAAGAGGGGTTAGGCCAAGCTCAGTGATTGAGACCTAAATGATTCGACATGGAAACTACTTGTAATGTATAAATAGGAAGCCACAACATAGTCTTTTACAAACATTGCTTTGACTGTTAAACTTCGTTGAGACATTTCTCATTGTGTTAGGACGTCTCTAGCATGTTTAACATTAGTTTGTCAGGTACACAATGTAAACACTCGGCTATCTTTGAGAATCCTGCCATAGAGGAGCAGTTCCCTTAGCATGAATGACAGATGAAGAGCTTACCTGTAATTTGGGAAAGCACTTCTTTTCCAATGCGTTCAGGCTTGTTAGCAGTTTCCCATCTGTGGAACAAAAGCACTGTGAAGTGCATGGACTTGAGGGCTGTCACAGAGCTGAAGAGACTATAACCTCATAAGGTTGAAGAGTGACCTGCGGTGTAACACGGCCCTTGGTAGTTGTGTGAGGGTGGCCCTCCATCAGCGACTCTCTGCCAGTTCCTGTCGTCCTTGTCAGCCTTGGCACAAACACGCCGGTAGCCAGAACTCACTCATGGCTTTATACTTGTTGATGAACAAGACTTAGTAGCAACAGTGCCAACCTGCTGCCAATTACTCTATCATCACTGACTGCTGGGACTAATCTGTGTTCTCATGTGTTCACAAATCTAATTCTTTGGCAGGTTTTCTTTAGTTTGGTTTTAGTAAAAAAAAAAAAAATGTATGAAAAAGAGAAGCAACCTAAATGTCAGCAAAACACAGTATTTCTGACAGAGACATATATTTGAGTGTAATCTTTTGATAAATACAAGAAACTGGTTTAAACAGACAAAAACATTTAAAAATGCAGATATTATTTAAAAATGCTTTACTTTGGTTTACAAAACACCCAGTTTCTTTCAGGGTGTGGTACTTAAGATGCTGGGTTATTGGAAAAATTACAATTTTACAATTGTTTGTACAAGGACAAACTTGTATTTTGTCTAAAACAGCAGAGGGTCACAGAACTTTCCCTTTAGGTTACTTTATTTCAAACACCTTACAAGTATTAAAATTGGTTAACTTTTAGTCTTCTTTATACAGTAAAGTCGTCTGCACTGAATATTTGCTATTGGTAATACAAAAAAGTTGCTAAACTATTGATGAGTGGATGTGGGTGGATTAAATGTCAAGCTAAAATTTGTAATTCAAGTAACTGGTGCTTTCCTAAATATTATCATTGTTTTCATCTCTGTAGATTTTAGTTATAATGTGCTAGTTGAAATAAAAATTATAACACAGCACAGTAATATTACTGTAATAATAATTACAATAATTCTAAAGCAGCAGTCAAACACCTTTTTAGGGACATCTACATTTTTTTAGTTCATAATGCTTCAAATCTAAAATAAACTGAAAAGTGTGCTTGTTCTACTTGTTTAAAAAACTAGAAAGGTTTTAAGATTGCGCAACAGAAGTGTCTCTTGTCAGAAACGTACATTGCGGTAAACTCAGCAGATACGGGACTGCATGCTCAGATTTTTTTCCCAAACTTGTGACATATTCAGAACAACAGTGCTGAATGTTCATTTTCTCAGTTTCTTTTAGTCTGTTTAGACCACCCTGGCACTAAACTAGAGCCTGCAGACCAGTTGCCTTTAAATTAAACTTGACTGCTGTGAGGCGGAGACATTCTGTGCACTTCTGAGATTAAACAGGAATACTTGAGGGACCACTTTGTTTGAGATTTTAGTCCTTCAGCTCTCCAAGAGAGGAAAAAGGTTCCCTCTCTGTTGAGAGCCATGTAATTCTGTCTGCTGGGTTCTCGTTGTCCCCTGACTGTAACTGTGTTTTCTGTGTTCTTGGCTCAACAGAACAATGCGAACCAAGTGGCCTTCCAAGTGGGCGGTGGTCTGTCTGCCTTGGAACAAATTCTACAGGTCATCACTGCCGCTTCCACGGCCACTGCAGTCCCCCGTATTCCTCTCAAGTGAGTACCATCTCCAAACTGAAATGCTTCATTTCCTTTTTCAACAGAATATACCAACACCATGTCAATTTTTGTTTGGTTAATTGGTTAATCCCTCCCCAACTTTGGGGACAGTATACTTTTACTTTTACCAGATGTATTGACTGCTTTTTTTCCTTGTGATTGTTTCTGCAGCTGCATAAAGTCAGTGAGTTCATTTGAGTTCATAACCACTAAGTTATTTTATGGCTGTAGTTGCTTTATCTTAATAAATACTCTGAAAATGTATTAACCAATAACAATGCTGCCCTACAAGGAAAGCTAGGTCATTACATTTCTACAATCAATTTGTTTGTTCTTTTCCCTCGAATACAAAATATACATGTGTCCCATTTATTACATAAAGCACATAATATTTTTGACTCAGAGCGTCGCCTGCCAGTGGATAACCTCAAAGGGGTTTCTAGAGTCAGAAGTGGGATTCTGTAATGGACTCAAATGGCCTTGTGCTCCCATTCATTAGCATTTACTGGTCTCTGAATCCCTGCTAATGGACAAATGCTTCTTATATTTATAAGGCTTTTAAAGGACATTGCATGTGTATCGATTTTTTTTTTTTTTTTTGGTAGTCTCTCAATTGCTCAGTCATTGCAATATGAAGGAATTTTTAAGCACCCTTTGATTTTGGAGATCTAGTCCTAAATGGAGAGACTTTCCTAAAGCACAAAGCATGTGGTTGCAAAAAGTGTGTTCACATTTTTATGCATGATGGGCTCAACTAAACCTGCACAATACTTGATAACATTTTTTGGTTGGATTGCTGCAGAAGGGATTAGTAAATATTATTGTTTTCTTATGTTTAAAGCAAGTTCAAAATCGGAAGTCATTTTTTTATGTTGATGAGTCCAGAGTTTCCTTTTTTTGGCTTTACTGTGTTCAGTGTGGATGAAATTGCTTGGTTTTGCTCCTCAGCTCATTAGTAACATTTTAAAAATAAATGTCATCTGTGAAAAGCAGAATAGGTCCGACGTCTCTCTTGTGCCAGTTGAGTAGTGCAGCTTGTGACAAGCTGCAACACAAGGATGCAGCCTAGCTGCTTATCATGATCTGAAATCTGTATTTTTGCGTGGCGTAATTGGTTGCCATACAAACGCTAACCCCAGAGTGTGCTACATTATCTGTTTACAGAGATGCTGCCGTATTGATCACCTCCTCCCACCAGATAGGCGGAGTGATTTACAAAATACAGGCAGCTGCCGAGAACCTTATGCCATATCTCTCCCCAGGGAATCTGATTCCCTCTTGTTACCATTACATTAATGAGCTAATTCCTCTACAAGTCTCTGCTAATGTTCTGGTGTAACCCTACGGTCAATGGAGTGTGTAGATCAGACTTTATGCAGCTGCCATCATTAACCTTAACTGGTGGGATGACATTTGGTTAAAAAATAGAAAGAACAAACTTGCTCACAAGCTGCTGTACGAATCCATTGACCATCTCAAACGTCATAGTTCTAAGTGTTATAAATTTTATTAGGTTTCTTGTTTGTTTGTTATGTATTTTTCTACAAAATACCCTATTATTTTATGCTCACTTACTACCCTGATTTTTAAAGATTGACGTCGGCCATTGAATGGTCAACAATTGAATTAGTCAACCTCTAACACAAATGTTGTCATAGTCAGGCTTTTGTTGTCTCTCAGAAATTTAGAAAATAATGTTTTAAAGCTTTAAATCCAAGTATTGTTGGAGCAGTTGTGTTAGCTACTTTCAACTATTTCCTCTGTATGCAGTAAATTTAGGAGCCAACTTAAATGTTTTTTTGTTTCTTTGTCATTTCAGTAGTGGTACAGTTAATGTCTGTAGAGCATCTGTTCAGAAGGAAATTGACCAAAGAGGAATAATGCTTTTCATCAAAAATAAATGTAGAATTACAGATAATACAGTGTTTGTCTATAATATGTCACAGGAAAAAGGCTTTATCAACTCTGCATAATAGGGTTGAAAAAACATTTAACTAGTTTAGGACTTTTTTTCTGATTTAAAAAGAATGATGAGTGAGCTCCAAAGGAATACGCGTGTTAACCCAATTTGTATTTCCATCACTGTCTCGCATGACCTGGTGTATCCTGTGAAATCAGACCTGCTACCTGTGGTTTTATTTCAGGATGTTTTCCACCATTCGTAAAGAGTGTGTGTTGTTTGTGTGTGTGTGTGTGTGTTGCACACTTCTGTGAAAGGTGCTGTGTGACGGTTCATCAGATTTCTCCTTCTTCATACCTGGCCAGTGTGGCACAGCAGCCAAAGTAGATGTCTTGGAAGCACTCTGAGTATCGGAGAGATCAACAGCAGAATCAAATTAAATGTCATTTAGATAGCAGTGAATGAAGGGATTGTTTGACAGCACAAGGAAATGGATTTGCTCCTCACCTTTTATTTTGGCTTAGGATTCTTTTTCTTCCCCTGTTTAAGAGGCGGGGGCTCAACCTGATCTGGACGATAGTCAGATTTCCGCAGCACGGCTCCCGTCAGGCTCGACTGCACACATAGGAAAGGCACAGAAAAGGGTGAGGAATGTGAAACTTAGGTTGAGGAGAGCAGATCTCAGGGTTGATAACTCAAGGCAGTGACAAAAAGCATAAAGAGCTTTTACGTGCTTTTTGTCAGCTCAGCATAGATTTGGTGATTGACTTTAATAAATGGACTAGAGTGGAAAACTGAAACAGTTCGTAGTTATTCACATTAGTGCCGTGAAACGGTGTTTATAAGTGTTACTTTGACTTCTTCCAGAGAATCAACCAGTCGCTAAATTGTGTCAGATTTTGGAGGTAATTTGAATAAACAAAATTCATTTGAGGAGGCAATTTTTGTTGTTGTTTTGAGCATTTAGATCTTAAATTCTGAGGTCAGTTGTGTTCCTAATCCTCCACTAAACCTTCACTTTATCATGTGTGGACCTGTGGGCCAGTGGGTCAGACCCCCGGAGGGCTGCGGAGGGGTTGGACGGGATCAGGTGTGCTCCATTCTTTTACCTCTTGGCCTCATTTCTTTACAGACCCGAGGAGATTTACAGGTAAAATGGTTGTAAGAGGTTAACCAGTTGGTGTTGGAAAGCAGATTACATTGCTCAATTATGTGTGTCTGACTTTCCCTCAATGTGATTTATCAGCATGAAATCCCTCCTTTTAAAGTCCACCTGGTAAAATTTCCAGAACAAGTTAGTGGTTTCTGTTTTCAAAGCAGAATGGTGCTGATTGTAATCAGGGTGTAGGTGAGGTGAGGTGGAAAAAGTTGGTTATTGAAATTTTCAAAACATGTCATGAGAAACTAAGAACAGTGGAAAATTTGACTAAAATGTACCAGAACATCAAAATCCACAGACCTTTCAATTTTTTGCTTTTTTTTAATTTTAACAGTAATAAAAAGGTTGGGGTGGCACTTTACCAAATTGTTCCTTTAAAAGAACCGTCATTGGGCTAAGATGTGGAGGGGACTTCAGATTGTGAGATTCCCAGAGAGGCTCTAGTATCAGGTGTCATGCTCATCAAGCTCAATTAGGTGGGGGGAACCGAAGACACATTGCTGCAATGGTTCATTGTACAAGTTGGTGTAGGAGCATAACCCAGACATGCCTCTGACAGCCGCCTCATTTGTTCAAGGATGACCAGAGTCTGGCCTGATTAGCCGTGTTACAAAGCAATTGCATGCTCGTTACGTGGAGCTGAGGGCCCAATCTGTCTCTCCAGATTTGAAGTGATTTAATTAAGACATGTTGGTAAAGTCACAGAGAGAAAGCAAGGCCATCGTATGAATTTTTTCAACTATTGTGAAGTATTAAAAAAGGTTCCTTCTTTTAAAAAGTAAAATATCCTAATTCTAGAAAAATCCACTCCCCACCAACACACACACATAATCAGTTTTAGTTGATGAAAAGGAGATAATATGAAACTTGGTGTAACCACTAATCATTTTATTATTTTACATTTTATATTACAAGAATGAACTGATGCTTTCATAAGCACAAAAGTAATTATGAAATTTAAGTGTTCTCTGCAGTCCACTAACTACTCTCTTCATTTAGTTGAGAAGGTCAGAGATCAGTTTATAGTTTTATCTGTTGTTCTTTATCCTTGAAAGACCCTTTGCCTATTCTATTATACACACCTTAGGACAAACATTTGGCAAATGGAGTTTGGGTCTCAGTGTAACCTGAATGCTATTGACCGACGTGAACTTTATCTTGCCATTTGAAAACATTTCTTTGGCCGTAATTAAGTCTGTCCTGCCTTGCCATTTAATCTGTGATAGATAGAAGATAACCCTGCTATTGTGCTCCTCTTTACTTAACAAGTGCATAATCTCAAATGCCACAATAGTGACTTGAGACCCCTGAAGTAACTCCTGTCCTTTAGTGGAATGCACATGGCTTCTTTAACTGTTCTCATAAGCTGTGTGAAGCATATAATTATACCCCAAAAAAAAAAAGTTTTTGAGTTGTCATTTTGGTATTTGCGTAGAAGCTTATCTCCGTCTTGCGTTCACTCAACAATCAGAGTCTCTGAGAATTCGATGCTGCGAAGCTGCACACAAAGGATCGTCTGCTTGGGTTCTCATGTTACACCCCCCTCTTGTTCCACACAGTCTGGCCTGTCAGTACACTCAACCATTCTTTTAGTTCTTTCACAATATCTTTATTATTTGATAAGGAGCTATCATTATGTGTCACACAGAGAAGTAACATTTTGAAAGAAAGTCCTTTTATGTGTTATTCTTTACTTTTTCTTCCTTTTTTTCTTGTTTATTTTCTTGTTTTTAGGTGTTAAGCTTTCACAGCAATTTGATACATGGCCAAACACTCGAAATGTTGTGATTCTCACATTAACACCACAGTCCACGTTCCACAGTTTTATCCTGCTGTGTCAATATTGATACGCTAAAACGAGTGATCTGCCTGCTGGAGATCCTAAGACTAGCAATAGTTTTTGGCAGACTTTGGTGAATGCTCACCTCGTGGAGTTTCCCCCCACCATGCCAGAGTGGTTTGCTTGAAAACGCACAGCAGATGTGAAGGTTCGGTAGATATCAAAATGTTTACCAGTTGAAGTAAACACAGCCTACTTTAGGCTCTGGAGAGTGGGGATTCCATCTTACCAGCTAGCAGATAGGACACGCTGTTCCTCTAATGGCTAAAATATACAGTTGTCAGAAAATATTAACTGATGAAACGGCGCGAGGGGGAGTAGCAGTCAGAGCAGAATGATTGGTCATTTATCTGAAGCATTAATCTTCTGTGCGGCTTGTTGTAGAGCAGACAAAATACAGGGGTATGCTGGCTGCTGTTAGGATGAATTGTTTTATCTCTCCAGCGGAAATGCTACACCAGCTCTGCCAAGACGGGACCGAGGATTGCTTTCAACACCTCTAAAGGTGGCTGCAGAGGGAGTCTCTACATTAAGTAGCTGATATGAGTGTTTTATTACTCAAATTGACTTCCATTCTTGTGCTGTCAGTGAGATATACTTTTGACGAGTGAAGAAAAACTGCACCTTTAAGAAACTCCAAATAGAGGAGTGTGTGTTTGGCTTCAGTCGTGTCAGTGCCCGGGTTACATTTACATCTCAGTTGTAGTATTTCTTTAAATTATTGCAAGAGGGATTTTTATTTTTTTTAAGTTGTGATTTATAACTGTTTTGTTTTTGGTCCTCCTTTCTTGTTAGATCTCTTTGTGCCACTGTAAACGTCTACTATCTGGCATGTAGCTGCTGCAACTTCAACTGCTGTTATGTGCTGTTTAGCAACAAGATAGTCTTCCTCATGGACCTGCTACTGCATCAGCTAACAGTAAGTCAAGAAAAAGTTTGTGTAAAATGCAGCAAAACAAATTGTTTAAGCCAATGAAATTTGACTAAAATTACTAACTATGTTGACTTAGTTAATATAAGATTTTATTAATTTGGAACTACACAATACTCTCACAATACTCTAGCTCATACATAAAATGTAGTTTTTGAGATAAAAAGATGTAGTCTCAATGGCAGCTTTAATGCCTGTAACTATTGCTTGGCAGTAATAGTGATTATTCACTGTTGAACAACGATGTTATCTCAAATTAAGTGCACCAAAAACAATTCTCTTGTCCATTTGCTGTCAGTTTATTTTCTAAAATTGTAATAAAAGTAAACCTAGTAATCAAATTTGTAAGAAACTTTACTTTGAAAAATTAACATTTTTTATGATAAACTCACCACTTTAAAATCACAAAAAGAAATCATAGCATTTTGCTGATGTTGGTGAATGTTATATTATTTAAAGATGGAGAAAGATAGAGACTAGCGAGTCCTAAATTGTTTCCCAGCTTTTCCACCAATGCTTCCTGACAGAGGGAATGTGAGCGCACAGACAGGCTAGCGGGCTGCATTGCGGCGACATGTCAGCCCATATCCTTCAGCACTCTGTTAAGGAGGACTGTAAACACCAGCTCACTCTAAACATCCAACAGTGGCGGCTCACTGGGGCCGCCTACACTCACAACGCAGACGGGACAAGGCACAGGCCACAGGGTTGTGGTGCATGCATGAACTCCACTGGGGCTTCCTTCTTCAGTTGAGTTCCAATCCAAAGCAGTCATGTTTCCTTAGGGCACACAGGGAGAGGTTAGCCTGTATACTTCAGTTTATATAAAACATCCCAGCAGCTGCTCTGCTGATGGACATCTCCAACAGCAATGCAGGATATGAACTAACTCTTCTCATGTTCAGTTTTTCACATGCTCACTTACTGCGAGTTGTGATTAAGTTGACAAACTTCAACTTTAATGCAGGTTCGGTTCTTGTACTTCTAGACATACACAAGGTGTCTGTGTGCACGTCTGCATATGTGTGCGTATGAGCAATGGAGTGCAGCAGTGGGGGTTGCACTGCCATATGAGCATGCCCCTCATTTAATTAGATTTGTGGAGAATGTTGGTGGATTTACCTACGCTGTCAGCAGTAGACTGTTGGACCAAACGGGGAATGTTTTATCTTCCCAAACTTTCACACAAAGCAAAGGCTTTGTATTTCAAATGTGGACCTCTGTTTGTGTGTGTCTGATCTCGCTCAAAAACTAATTGGGCTTCCATATTATTCCATATCCATATTGATTATAATGCCTTGATTAAAGTCTTGATTTGTTTGCACCATTATTGTGTGCCTAAGAAAAGGTTTTAAACATCCACTTAACCACTTTTCTGTAGGTATTAATATAGCTAACTATTACTTTGTTACTATAATATGGTAAATATTAAACCGTATATTTAAGCATTTAAAAAAATTTTTTTAGAAAAGCTCAGACTGTTTACAATTAGCGTTAATGCTAATAATGCAGTTTTTCGAGGTTTTACTTAAAGGAAAGTTGACCAGTATCATGTTTGTGATTTTTTTTAATTTATTTTTTATTTTTTACTAATGTGAAATCTCTACTGAAGCATCAGGTTATAATAAAACAATCTACTGATGCAGCTCAGACCTGGTTATTAATTCAGATTTTTTATTTTTATTTTTTCCCCCGGTTCTAACAGCTGTATGTTCCAGATGAAGACAAGTCCATTTTTGGTCGCAGCGTTAACAAACAAGTCTTTGAAGGTTTGACAACAGGCCTGCTTCAGACCATTGCCACCATCTTGGACACTCTGTGGCTGCGCACTTCTGAGTCAGGACAAACAGAAAACCCATGGATCCCCTCTTCCGATGCCAAGGTCAAAAGCTCTGCAGCAGAGTCCTTTACCACTCGTGCACAAGATCTAATCAGGTATTTTCCTTTGAAAGGTGTGTGTCTGTGTTTCACATCCTTTTACATGGCACCTCCTTTTCTCACCTTACAACCTTTTTGTGTCTTTAAGTACATTTCCTCTTTGCTCCTCTCTACTGGGTTGAGAATAAGTCAACATCCGATTTCCTCAAGAGCATGCCACATGTAAGGAATAGGCTAACAAAATGTCAGATCACTTGGAAATGGTCCAAGTGGTGTCTTGTTAAAATGGGAGTAGTGTGAGAATGAGGTGTGCTCTGGCACCCTTCCAGCATGTTGGTTTTCTGCACATCCAGAAACACATTTTAAGTAATATCAGTTTCTGTGGGGGGCTTACAAAGTCACATAAACAAGGAGCACTTCCAAAGCTTTGAAAGATCCCCTTGAACCTGGCATTTAGACCGTCTCTGTTGGTCTGGACTGTAGGAATCGTGGCTGTGAAGGAGAAATGTAGACCATGAGGAAAGGCAGGCCCAGCAGCACCGAAACCTTGTGGGTTAGTGCAGTCTTTTCACCATCCCTCCCACAAACTATGATTCATTTGGACAGAGCAGCTGCACAAGCCCACCAATCTCATCCACTGACCTATTCGTAACCCGAAAAATAAGGGGGTGGATGGGGGTAGGCTGAGAAAAATAGTGTCGTCAGTCTGAAAATCTTAAGTATGAACTCAAGATTTACTTCAACCATCTTTTCATGTATATGTGAGAAAGAACAAAATATAAAAACATCTTTAGGTTTTATGCATGTCTTGTAAAATGCCTGGCTATACATTTCCTTCCTACTCGAGGTTTGATTTGTTGGTATACTTTTTATTTTGCAACACTGACAAGTTTTATCATGGTCAATTTTTTAAACTAGGATGGATCACCAGACAAAGTAAACACTTTGAGAGATTAGATTTTTTTTTTTACTTAACTAGAGCAGCAGAAGTGGTTCAACAAAGCAATGGAATTCAGTTCAGGATGTCAGGTGACCTGCGGTGGTGGTCGTTAACGCTCATAATCACCTGTTTTAAGAAGATTTCAGTGAGTGACAGCTCCAAGACAAAAAGAGACACAAAACAAATGACAAGTCAAAAGCTGCAACAAGACAAGGAACACTGACACGATGACCACAACTATGATTCAAAAGCCTTGATTGACATTTGCAGTGCTGTCTAGATTTTCATAAGCTGTCAATGCTCGAAGGTCTCTGCATACCAGAAGTTTCTTGAAGACTAGCCCCAGGTCAGCAGGCTGTCAAGGGCCCACAGCTGGGCTGGCACAGGGGCCACAACAGCCTTCTAATGACACTATTAGGGGTGATTTGTGGCTGAAAGAGTACAGGGAACATGATCATGAGTCCTGTCATTGGCAGAGACAAATTGAAGATATCACGGTAATAGCAGAAGGTGGAGGGCTTAGGTGAGAGATTAGCTTACACTTGCAGTGCTGTGGGAGAATGCACAGTAAAGGCCTTTGTTTGCTTGGGTGAAAGAATCTTTTTACAAGAAACGGGGTGTTTTAGGATGCTATGTAATAAACCATGTTGGTTTTTGTTCTTATCTGTTCATTCTAGCTATGTGGTGAACATGGGTTTGATTGACAAGCTGTATGGGTGCTTCTTGTCGGTCCAAGGCCCTGTAGACGAGCACCCCAAGATGTCTGCGTTTCTCCAGCAAGCCTCAGCTCTGCTGCACAGCATGTGTAAACTGTGCTTTGTCATAACTGGACGGTGAGTTTGCCTCTTATTACACACCTTAAACATCTCTGTGATCTCTTGATCTTTCTCAAACAAACACACACAGGCCCATGTCTCTGTTCTAGTAATGACAGACACCGAGTAACTATTGTCACTTTACTGTCAGTAGGATCCATAAAGACGAGCTCATGGTTACGCAAACAAAGAGTGTGGCTTCTCCACAATCGGCCAGCCGGTCATTTACTCCAGCCAGCATGCTGGCTAAAGCCGTCGTTACTACAGCTAGAGATAGGCATCTACTTGACCCAGCACTCTGTCACTCACCATAAACCTTAGCCTGCAGCATGGTGGGGTGGAGGGCCCACCCACATGTGCCACAGTGACCTCCATACAGACAGGTTCAGTGGCGCCGCTGACAGAGGCTAAGCACACAGTCACACCAAGTCCTGACTTCAAAGAAATGGTAGTGTAGTATTGTTGTATGCCATGCAGTGCAAAAACACTTTAAATGCTTTTACCTTTTAAGGATACTGCTTAGTCTTACAACCTATAAACCGCACTTAAGTCTTTTTTTTTTTCTTCCCAAAAATTGGCACTGCGCCTTATAATCCGGTGTGCCTTATGTACGAAAAATACGGTATAAAGTAAATAAACAATGACCTTTAAACTTCGTATGTTTGGTAAGGAAAACTGAGAAGAAAACCACCTCCTCCAGTCGATGCAGCTTCCTATAAGCCCTGTTCTGTCATTTCTCTCGGTCTATAAAATCACTTAGAGGGCCAGAATAATATTTGGACCATACCAGTTGCTGTGTCATGGGATTATAATTGCATTTAGATGCTGTGTTGTTTCCTACCAACATTTTTCACACAGAGCCTGTTGGCTAACATCAAGTATCAGCATGCACTGTAAGTTTCATGTCAAGGTCATGCAACCTCTGTTCTACAGAGCTGCAAATCATAGATGGAGCTGCTGCGGTAGTCTTAAACTGTCTGCTTCAAGTGGCTGGGAGGGTGGGGGGTTCATTACATTAAGGTAGTTTTACTTTTTATAAACAGCACTAGTATACTCATTTTTACTAGAAAACTTAAAATAATAAACAATAAACTGTTATTTTCTTGGACACTGTTGGAGTTGTATCACCCTGAATTAAAATAAATGTGCTTTAAATAAAGAAAATGAAGCTCTCTGCACCATGTAGCGGTTACCTGGTAGAATGTACTCTCCTGAAATTACCATGAGATCTTCACGTCACAGCAGTATTGTTTTTCACAGCAGTAGAGAATTCTTTGCTAAGACTGTTTTAGTAAAAATTAAAAAGAGCTTAATAAATTAGAGTAGACATTTGCTGTTCAGTATAAGCTCAAAGCCTGATGTTTTCTATTATAGTCTATTTCACACATACAGGGTAATCTTAAAATGTTCTAGACATGTTCCAGAGAGATGAAATGTAAGAACACAAATCTCCAGCGTTATCTTAGGATTGTGTGTAAAGTCAGGCCTTTAGTAGAAATGCTGAAAAATCTGTCAGTGAGACAGTGTAGCAGCAAATCTCCAGGAGTGATTCCTGTAAGTTGGCTAAAGCGCGTTCTGGTAAGAGTTGCAGTTTCATCATTTTATTCTTTTTTGCTGATCTTGATGTTGCTTTTCTCTTGTCGATATTATGGATGCAATTAAATACATATAAAATTGATAGCAAAAAACTCCAAAGAAGCTTAATCTGCTATTCTGAAGTTTTAAAGGAAGTGTTCTGGACTTTCTGTCTCACACACACACACACACACACACACACACACACACACACACACACACACACACACACACACACACACACACA
>JAVKLF010000011.1:9339709-9354635 GCA_034783495.1 Millerichthys robustus | reverse complement strand
CACACACACACACACACACACACACACACACACACACACACACACACACACACACACACACACACACACACACGGCTTCCCTTACTGTATGTTTCACTTTGAGAGGACATCTCCAGCAGAAACGTCCCACAAATGCAGTTCAGTTAAAATGTTATTTCTCTTCTTGTTAGAGCAGTCAGAAGTGCTAACTTCACAGATAAAAAAGCCGTCTATAATCTTTAGTCTGTTATTAAAACTGAATGAAACCTATAGGTTCCCAGTGCCACGGACTGGTATTTCTGATCTTAGTCAACAACATATTCAAAATATTTTCATTTTGAATTAATGTAATGAAGTATCAAGTTTTGGTAAAGGAGTGTGCCCATTTTTTAAAAACAAATGGTACATTACTTCTCTCTTCTCCGTTAGTGCTCCCAGTATATTTGACAACAAACGTCAGGACCCAACAGGACTCACGGCCCTTCTGCAGTCCACTGACCTGGTGGGAGTGGTGCACACTCTGTATTGTATCCTGCTGCACAGTTTCTCGCCAGAGTCCGCATCTCAGAGTCAGGAACCGTACAGCCCTGAGGTCATCCAGATGGCTCTGCAGGGCATCCGCTTTCTCAACAGTTTTGCCCTCCTTGACCTGTCCGCCTTTCAGGTGAAAATAAAAGAAATAACTTTTAATTTCTAAATAAAAAAAAAAAAATGTTTTTCACTTCTAATATATGTGACATTTGTTTGAACAACGTTTCTTTTGGCATATATTTACTTGGCATATATCTGTTCAATAGTTTTAAACATTAGGTTAGATAAAGTTTCTAATAGACGCCCTGTTCTTAAGAACTTATGTTTGTGATCAGATTAATGCCAATGTTACTTTGTATGGAGCCATTTAAAAAGCAGTGTTCTTTTAAGAACTAAGCTGACCTGTGGACATAAACACAGGTGCCCTTTAACCTTAGGTCATTTTTTGAGGTTGAGTAGAGCCCAGTGGGTCTGACGTTAGGATGGAACACAAGCGATTATCACTGTATGCGGAGCAATACATTATCCACCCTGTGGAGGACGGGGCGACAGCTTCACTGTAAGTCACCTCACAGACTGAGAGCCACAGAAGTGAGCCAGAATGCCGTTAATTATTTTAATGCCTCGGGGTAATTACTTTGAAGCAGCTTCCTGTCACTGACCCGCCACTTTCAGGCAACTCAAAACAGCTGGAAATGAAAGCGTTGCTCTGCCGAAATTTAATGAACATTTTAAATTATGTTTTTTTTTCTTGGGCGGGGTGTTGCTGCAAGTCATAATCACCTTGTGTTTCACATTACTTCACTGCAGTGACTTACACACATTAATAATTACTTGGCCAATCAAAATTAAGATCTTTTAACTTGCTCGTTTGCTGCTTACAAGAATGTGTTTAGATGAGAATTTTATAAAAGTCCAAACAGTATTATTTATTAGGTTTTATGCAGAGTTCTTTTGGGTCAGAAATGATGGCATTTCCACAATTTATTGAAATCATGGTAAATGGCTTGTACTTATAATCATGATAATAAAAATTGTTTAGCTCTTAATAAAAAAAATGAAAATAAAATGGCAAAATAAATTGTTGTAAGACCCAAAACAAGCTTGTATCTCCTCAGGTGTAGTTTCTAAATGTTAAAAGGATGACACGCCCAAACCTCCAGAGCAAATTACGATGATCTTATGGCGCTTCATCACACTGGCATGTTTAATAAATACTGTCCACAAGTTCCACCTAGTATCTCAACTTGTAAGGAGGTTTGGGTTGTTTTACGGTTGGGTCCTGTTTGATTTGCTTGTACACTTAAACCGTATATGTTTCTACTAGCAAAAACGTAAGACCTTTTATTGCTTCACATCGTAAGCTTGTTGAGAACTTTGCAGTCGTACACTATTCATGTTTAAAGTACTGTGGCTTCACGTTGACATAGTTTGTCTGTTGTTCAGTCTGTTCTAGGAGCCGAGGGCCTTTCTTTGGCTTTCCGGCACATTGTCAGCTCCCTGTTATGGTACTGTACCCAACATTCAACTGAAGACCTGCTGCATGAAGTCATCATCTGTGTGGGCTACTTTACTGTGAACCATCCTGACAATCAGGTAAAAAAAATTAAAAATACGGTAAATATAAAAGCACCCAGTCTGACAACAAAAACTCTAAAATATCTAAAAATTTTCATTTTCAATAACTGTTGATGTAGTAATTAGAATTTCAAGATTTTTTTGTGGCAAACATAAAAAATGAACTTAAGTTAGAACACAGTATAAACTAAAAAAGATAATATTATTATTACTTTTTACTCTCATAATTTAATTTAATTTTTTATTGTTTCACAGTAAAATGTTGGAAACAAAGTAAGCATTTTGTGATGATTTTTTTTAAGATGAAATAAAACTGTACTTAACCTGGAAAACAGAAAATTATTAATAAATAAAACAAGTACAACATAACACCATTACTTTGAAAGTCTGTCAAATCTGGTTTCTACTGGATGCTACTAAATTGCAAAAAAAAAAAAGTTCATTATTTTTTCTGTCGTGATCATCTTTCTCCAGGACAGGTTTCATTTAAACACCTGTAGTTGTGTAAAGTTGTCTATTTAGTAATAATAACTTGATGATGTCATGTTACCATTGTTCTTCTCATGCATTATTTGTCAGAAAAAAAGGTGTAGTTTTGTAACTGTAACAAAAAGCACCTGTTTAAAGATTCATGCCTTGGCACCTTCCCGCCATTGGTCTGTGTGTCGCCTTTTGTCCCAACAGAGTGAGTCTTTGTCCCCTGTCTGGAAAAGCTGGGCAGTCTGCTTGCCCTGGTGTTACAACTACTTAGGAGGCTCTGTGGAAGTGAGCAGGATGTGATGGAGCAGACCTGGCCGCCGCGTTGCTGGCTGTCATGAATGGCCCGATTATCGAGGCCTCTGATTAGTTGTGCTACAGTTGGCTGGGCTTTGATTAGACTAAGCCACACGAGCGGCAGCCACAGCTTCAGTCTCTGATATCACATTTTATGTCTGCACAGTTGTGAACCCCAACACAATGGTTTATACCCTTATTACTGATTCTCATGTGCCTTTTGGCTTGTGGCATCTTACTTCTTTCTCTATACGAGCTAACTGTGCAGCGTTAGCATTTATTGCTCACCAGCATATTATAAGTATTAATTGAATATGGGCTAATTCAGCATTTGATAAGCTGTTAATTGTAAAACACTCACAGTAAAGCAACATCCTTGAAAAACAGTATCTGAATAATGCTAATTTAATAAAGAAAACTTTTCATTAATGATCCAGAACAAAACTCTTTTAAAACTACTTTGAAAAAAAAACATATCTTGGGTATAGATTGTCAGGAAACAGGATCCACCACAACTTCACACAGTTGATCCTTGCCAGTGGTCCAGTTCCTGGATCGCGTCCATTCGGTCTTGCAGCAAGATGGATAGCTTCAAGCGGAATATTTAGAGCAGCTTGAGCTTTTCTCGAGCTAATGTAAGCACTGGCAGGACAAAAAAGCGGCCCCGACCCGAGGCCCTTTGCAGTCTCAGAGACTGCTGATTCACTGTCGACACACCAGCTTTTGTTTATATACACGTTTTAGAAATAGAGCTGCTCATAAAAAGCAGAACTTAGAAGCAGCCCCTATATGTAGTGATGTATTCCCTCTGCTTTGGAGGGGCATGAATTATTCAAGTCACCGCACGCACACACACACACACACACACACACACGCACACACAAAAACATCAGGAGAGTGACATACACAGGCTTTTGTGTTTTTCTATGAGCGTCCCTGCTTATGGGGGCAACTGAGCCATGTAGCCATATGTTTCTTTGTTATTTGAGTGCGTCTGTAGAGGCCTTCAGATAAACAAACAAAGCTAATTAAATTGATGTTGTCACTGACATGTAACTGTACTTCCTTTTTCTCTTCTCTGAGAAGAGTCAAACCGGTAATCTTCACATTTTTAACAACAGTGATTCATTCATGATTCATCCACAGTGATGATGAGTTGGATCTTTTAGCTGATGGTAATTGTAAAACGGTGACACGTTAACCCACTTGATTTCTGTGTACTTTTTTTTTTGAAGAAGAAGAAAAGCAATTTTAGAGTGTGGAAATCTTATAAAAACATTTTTTTCTGCTGTTTTTGAAAAGCTGCCGCTCCTACACGAGCAGACCGCGCTTCACAAAAGCTATTATGTCTCCGTAACGCACACACATCGGGTCTAATTTCAGCGTGTTTACAGATGTTTTAATGTGGCGTGTTGGTTGTCCTGCGAAGCCTTTCCGAGACCCCCTTTGTGCTTGTATTTCAGAAAATGTTTTCTTTACACCGTCAGCCATCCCTTGAGCTTTGACTTGTCTCATGACAGAACATCCAATACACACATCTCCAGGGCTCAAGCCTTATCTGTGGGGTCAGTCCTTTTCTTCCCAATCTCTTTGAGGGTGTTTCCTCAACCCTGCAGGCCCAAGTCAGGCTTTAGGTCTATAATTCCTGTTAACCTGATGTTGAAAGTCTTCCTTCAGCAGTCCATTACTGCCAAGACAACCAAGCCCTCACTGCCTGCGGGGTAAGTGCAGCTCGTGCAGACCACTGGGAGCCAGCAGCGGGGAAATACACTGAGTGCATCGCACAGCAGAGTAAACACACGCCGAGAAACACTGACATACAAGCACGCTCCGCTAACTGGCAGGAGAATGTCTGATTGTTAGCGCGGTACGTGATTTACACTCGGCTTCAAGGGTGAACGCAGGTCCAACTCACTTTAAGTGAAGCTGAGGACATTTTAATTCTCACAAAACCTCTCAGTGCGAAGTTTCTATACGTCTGCAATGTTGTCGTCAGGTTAGTTTCAGAGTAGAATTATCAGCAGTTTGATCTGAGACAGAATGACGGGACGGCTCATAGAGATAAATGAGAGTTATTAAGTTTTATTGTGTAAACAATCGGGTTTTCACAGAGCTTTAAAACCAGCTGACAGTCACCTTAAACATCAAGTTGGAGTGTCTTTGTCAATGTCTGCCTCTAACATTGTCCGAAGGCAGTTTACACAGCATCCTGTGCAAATCTCAAGAAGCCATAGAAGTTGTAAAAAAGCAATAAACAGTTTTTTTTTTAACTCTGTCCTGTCTGCTGTGCTGCTTGTCTTATCAGTAAAGGCTTTCTGCTGGATCTGGTTTATTTTGTGGATTCGAGTGTCAGATAAACGACCCTACTTCGGCTCTCTTTCCTCCAGAGGTGTTTGGGTTGTCTAGACAAAATAACAAATATCTCTACACATTAATACCGGCAGCCTTTCAAATGTGTAATTGCACTATTTTGTGCAGCATGGAATGTTGTACTACAGCAAGAGTGAAAGATAACGAGTTTTTACAACCTGTTGGTTGATCCAATTTAATGATGGTCTGTGCTTTCTACTCATTTTTCCCAGGAATTTATTTGTGTCAGACCGTTGGTTTTACACACTCTTTGTTGTCTTTGGAAGCGATGAGGAAGTTATGTAATGAAGGCACCGTAAAGCTGTTTGGAAGAAGCCACATCTCTGAGAGTAAGAATGAACAGAGCAACCAAGACACTTGGTTTTTTCTCAGGGTTCTGTTTTAAACGTGGACCAGATGCAGGTTGTGAGTTTTATGACACTGAGCTTTGAGCCGGAGATACTTCAGCTGAGCTCTTGGTTTGTGTTTTCAAACTCTATTGTTGCCTCTCCACCTGGTAAAAGTTTGTAAAATAGACAGACGATAGTTTTGTTTCTACCTCCAGACTCCCATGCCTTTGCTTTATGTCTTTCTTCATGAGGCACTTGAGGGTGGACAATTTGTTTAAGCAGCTGAAGATGGAATGAAGATGCCTGGTGGAGGATTATGAGGTTTCTGGGTGATTTGTGGGTCGGATCACCTAAGAGCTTTAGCTCAAACATCCACTACTTGCTGTGGTGTTAAATTATGATATATAAATACTCAGGATTAAAACACAAAAATGAAGCGTCTTCTGCTACTTCTTATTCTGAACTATAGTTTTTTGATTTTGGTGCATGCTCCTAGTCTTTCTTTGGGCAACATCTTAACGAACAAGATTAAATATGATGATATAATTGTTTTTGTGAAGGAAAAGGTAGCATAAAAATGCCCTGAAAGAAAAAAAGCTCTAAAAGAAAGCAGAGCTGTACCCCCCACCCCCCACCCCCCTTATTTCTTCAGTAAATAGATTTCCTGAAGTCCAAAATGCCTTAAGAAAATAAAAGGCTATAAACACCAATAAAGTATGTTTTTTTTTTATATTTATTTTACAGTTCAATTTACTAACTTTTAGCTACACAATTTAAAACATTTCAGGTGGAGAAAAGACATCAATTGCACTTGAGATTTTCAAATATTTATATAGTGTAGACAGATCAGTCTGTGGATTTTTGTTGTTTTTTTTTTTCAAGCAAATTGATGATCGGAAATGAAACCGTTTTGCGTCCTTTTGAACACACACACAGAAAGAGGTCAGCTCTGAGAAGCGTCACTTCAAACTGATAAAAAGCAATGACTTATCGTTCTGTTTATCCTGCTGCTCAAACTTGGAGTGCATTATCAAAGGGGCGGCCAGTGGAAGAGTATTAGTGTGTGTTTTGGTGGGGGGGGGCTTGTAAATCTTGTGAATTTATGTCACTGTGACTTTGGAACCTCACCACAGACTTCTGGTTCCCATTGATGTTGAGCCTGTAGTCCTGCAGTCTGTACCTGTAAAGCCAAGCAGCCCGGATTTGGCATGTTGACCTTCTGCCTCGTGGGATGATTTCTGATGGGCGTTTCAAGCTCAGTGGAGACGACCGGACCATTAGAACAGCAACCCCCCCTTATCCCCCTTTTTAAATAAATGACTCTGAGGGTGATTTTGGATTTAATTCCAGTCACATGGATGTGATGTTGTGTGAATAAGGAATAAAAGAGTGCTGCTAATTCCAGTCGAGGTTTGCACTGAGAGTGCCCTCTTAACCTGATCTTCACCCCTCCCCTGACTTCAATCAACACAAAACTTGAAAGTGAAGTTTTAGCCTCTAATGACAACACAAGCCCTCATTTTCCTCTCGTTACAGTCACGTTGTTGACATTTTGCAACGAAGCATCCCATCATTGTGTTTTATAGTATGCAATTGTGAAGAGGGAGTCTTCTCCCCTCCAGGTCTCCTCCTAATGGCTGTTTGTGTGTTGTTTTAGTGGCAGATTTACATGTGGGAGGGGCACAAGAAGGTGATTTACAACCAGCAATGCCACTGACTGGATTTAGGGACTGATTAAGCCCGTGCTCGCTGTGTGTTCCAGGTGATCGTGCAGTCTGGCCGCCAGCCCAGCGTCTTGCAGAAACTGTGTCAGCTGCCCTTCCAGTACTTCAGCCACCCGCGCCTCATCAGAGTGCTGTTTCCCAGCCTGATCTCGGCCTGCTACAACAACTCCCAGAACAAGGTCATCCTGCAGCAGGAGATGAGCTGCGTGCTGCTCGCCACATTCATTCAGGTAAATTAAAGGCCTTAAAGGAAAGGAAGATGTCCGTTACCTTTCACGCCAGAGTTTAAGATTAAAATCACCTTAAGTTGACAAATGATGTGGCTGATTTGGTTAAACGTAATAATGCGCAGTATTGTGCGATACTACAAGAGGTCACACTCAGAGTAAATGACTGCTGTCAGATTTCAGCTCCTATGCAACATTGACTAACCAGTTTTTTTTCTGTGGCCTAGTGACCGTTAGTTGTACTAGTGGATGTATCATCCACAGAACTTTTATCAGTTGTAGATGTACATCCAAAAATTACTTTTTGAGTGTTTCAATAAAACCCATCTAGTGATTCAAAAAATATTTTTCTGACCGACAAAAAAGCCAACAATTTTACCCAGCAAGTAGCACATGAAGAATGTATTTTGAATGACTCTCAGCTACTACTACGTCAAATTTTAGTTCAACCCGTGTAAAATTGACTGAACCATAGTCTTTTGGAAGTTCAGTTGGCTGTGGCAACCATCTTTAATTGGTTGTTCTTCAAAAGGTAATCAGTCATTGAAGTATAGTTAATGATTATTACCTGAAAGTTTCATTGAAATATGTCCTGCAGTTCATGATATGTTTTGCTAACAGTCACATACTTGACTTTATGTAAAGTGGGTAATGGAAAAACAGACAAAAACTTTAAAAGGCAAATGTAGGAGATATTTTTAAAAACTGTCAGAGTGAGTAGATGCTACCTTTAAATTGTAATCTCACATATATATATATCCTTTAGTTTTTATTTCTGGAGAAAAAAAATTTCGGAAAAAAAAAAAGAAATCTGGATTATTCTCTACACTTGAGACAATCACATTAGCTGTGCATTAGCTAATTGACGAGCCACTCGTCCTGAGCCGCCGGTGAATCTGAAACAGGCGGGCTTTTACAAAGACAAATGGATTCCTTCACGGTGGATTTACCTGCCACTGGTTCAACTCCCAGTAAACAGCTCGTCTCCTTCATTTTCCTCTGACAACAAGCCCTCCTCACCAGGCCGCAGCCACCACTGTTTACACACCGATTAACTCCCATTCAGACGAAGACGAGCTATTGTCATTTCTTTCAAACAAACCAATAATGCATGGCGTCTTGCCCCGCTGCCCTCAACCGTGTTAAGCTCAGAGCATTCCTCCGAGTGGAGCGAGCTAATCCTGGATGGTCGTGTTTGCTGAGTAAATCACAGTGAGATGGAACTGTCACAGCAGCTTTAAATGTTGGTGAACGTAGTTTGACTTAATGCTTGGGGAGGTGTGTGTTATATAATTAGAGAATGCAGAAACCTGCAATATGTCGTTAAGCATGTTTTCCTTTTTAGGACTGTGCTGAAAATGAAAAGGATTCAAACGGTAAAATGAACAAAACGGGTGAGTTATTTTAAGTTGATCACATTTAACTTTTTTTTTTAATCTATACAGGGCAACAGAGATTGATATTTTTGTTGACATGGGTAATTTTCATCTGTGACAGTTTTTGGTTTGGTGAAATTCTGCACTAATTTCTCGGTTTCTCTTCGCACAGTTTTCCAGTGGCTGGTGGATTACTGCGATTTGTCTGTCCGCTTTCCACGAGATCAGTGGGATTCAGCTCTGCAGTTTTTCCTCAAGAAGCAGGAGGACTGATGTCCTTGCACATTGTCCCCCAATTAAAAAGCACAGCTTCAACATTTCAAAGAACACTATGAGGGTGTGAAGGTGTGTAGTTTGGATTTTCTTGGTCTAATTCAAAAACAATGTTCAGTTTGTCAGACCTGTTGAGCCTAATTATGTTTCATCTGTTTGGATTTCATGATAATTCTACTGACCTTAAAAAAGAATTTGCACAATTTGTCTACACAACTAGCCAAGTAAGCTGTTCAGAATTATTTGTTTTTGTTATTCTGTTGATAAAAATAAAAGGTTTACGTCATAAGTATTTTCTGATTTGCCAAACAGTTTATCTTAAACATCGTTTGTGGTAATTTATTAATGTTTTTGTGAAATATTTGAATGTTAATGGGTAGAAGAGTTCCTCCAGTGCTCAGAATTCTGTTGCACGTTGTGTTTACGATAATTTCATTTCTTTTTATATTTCATTGTTATGTTCGGAGCATTTATAATTTATTGAGTTATTCACCTTTCTTATGTTTAATAAAATACTTATGATTACATGTTTTGGATTTACTGTTTTTCTTCTACACATAAGGGACACAGTCATTTAAAAAAAATTAATTTGCATAAATACAAAAATGTTTTTGGCTGAATGAGTTTGTTTTTTTTATCATAAAGTCTGGGATTTGTTTAGGACTAAACTTTTTTTATAAGGCAAATTTTTGCCAATTTGTTCACCCAAAAGCTGTTTTTAACACCCTGGAACTTGTAAAGTTACAGTTTTGAGGCAATGTTGATGTTGAAATCGTGGGGCTGGTAAATGTTTCTGCCGAGTCAGATCATACGTTACTGAAATATTTCACGTTTAACAAATTCCTAAGCTTTGTGGAGAGCAAGTTTAATATTCTGCTTGGGTGTATTTTCTTTATAATTGAGTTGCCTGTAAATCTTTGCCATTGCTCAAAACATTTAGGTCAGAACCTCAGAGTTTTGTTTTGTGTTTCCAACAAGGCTCCGTTTCCTTCACCGAATAAACTCCGAACCACCCCAACAAATTGCTGAGGTGTAGTGTGTCGGTCCCAGCTTGACCTGCACGCTCTCTTGTCTAGAGGCTATTTGTCGTTCAGGATTCCTGCTGGAATGAAAATAAACTCGAGGCACACCGGGATGCGTCTGCAGGCCGGGAGTCTCCTCAGCCCTGCGTCTCTGTGCGTTTAGAGTCCACTCAGTGGATCCTTTACAGGTGATGCCAGATGGAGATAAGACGCCGCCGCGGCCTGCAGTCTGTCTAGACTTGTACTTTCAGCTGTACGCCTTCGTATGTAAGGCACTACGACAATTATCTAAATAGGACCAAATTTATCTTTTTTATCACCTCAACAAGCAAGGTTTCCATTGGATCAGGCTGCAAGGAGCTGTAATAATAGAAATAAGAGCCAATGTAAATATCCCAAACCGCCAAAAAACACATAAGCAGGCGGATTAAACTGGCTGCAACCTATTGTGCCTGACGCAGTGACCCCTGACACCGAGGCCAAACGCTTAATAATATCTTGTCAGCAATCAGTCACTGATCCACCCGGCTCAGGAACTGAGTAAAGCCAAATATATAAGCAGATTAAAGCTGCCACGTCAAAGGCAAAACTTTCCAATTGCACCAGAAACATAATTGTTTTTAATTTGCCTTTAGAAAAGCTGAAACGGCTGAACTCTTCATCCTTTACTTCAAAAAGCAATTTAAGGAACTTCTGGAAGGTTTATGAAACAAATGGGTTATGCATGCAATAAGCAATTGTTTTTTTATTGATGCTTTGTCTACCTTCGTAATAAATAATGTCAACAATAACTTATGTTCTGAAGAAAACGCCAGCAGAGCGCGTCTCCCCTCTGGTCCAATAACTTACAGGAGTCGGTACAGATCATGCACGTCTACACAGGTTGGAGTTTTCCTTACAAAACACGGTGACCTTTGACCTTCTGCACACCCAGGCCATGTGCGCGTGTCCCGTTGCATATTCCCAGCGTGTCCAGGGTCCGGTGTTGGCAGCAAGGAGTCCGTGTGCATCCAGGACTGTTAGATGTACAGTCAGAACCACCCCGCCCCCCATCACACACACACTAAAATCCTCCAGTCTGGACCTGAATGTGTCCCGCAGAATAATCCGTCCTTTTTTGTCGTTGAATGTCTCTTTTAGTGTGGATGACGATGATGGGTGGGGGTGAGAAGTCCTGGGGGGGATGAACCTCCTCACGTGTCCACGGGACTCTGTACCATGCTGTTCGGCGTGTCCGGTAACTGAGACGACAGGGAGGTCACGTCGCTGCCCGAGGAGTTTCCCAGGGAGCCCGACTCCGAGAAAGACACCTGAAAAGGAAGCCAACAGAAAGTTATCATTTTTAAAAAATATTTTTTTATTAAACATTGATCCTTATTTTATTAAATAGAAATACTAAATTAGAATAGGTCAAAGTGATAATGTGGGAGCTCCAGAATTCAACATTTCTTCCTTTTTTATTCCAGTTTTAACAAAACATTCAGTCTAACATTAGGAATCAGATTAAAATCTAAATGAAGCACGCTGCTGCAAAACAGCAGGGTAACTGAAAGCCATTAAGTGCTTTTATTAATTGTATTTTAAACTTTTTTTAAATTTTATTTTAATGCAGCCCTCTTTTTATATTCCAAAACTGTATATTTTAAAATAATTTACTAATAGTAGCCTTTATCAGCATATTCAAGGAGATTTACTTTTAGATATATGCACCTGTGTCCCCCCACCCCATACTATCAAAACAAAATATTATTGATCAAATCAAAAATAAATTAAATCAAGCTTCCACAAAAAAATAACAGCTTTTCCATTTTAATTTCAAATAACTTGATTTAAAGTCAAGTTTACTTCAATTTAGTTTGCATTTTAAACTAATTTTTCTCTCTTTTCTATTTTTTGTAATACAACCTATTTTAATAGCCCAGGATGTGGGAATAATTTAAGATATGTGGTTAATTGTAAAAGCACCTTTTCAACCTCTCCAGGCTCAGTAAAACACTTTATAGAGTTTCACACAAACACGCATGCATTCTGTTATATATTTTACACCCAATAATACAACACTTTTATATTTTCTCTCATAACCAAACCAGGACACTTCAGCACCCTGCAGGGAATCGAACTCACAACCTTGCCTCTAATCAGCCAAGAGGTGCCCCCTGTTCCAGTTGGATACTTTAATTTACAACAAGCTACTTGTGAGTTGTTTGTTTTAAAATGCAAACGGATCAATCTGTAAATTTAAAATTTTACCTTTATACAAAATTTATCAGTTTGCTTTTGTTTTTCCAAATAGTTGTATCACATCTATTCAAAATTATAGTCTCTTCATCATTAGCGTGCATTAGATTAAAAACTAAAAATGAACTAATTATGAGTACATTTACAGCCAGCTTTCTCTTTTTTCTTTTTTCATTTTGAAACGCAACTCAAAAATTACCTTTCTCTCATGTTTTTAAATACTCATAATGCTGATTCATTTTTTATAATAGTTGACAAATAGTAGCCTACCAGTTGCTGGAAGGCAGGCTGGTCCAGGTCGGTCTGCAGGGCGAAGTCGCTGAGGGTTTTCCACGGAGGCTGGTAGGTCTGAACCTCCACAGGATTCCCCTGCATGCTGTTGTCATGACGGATAGGACTGCCTGCCACCAGAGGGGTGCCTGTCAGGCCCTGCAGATTCTGCAGGAGGAACAAAACAAAACTCATAAAGAAAGATAATACTATTCTAAATAATCTGGAATGTAAAATGCTTTGAAAAACAAACAGACCTGAAATTCAAAGTGGATTTAATTTTGGTTTAGTTAAACATTTCAAAACTGGAAAAATAAATGCATTTCTATAATTTAGTAAACAAAATGTGAGGGACTTTAAAGCAATAGTCTATAACGTTAATCTTAAATTAGAGATTTCAGTAAAAATTTGTCTGTTTTTCTGAATATTTCAAATAAATCTCAAATACCTATTGTAAATATTTTCTTATAAACGTTTTAATCAAATAGGCCCACTGACTGTCATCATTCAAAACATGCAATTACAACCCAATCATAACAATTCTTTGCTTTTTTATTATATATTTTTTCTTGTCTGAATCTTTTCTTCAAATAAGACCAGTAATTGTGTCCCCCTTTTATTATTATTATTATTATTATTATTATTATTATTATTATTATTATTATTATTATTATTATTATTATTATTATCCTGTGGGGACTCACGGTCTTGTCGCTGTGCTGCTGCTGCTGCAGCTGCTTCATCAGGATGGACTTCTTCTTGTCCTTGCAGCGCTTGTTCTGGAACCAGACCCGGATGACCCGGGGGCTCAGGCCGGTCATCTCCACCAGCTGCTCCTTCATCAGGGCGTCGGGCCTCGGGTTGGCGTTGTAGCAGGTCCGCAGGGTGTGCAGCTGCTTCTCGTTCAGCACCGTCCGGATCCGGGTGGTCTTCTCCGACTGCTTGTGGACGTGGTTGCGGTGATGGGGCGGGTGGCGGACGGAGATGGAGTCTGAGGTGCAGAAGACATTGAATACATTTCATCATCATCATCATCATCATAATAATAATAATAATAATAATAATAATAATAATAATAATAATAACAACAACGTGGTACCTGTGATGTGCAGCGGTCTGCTGCTGTGGAGCGCCCCGGGACTAAGCGGACTCCCCGCGGCGCCCCTGTCCGCCAGCAGGCCGTGGTCAGCCCGGCACAGCAGCTCGTCGTCCCGCAGGGAGAACTCGTCCCCCGGCAGGAGGTGTCGGCTGCACACCGAGCACCGAAAGCACTCCATGTGGTACACGTGGTCCCGGGCCCTCATCACCAGGTCGCTGCTGCAGAAACACAGGTCGCACTTTGCGCACTTGATGCCAAACAGCCTGAGAAGGAAAGAGGATCTCAGTATAACTATTCTCATGATCAATTTCTTTTCTTTTCTTAAAAAAAAAATTTAACAAACTCTACTGCCTGTGTATACCTCGCATAATCTCGTTTACAGTACGTCTTTCCGTCCCGGACGAAACAAGTGCACGTCTCGTCCAGAAACTGGCTGCACTCGGCGCACTTGAGGCAGGCTGCGTGCCACTCCAGGTCCGGGGAGACTCTCAGGATGTACTGGTCGTGGATTTGACTTCCACAGCCCACACACATCGCGATTCCCGACTTCTCTGTCAATAAGAAAGACCGAAAGAATGAAAACAAAAACGCATCAGTGCAACACTTGAGCGCGCGCCTTTAATCCAATGAGCTCCATTTAAACCCAACTTCATCCAGACAGAAACTCTTCAAAGATTATTACGATCTAAATGCGCGACGGTTTGTTTGTACCGTATTTCATTTTTTTCTTCCTCCAACTAAAGTCGTAGCAGAGTGATTATTATGAGACTAAACAATAAAAAAGAGGAGGGGGGGTCTTACTTTTTGAATGATCCCCCATATCATCCAAGAAAGAAGCGCTGATCAGGATGTCCACCATGTGATCCGACGGTCTGCAGACCCGTCCCGTCCCGTCCTGTCCCCCGGCTGGGTGAGACACTTCTCTTCCTCCTCCTGGAGGTGGAGAGAAACAAAAACCATGGACCAGTGACGTCTGCAGAAACCTGGACCTCTGCGGGTCCGGGGGAGAGGGTGCCATGCAAATCCACTCCTGGACCCCTGCTCTATTTATTTTTCTTTTCTCTCTCTCTCTCTCTCTCTCTCTCTCTCTCTCTCTCTCTCCTTTCTTGCTCTTCAAATGCTGTGAGTACAAGTGT
>JAVKLF010000011.1:9311160-9329558 GCA_034783495.1 Millerichthys robustus | reverse complement strand
CTGTGATATTGTGTAAGCGGGAGATGCAAGCCCGATGACTCTGTAGTTACAAATGCAAAATAAAAATGTCAGATTTACTCCTGAAGTTAGCTCAATTTACGTAGTGACTATTTAACAGTAGTTTGTCCAGTTTTGGTTCATGCTCCCATCGAATGACCCAGACATGCTGCAACTGATCAGGTGGTAAAATACTTCATCACTCTGTTTTCTCTGAAGGCCGTACCTGAGATGACAGAAGCACTGAGCAAGTGAGACAAAACAAACCATTGATGCTTCATCGCACAGATGGAACCTGCAGCTGGAATAACGGAGCGACCACAGCCGAGCCCTCAAATGCCGGTTTATATTTGAACCATGCAAATACTAAATGACTTAAGTTGTACTATTATTTTTGCTTTCAGCAGTACATGTTGTAATTTCTGTTTGATAATCTGGTACAGTGCCTAACTGATGGTGTACATGAACAAGTAGAGTACCTAAAGTGGAGCTTTTGAAAAGCAAACATTAAAATTGATGACTTTAAACTTATTAATTTGCCATGTTCTTACTTTTTTATCGGGTTCATTTTGCAGCGTTGAGCGTTCAATGAGAGAAATCACTTCAATAAACAGTTTGTACCATGGTCTCAGCTCTTAAAGGCTCATGCTGTCATTTTATGTTCAGTAAGTTATATATCAAATCTCAGTTTCAGGATTTACTCCAGCTTGTTTTTAATACAACTTTTAAACATTAAAAGCATTTTTAAACCTGAAATTATAACAGATTTGCAATATGCAGGGAAGTTTTTAATCAATTTAGTCTATGGTTATGATTAAGCAAATTGTTTTTTTCATCTTTCAGTCACGGCACAGAGAATATAAAAAATCTTCAGCGTTAAAATTTCGCATTTTCCTCACTTGAGATTAAAAAAAAATGTTAGTGACCATGTAGAAAGTCAAAGAACCTAAGTTGAAATGATTACAATGCGCCCTGCAGCGGTCCATCAAAGAGGACTTTTCTGTTACTGTAAATTGTGTGATTGCAGTGATACAGCAGCTTGAGCTCCAGTGATGTGACGATAAATTGAGAGTTCCACAAATGATCTTAAACCCTCAAGCACCATTTTCTAAAAAAACAAGATATGAAAGGTCAGATTTTCTGCACAGGCCATTAGAAAACATCAGGCTCGGCCCACATTGCTGGTTTGTTTTAAGAAAAGTATGAAAATGTTTTTGTAAATGTCAATTCCTGAGAAGTGTCACCTGATGACAACTCTCATTTTTTATTTTTAAATCCTCCGTTTGTGCCTCTTCAGCATCAGTTTGTGCAATATGAAGAGCACAACCAAAGTAGTCTTGACTCCAAAAAGAAAAGGGTTGGATTTGCACATTTTTGCATCTGAGCTGAGCAGCAGGTCTTGTGATGATTTTCTGAGGAGACTTACGTCTCTGATAGATGTTTGACTGAAGTCTCCACTGGCCCCATCATCCTGTACTTCTCCTCGAGGAGAGGCTCATTACCCTGCAGATGGATTACTGTCTTTGTGAGAAGCCCGATCCTGCTCTCCTGGTTCCTCTTATTGTAAATGTTCAGTCTGCGTTCCAGTTCTGGACTGTTTTTTGTGGAACCCGCTGGGCTAGGCGGTTTAAGGTTGACAGGGTCCAAACGTTTCTGGGTGAGACACGAGTCCTCTGAAAGAGAGGAGAGCAGCTCCTGCACCACAGCGCTGGGACTCCCTCGTGGCTGAGCGCTCAAAGCTAGGGGGCTGCTGTAAGGTGGAGGGTAACAGCGCTGGTCGCTGTAGTTCGTGGACGTGGAGGCCTCGCGCACGGTGGAGCTGCAGTCCATGCTGGAGCCCAGCGTGTGGCTGCTGATGCTGTGCTGGCGGGCGCTGAAGCTGCTGCGGGACACTGTGGTCGTGGATGCTTCACTGACCCAGCTGCCCGTGCGCTGCAGACGGCCGGACCCCGCCGCATCTGCACTTACCAAAGTGGAGGGAAGCTGGCTGGGGTTGTTGGGCAGATGCACGTCTATGGCTGCCATGGTAATGACACGGGCCGGGTCAGGGATCCCCATGTCTACAGCACCAAACATACATAGGGTTGAAATAAAGTTAACCCCCTTACATAGTAAGCTGTGTATGACACTGAATTAGCTGATGCTTACCGCTGCTTGGCTCGCTGTAATATTGACTGATGTAGTTATTCATGTCATCTTGGCCGTGATGAACTGAGAAAAGAAAAAAAAGAATTAAAGTAGATCACAGTGAAACTGTACATCTCTGCACTGCAGCACAACAAAAATCAATGCAAGTTCTCCTATAATAAAAAGATTCAACACATTTAAAGAACAAATAATTACAACCATTAGAATATGTTTATATAATTGACAATTTATGTGCAATACCTGAATCAATACGGAGTCTCGGTGTGCTTCAGATTACTAAATTAAAGGAAACATTTGTCTACAGGACCCTGACTGAACATGGATTTATGTTTGGGTTTCGCGTCTTCATTTTTACAAGCGTCTCCTCCTCGTTTGGTCTCAACCGTGACAGGGACCGTCTCCCGCTTGATCAATACCACATAAGTGCATGAGATTCAGGCCCAGTTAAAAAGCAGTCTGTTTACAAACAAGGAGGCTGAGATGGGCAACGGGTCGAGCTGTGATTTATAGCTTTGATAAAGAAAATGCTCCTGCGTTTTGAGCCCTGACATCACCTGTAAAAAGACAGTGCTCTGCTGCTCCAGGTCCTCTTAAGTTATGAGCTGTCACCGTGTGAGAGCTTTATGGTCCAGGCTGTGACTCACTGTGAAGCAAAGTGCAGGCGTGGCGCCAGCATTTTGATGAGGAAGGTAAGAAGGATGATTCGGAGGACACCAACGCTGTGTCGCTCTTTGATAAATACTCCTACTGTGGAATATGGAGAACCAAGAAAGTTGGGCTAAATTTTCTATAGATTTGTTTTTTTTCTTTTTCTTGGTAATTAACTAAAATTAAAAAAAGAGGTATTTGTGTAAAATGAAGCCACACTTAAGAGACCAAGTAGAGTCTTGTTTTAGCAATGAATTTAATAAGCAATCTTATTTTTTATTACTTTTCCCTCCATTTTGTCACTCTTTTTCAGGGGACTTTTTTAACATGATTAATCTCAAGTAGGCAGCAAGCTTCAGATAGACAATTTGTTAACAAGTTTATGAGTTTATCACTTCCTTGCATGTGTTAATTTTTCTGTTAGTATGTAACCTACAGTACGTAAGTGAAATAATAATTTTTCTGTCAAAGCTCAGTTGTTTCTGGTGCACGGAAGCCTTTCATAACCTTCAGTGAAACCCAGTTATGTGTAGTCAGTTACCCGCAGGACCTTCTCTGACTTTGGCAGCTCTGTGATGCTCAGAGGCACCAGGAGCGAGTCCGTCCACCTCCTGAAAACTGCTGCTCTGTTTTCCCCACATGTGGTGAATCTGCAAGGCTGCTTCTCGTTCTGCTACCAGATCCAGATCCTGCTGGGCCAGGTGGGCCCTCAGCTGTCTGATTTCAAACTAAACAAAAGAACAAATAGAATGACCAGTAATGAAAAATGTTTCTTCAAAGCACTTGGTTTTGTAATACAATTAACAGTTGCCATATAAATTCTTTACAAATTCCATTTCTTTTCCTTTATGTTACATTAGTTTCAAGCTTTTTCCGTTTTTATCCTCTTTCAATCACTGGCAGCAATAAAACATTTAAACTCTAATGTGACCTAAAAAGAACATAACTTTCTTTTTTACTGGAGGTTTATTTTATTTTATGGCACTTTTCTGCCCTCTGCTGGTTACATGTAGCTATAAACTGACAGAGATATTAAAAACGGTGAAAGGACATACAGCTTGTTCTTGGCAGATCTGGGTAAGACGATCGAGCTGTTCGTCCCTCACCACCTTGGCCTTCTCATACTGCTGGATCTCCAGCTCCATTTTCACCTTCACCTGCAGAACATAAGCTGCAAAACAAAACGATTTGTTAATGTTTCCTCAAAAAGTTATAAATTATTTTGTGTATAAGTTGAGATTTGCAAAACTTCAAAATGTATTTAACCAAGTGTTTGGTTTGGGTTACTAATAAACCATACTGAAGAACGTTTTAATAACATTTTTTTTTACTTTGTTTTTACAACATTGAACATCCTGTGATACACTAAAAAGCCACACGAGGGAGCAAAATAGTGGTTCTTCTATTGAGATCTTTCTGTGCTTTTAGGATCAAATTATTTGAGCACTGCAAATTTGTATTTTTGGATGATGTTACATTTTATTTTTTAAAAATTACAAGAAAACAGCAATTTTAAGGCTGAATGTAGCTGCTATTGCAAAGGGCACAGTGCAGCATCTACCAAAAACCTTCCAGCAGAAACCAGAAACTTTGGAGGACACCTCCCCCTCTTGGCTCACCATCAATGATTCTCTTAACCCTCCATATGCGTAATGTGATGATGAGACCGATTGCATCCCAGGGGCTGCTGGGGCCGTTGGCCACAGTGGAGGCCACCATGGGGGCCAGAGAGAGTACAATGACAGCTCCGTCAAATACCTGAGGAAGAAAAAAAAAGGTAAAACAAACGAAAAGATGTTGAGTTACAACACTGGATAATAACACTGCAGCTCTCTTTTTGGGATTGACAAGAGCTTACCTCTACTTTGTTCTCAATATAATCCCATATTCCTAACACTACGATCCTGAACACCGTCTGAGGCCAGAAGGGACAGAGTTGCAAAAAACAAAAGAGGGTCAAATGAAAGAAAACAAGGGCAGATTAAAAGAGGCTTATATTTTTCTGCTAGTAATTTGATAATCAACCCGACCATCCAAGTAAAATGTCCTTTGCGGTTATGTTTTTATTTGTTTTTCTATTTTTCTAAATATGATTACCAGTGACATCACACAAACATTATGAGTAGTACTGCAATAGGATTTTGGACTAAAAAAAGGTTCACAAAATTTCATTCCTGATGTAATTTGAGGACGTCAAGAACCAGAAAAACAAGTCTTTGGCTCTTGAACCTTTTCAGTCATTTTAACTTGTCAGTAATGGAAAAAAATAGATTTTGTACCAACCTTTGTTTGTTTCTGCAGCTTTGACTTTATGCTTATGTAATTTTTTAGTATAAATTTTCACTATGAACCCAGTGGTGCAAAGAATTTATGGAGGAATGCTGCAGTATATACAGTAACAAACATTAAGTGCTGTATAAGTTTCTGTCTTGCAAACCGTTAACATACAAAACTCTTCACCTTAAAGCAGCAGTTATGTTTTAGGTGTGACAAAACTTGTACAGCATGTAGATGTTCCCAAGTCACCAACTGAGAACCAGAGTTCAACACACACAGAACTAACAAGAGCTTCATAAATAAAATGCTCTTGGGAAAATGTTTTTGAGGCAAATAAACTTTACAGCAGAAAGCAGTCAGCCTGGAGAAGGAACTGCTTCAATGATTGTGCAATTTCTGTCACTGCATCTAAATGAAATATGTGCGTGAAGACCAAAATGCAGGAGAACAGGAGGAAAATTCAAGATCAAAACTTTAGGTTTCAACAAACTCAAAAATGGATGGATCGCTACAAAAGGAAATTTCCTACTTAATGGGGCGTTCCTTAAACTTTACTAAAGTAACAAAGACCTAAAGTCACTGGTGAACACTGAGATTTAGTTAACTCTCATTTAATCATCAGAAACTGTGAAACGATGACAAACTATAACACAAATTTTGCATCAGTGTGTTCAGCTATAAGAAACCAAGACAAATGTGTCCACCTGGAAACCAAATGGAAATCTATAAACAAACAAAAAACACCTGAGGTCTTGAATTCATTTAAAACCAGCCACCAAGAAAAGCTTCATTTGCATTTTAAAATGTTTGTGCTGTGGATCAATTGAAAAGCCTGAGCAGGATGGATCGGGCAGCTTTAACAGCAGCAGTTACACAAGTATTTCTGCAGTGTGTTTGTTACTTTACTTTTGTTGCATGTACAACTTTCACCTGTGCTAACCAGAATATCTGAGTTATAGTCCCTTCATGCTGTGACACGGGGCATTCAGAGCTGCGTTAGAGATGCAGAGAGAAATCTGCTGGTGCCCTACAGTGGTCCCACATAATGCACAAGGTAGCATTAATCATCAGGTCGCTGCATCAGCTGTAAGTGAGACTGTTTGCATTGAGCAGGAAGACTCACCTCGGTGAAGAACACAGAGAGAATAGCCAGGCTGATCCAGTGGATGATGCAGGCAAACTGGAATGCATTATTAACTGAGGGAACAGAACAGAATAAGAAATTATTTTTCACATGGCACGGAGAGCTGAATGACAGATGCTGAATTTTGCCAACTCAAAAAGCTGTCACCAGTTGCTAACCTGAGAAAAAAAATGAATATACTGAAGCCAAAATATGCACGCATTCAGTTTGTAGACAAGAAGAGGAAGCAACATCGAAAATATTAATTCACCACATACTGTGTACGAATGTGTTTGTATGTTTGGATCTATTCATCAGGCTAATTGTGAACAGCATCAAACTACACCCCAGCTATCAGCTGAGGCATTTGTCTTCACGCGCTACATTTGCCTCCATCTGTCTTTGTTTGTTGTGTTCAATGAATTGTCTGTCAGTCTATTTATCTTCCTCCAGTCCTCCCCACTATCATCCAGCAGCTAGCTCTGCATGATTCCTTTGCCTGCCTTCTCTCTTCACACATTTGTCCTGTTCGTTCATTCAGGTGGTTAATCAGTCAGTCAGTCCCAAGGGAACGATAACAACCTGAATGTATTTAAAGCAAGACAGCATGTCAGCTCTCTGACATTAAGCAGACCATCACAGACCTTCACCTCCTGATAGACGACAAAATGTGATTTTTTTTCTCCCCCAGACTAAAGATTATTTGATCAGATACCATGGCTACAAATTGTAAACTTAGGAAATCGCTGAAATCTAAAAGGTTTGTGTGTTAGGGATAAGTGTATAAAGTAAAAATATCTTAACAGAAAATGACTTTGGTGTGAAGAAAAAATATTTAAGTAAAAGTCATAAAACTGTTCACAATAATCCGGAAAGTAAAAGTACTTTTACACAGACACTCTAAGAAATGACGTGTTGAGTTTACTTAACCAAGTTATGTCAACCGGTTCCACTAAACAAAGTTAAGTAAATAACTAACATTTTCTCAACTCTGTTTAGTGAAACCATGACAAAACTTGGTTAAGGAATCTCAACACTTCATTTTTTGGAATGCATAAACAACTCCTTTCATGATGAGTTCTGGTCATATTTTAATTTGTGATGTGTAATTAGGTGTTAAATTGTAAAAAAAAGGAGGTAAAAGTAACTAACCTTTTTTCATTTTTTGTATCTAATGAAATAAAAGTAAAGATTGCGATTTAGAAAAGATACTTGGTAAAATTACAGATCCTCCAAAAAATGACTTAAGTACTGTAATGAAGCAAATTATATTTGTTACAATACACCTCTGGTGTAGGAACTAAATGTTTAGAAGAGCAGACGACTAATTAAGTCAGGCACTTAACAACTTTGCATCATAAAACACACTTTGTTGTTCTAATATGTGTAACATAATTATCAGCTATTAAAACTGAAGCTTGTTAATTTTCTTGATTTTTTAAATCTGGTTTCCCTACAGCCTAATATTGATGTTAATAAGGAGTATTAAACCTCTATTTTCAGTTAGATCTATGCTTTGACCCAGTGACTTTGAACATCAATTAGTTGTGCAGAACAGACCACTTCTCTCCAAGGATGCTAACATTTAGTCTAGACTGCTTCATCAATTTTACCTCAAACCATAATCCCCCCCCGCCCAAGAATCTTAGTCTTGTTTTGTTTTCCCATCACTCACACTGCAACAGTTTAGTGTCTATGAGCAACTCCAGGATCAGCAGCAGCACCACGAGGACAACTGAGGCCACCAGGAAACAGTTGAAGCCTGCCGACAGCAAACAGACCTGCCAGAGTGCCGCCCGTCGTCCACAGCACGGCTTCAGCCAGTTCGACCTGAGTTCATGGGGAGAGGGGGTTTAAGGGGTGGCCACAAAGATAAATTATGTGTGCTTACTGCTTTAATGTAACAGAATGATTAGCTGTCTGTTGGCAAATAATCTAATCTTGTGAACCACAGGACAGATTTTAATAAAACTCTCAGAAAGTAATAATTGAATGTACAAACATTTGCAACTGATTGCATTACCTTTTCTAATCATCTAATTCAAGAAATGGCTTTAACTAAGTCAATTTTACAGACACTGAGCTGAATTTTTGTGTGGTAGTAGCCAACAGTCATAAACAACACATACTCTGAGCACCAACACTTCTTGTAAGATCTTTGTTAAAAACGTTAACATGCGAGGAGCGGGTCCTTCAAGGAGTGTTACTTTTATTTGATATGAATACATGAAGTGGACAATTCTTTCACACAACTAGACTCACTCTTTACACATCGGAGAGGAATCAGAGATACTTTCATTCAAAGAATGCTAGGAGCTTTTTTCTTGGTATTATTTACTCTTTGCATGTTTTCTCCTTGTCACTGTACACTGTAAACGTGGAGATGTGTAACACACACACAGGTTTGTATTTCTATCCTTATTAGGACCGCTCATTGACTTCTATTCATTTCCAGTAATTTCTACAGCCTAACTCTGACCCCTGACCCTAACCCCGCCAGTACATAACTGACCCTAAACCTAGACTAAACTCAATTTACACCTTAGCCCTAAACCGAACCCCCCAGCCCAAAAATGGAACCCCACCGTATTAGGACTGGTCTTTGGTCCCCATAAGGACTACTGGTTTTGACAAGGTACAGTAGGTGTGTGTACCAGAAATGGTCCTAAAAAGGTAACAAATACAGGTACACACACACACATTCACTGGGCAAAAGATAAAAGCAATGTCTGTAAGAGGACAAGTAAAAAGCCAGTTTATTCAGCTCCATGGGATGAAAGAGGTAAATGCTGAAAAAGGAAGCAGTGAGTTCAAAAGGACTGGGGTTTGTCCAAAGGAGAGAAAGGAGGAGGAGTTGGAGAATGAAGAATCCAAAAACAGGAATAGAAAAAAAAACATTAAATCTACATTTAAAGACAATTCTGACAGAACCCTTTATTTCTGTTGTCCTATTTATTATGGTATTGCCATATAGATATAGATGCCATTGAGTTCATTTAAAATAAAACTTGATTTTAAATCATAAACTAAATTTATGCAATGATAATAATTATCAGATGTCTGGCCCTTGAGGATTTTGGTTTTCAGTAATTGTGGTTTTTGGTCGTGAGGAATGTGGAGAATCTTCAGGAGGAGTCATTTTGCTGTCAACATGTCCAAACCTCCTTTCTATCCTCACTGAAGGTCACCAGAGATGATGGAGTTTGTCAACACTGTAAACACTTGCATCCAGTGGACTCAGTCTGCTGTAACAATCCTCTCTGTGCAGCCAGCAGATTAGGAGCTAGGGGTGACAACAATGAAGCGAAGGGTAATAATTTCATTAGCAAATACTACAAAGGCCTTTCCCTGTTTGAATCTGCTTCAAAGAAACAATGTCAAACTTCCCTATGTGCCAGGGGTGTAAACCCAAAGAAGGAAAGAGTACACACAGTATGTGTGGACCATCAGTTGCAAGATAAAGAGCACAGCACAGCCCCCCAAACAAAGACACACAGCTTAGCTTCAGGGTTGAAAAGCATGAGTTAACTCATGCTGTGTGAAATCATAATTCATTCAGACCTTTCCCCACAAGCCTGGCAGAAAATGTATTAATTTAATAAACCTTTAAGGAAACTCTTGGCTGGAGGCAGAGTAAATGGCAGTGATGGATTACTCCATGCTCAGAAACTTAATTTTAGGCAAATCTCCTTAAAACCTCAAACACTAAAGACCCAAAACATTTATGAAGAAGTGAGGTCGCTTCTGTGGCGGAGCAAGCTAAAGACAGAACAGAAAATAAATAAATAAATAAAAATCTCCAGTTCAGGGTGAAAACAGGGTCGTGTCAAATGGGCGATACCTCAAAGGCTGCTCATGTGCACAGAGGTTTAAAGGACACGGCCAGTGATGAAAATGAAATATGCCGCTTGGCGTGTGGTGTGCACGAGGTCACAAAAACACCAGCCGGTCAGAGCAATGCAGTGGTAACACACTGAGGGAAAATCGAAATGCGTCTGGCAGCAAAGCAGAGTGAGGTGATTAGATCATGGGACTGATCAATAGTGACCTGCGATGGGAGCGATGGCTTGCTGTAAATGATGCTGGATGCAGAACGACCACTTCTGCTGCACAGAATGAACAAAGACATTGTGAAGGATGACTGGTTCTGTTTTGTTTGTTTTTCCTCTAACGGGGCCACATTTAAAAGAGAGGAGACAAAATTTTGGCTCCATCCTTGGAGAGTGCGATCGGCATCCTATCACCATCTCTTCCATTATACTGGCTCCCGTAATTAAGTCAGGACAAAATCTAAGAAACTCATTAGGTAGATTTGAGTTCAGGGGAAAGTGAATCAGAGAGGTGATGATCTGTTTGCAGGTGTGTTTTTTGGGCAAAACATGGAGCAGGAGGGAAGAGAACGTTCTTTTCAAATTTGTTCAAACAACTGAAAGACTGTAGACTAACCTGACGCGTTGATCCCACAAGGGCACAATTACAAACAAATGATGCTTTCAATAGTTGAATTCTGCCTTAATTGTACTTTCACAACTAAAAAAAATACATAATAATACTGAGGAAGATGTTTTCATTGAACAGTTTAAACATACAGCAGCCAATATCAGCTACCAAGTCTGCAACATTTTCTAATGCTACTTGTTGACAGATTTTCTCTCCCTTTCTCTGATAACTATAAAGCCCAATGTTCCCTCGAGTCTGAACTTCAACCAATTCACACCAATCTGCTGAACTCAGCAGGCTCAGGCAGAGGAAAATGGAACACAGCTGTGCCTCTGCAGGCTACTCAACAGCAGAGGTTGGCACGCTTCATCGCGTTCAGGCTGTCCAATCTCTCTCTCACTTAGGAGATATTTCATCTCCTATTCATTCATGCATTCAGTCATTCATGTTTTTTTTTGTTGATTCAAGACAAAGTGTAAGTTGAGTGCAATCACCCAGAAAGCATGAAAATCAAAACATTTGCCAAATGCATTTATTTCCTGTGTAATCTTTGCATTATTTGTGTTAGAGGCATAAAAAGAGACAGTCCGTCAGTGATAATAAGTTAAAGATTTTGTAGGTTTCCTTTCTCAGTGCTATAAATCATGTGCAGTTTCGTGCCTGAAAAATGACCAAATACTAACGCTAAATTAGTAAAACGGATAAAAGAGGATGATGAATTGCTCATGCCGAAAAGATCCTGTGTGGCATCTGGTCCTTCTCATCTTATTTAAGAAAATTACTGCAGCCTTGCCTAATTAACCAAACCCCTGGACTGGTTTCTAAACACAGTAAAGCATTATAGCCTAAATCTTTGCCTCTTACAACAGGTCTCTGACAGGGAACTCAGCCTATTCCAGAAAAATGGGTTACAGATACTGAACAAATGGAGATGGATGGGGCACCTCATCCAGAGCAGCAGAAAAGCTGTCTCTGGTAAGTGTTTTTTCCCCCAACAGGACACTTCATCTTCCTCATGTCAGTCTTAAAAAAGGGAGTTTCACACTTTACATATCTGTGAACATAAACAAAAACTGGTTTCAAATGTTATTTGTTGTGTTGCAAACAGTGCTGAGCAGGGGAGCCAATATGATGTCTGTTTCCTGGTGTGTCTAAAAAAAAACATTCCTGCAATTCCCCAGCAAAAAAAAAACAAAACAAAATAAAACAAAACTAACAAACAAAAAAAAACTAAACAAAGCCCCCCGCCCCATCAGCTCACTTTGCTTTCAAGCATCTATGAAATATTGCTCCTGCCAATTTTCATTTTGGACTTTGGCAGCCTCCTTCATGGCTCTGTTGAAAAATTGCTACATTTTATGTTAACCTTGAACATTCTCAGCCTCAATCTGATGTAATTTTTGGGATGGAGTGAGTGAAATTTGACTAAAAAGCTTCTCCTTTTATTTGCTGAAACATGTAGAACAGTATACTCAGGCAAGTCTGGTTTAATTGCTTGACATTGCTTTGTTTTTTAATGAAACTGTTGAAGGAGGTCATCTGCTCTATTCTTCTCTTCCTTTTGGCACCCTCCTCCTCCTCCTCTCTCCTCTCCAGTCAAAGAGACAGGTTTACCCATGTGAACCATCTGTCATCTCACACCTCACAGTCTGGCCTCTGGAGATCAGTGGCATATGTGGCTGCTGCTGAGGACAGCAGGCTGATCTGAAGGGAACGGAAGCCAAAAATAAGCCTGAGATCTGCTTTTACTTATCTTTCAGTGTGATATGCCAGACACAGACCCATTCAAAACTAATTTATAATAATAATGTCAATTTCTGATTGTATAGATTCATGCTCCACGATGTTGTTTATAAATTATAAGATTATAACTATTCAGTGGAAAAAAATAAACTTTCTCTCGCAGGCAAATGAAACAAACTCATAACTTTCTGGAAATGTTTTTATAGAGAAATCTTGTGCAGAATGACACAGAAAGGACCCCATTTAACTCTCTGTGTAAAATTATTCTGTCAACTATCCAAAGTCAAAGAGAAAAAACCCCAGATTCACCTGGACAATAGACAGACTTGTTTATGTTTCTGCTCCAGAAGTCATATCTATAAAAACAGCATAACTAGAAAGTAAACTGCAAGTACAGAATGTTTAAGGTAAGAAAAACAATTGATTTTATTTTTCATTTCCCAAATTGAAGACTAGAGGAACTTTAGCTGTCGTAATGAGGCTGCAAAGAACACAATCACATCCAAAGTGCATGACCTAAATCTACATTCTGCAATAAAAAGAAAACAAAAAAATCCTCTATAATGCAACACTGTTTTGACAAATTCAAATTGTGCAGCACACAGCTCATCCCGTCATTGTTTCATTCCACAGATGTCACACAGCTGAGTCACAGAGGGAGCAGTATCAGTTTGACTAAACAATAAACAAGTGCATGAAACTGTAATGACGAACACTTCTGGAAATGCCTGTTACCTGAAAATCAGGTATTCCAAACATACATTACCCATACGCAGGTTAGAAACTGCAAATATTTTCACCACTTTACTGAATCCTTGCACTCAGTTGTTGAGGTGGACTTGATTAAATCAATTATAGGTCACTTTTTATTATAACTTATATTTACACTGTTGATGTATTGCATTTCTGATAGAGAAGTCCTGATTTTTCCACTGCACATCAAGTCTCAGGAGACATATGGTGTTAATTTCAAGGCACCCCGAGAGTTGTTAATTTTGGGAAGTTGTCAGATATTTCCTTTTTGCTTTGGCATTGCTAATAACGCATGTTTTCTATTTACAGAATGATGTCAGTCTGAGAGTAAAGTGAATATAGGGGAGGCTGACAGGGTGGGTGTTTGGGACCCATCTGTCCCTGCCCTCCATCCCACAGAGCCATCAGCCTGATCCAGGCCAAACAGGCAGGCGCGGTTAGCTGATGCACTATAGGGGCTTTGATGGCGAGATGCCTTGCTGCTCTAATTAAGCTTATGCTGTTTTTCTACTTTTTCTGCATGGACGCCAACTTCACAGCAAGCCAGGAGTATTGTGAGTCACGCTTCCTGAGTGGAAAGAGCCATGAGCACTTGCTTGAGGATTGCTCTATGAGGGGTGTATCTTGTCCTGAAAACATTGGGACTGCAGCATGGTAATATGATGATAACAGAACAACAAGCACGCCTAATAGGCAGAAAAGTACCACAACAAGGCTCTATTATTTCAGGAAAGTCACGGTGCTAACAACACTCTTTTGTTTCCTTGTTATCGACAGTGTGAACGCAAGCTTTGTGTGGATGAGAGACGTTGCTGTGTCATTAAGCTACAAAGTGCACATGAGAGGAGACAATGCCCATTTAATAACATGGTGACACCATTTCCTTTACTGCAAGAAATCCTCATCTTACAGACTCCAGTATGAAATGAGGTCTGATTCAACACACTAGGTGTAATTACAACATGCAAATAGGAGCATTGGAGAAATTGACAGCACAACTTCCCACTAGCGGAGTAGGTTATAGATGGTAATAATTACAATTCTGCTTTAATTGGGAATGCAACTTGGTGACACAAAAAGCAGACATAATATCTCAAATACATTATCTTTAGTATCTTCCTAACTGCAGAGGCAAATATCCAGAACATAAATCAATTTGTAATTGGATTTCCGGCTTTTTTGCGTACAAATTAAATATGGAGAGATTTCACTGATAATGATAATCATGCTTCTAGTTGGTTTCACATGACAAGAGAAAATGATGACAGCGTGGGGAGTTTATGGTTTAAAAAACTTACATTTCTTGAACACTGAGCGTCCTTTTCAGAATGAGGATGTCAAAGTTGGTATTAAAGATTTAATTGTTCCAAACAAAACAAAATAACTAAAAAAAAAGAAATGAATAGATGTGATCTGTGACATTTCTGATGCTTACCCATCTCTGTTGTCCTCCTCATCTGGATTAGAGATGAGCTGGGATCCAGCGAGGGAAATGTCCAGAGCTGCCAAAGGCAGGTCTCTGTAGGCTAAGCCAACGAGCTGGACTGGAGCCATGCACTGGTTGTCCTCCTCTACCTGCTGGGAGATGACCTCCAGCTCTGAAGCTCCAGTCTTGTGAGGAACCCTAGGACATAAAAAGATACACCTCAACCAAAGCAGCAATCGAGTCAGAGTATTTAAGTGTTGAATGAATATTTTGATTATCTTAGCTTCTCTGTAAAACATATCTGTCTGCAAAATGTGAGGTATACATGTGGTATCTACAAGGTATTTATTTATTTTTTGTATCCAAGGTAAGTCTGCTGTACATACCAGGTACCAGGACTTATCCTTACATGGTAAGTACTAGGTAAGTGCACGGCAAATACCAGGTGCATCCCCTGTACTTAAATGGTATGTACCAAGTATGTAGCTTGTACTTAACCAGCACGTACCAGGCACGTACCAAGTAGGTTCTGAGCTGTACTATGTACTGCTACCCACTGTTCTATTGTCTGTAACATTATTAAAGTAGAGTTTACAATATTTGTAAATTTCTGCACTCAGTTTTTGTATACTTGGACAACTTTTCACGACATTATACTATAGGCTACATTCCAGCCAACCATTGGTTTAGAATATTAATAACATTTAAGCTAAAGATGTAAATCTAAACTTTAATGAGCATCTGAGCTATACTGACCAACTGTCTGATCATCACACAAAATGGTAATGTCTAATTCAAAGCATGCTATTTTGTAACCTAAGACTAATACGGTAATAATAATCTGTTTGCATGTAAACAGCAAAAAAGTAAGAGAAAAGTGATCTATTTTAGTTTTGTGATATTTGCACAGCCAGTCCAAGTATCATTACATCTGAACTTGAATATGTAGGGAGGGCTGCATTCTTGCAAGCTCAGCCAATAGTGGGCAAGGATAAGTCACCCTGGAACAGGAGGAGCACATTACTTGGATGCAGTCCCAGTACAGCGAGCGTGGAGGCATCAATAACTGGAGTACTTATCAGTGGAGGAAGGCATTGATTACGAGACAGGGTATGAGAAAGGACAGGGAGCTGCTGAATTCTATGACCTGAGCTGGAGATGAAACGTAGGAAAAAAAAAAGATTTTAAAAGGTTCTCTGCGCACACCCATTTTTAACTAAATGTTAATGTTTGTGGATTTGGTTGCCTCCTTATTTTACTTCCAAGATGACCACTCTAAAATGTTGCGTGTTCTATTTTTGCCACCACATAAAACTGTTTATTTTCGGTTGTTTGTTTTCTTGTTGACTCTTTTGTTATGCCACTCCAGCAATAAATGTATTTTCAGCTTGAGGATCAAACATGTCTGTCACAAAAACACACGCCTTTGCATTCCAATGTTATCTGTGGAGTCAGCCTGCGTGACCAAATGCAACAAGGGCACTAATCATTACTGGCAGACACAAACTGTTTAGTGCATCAACATCACATTTTCTGACGGTTGCAAAAAGGCCAGGAGCCATCATATGCAGAGCACAGTATAGAATGGGTGATCCTGGAGAGGAAGAGGGAGCTACACAGCCAAACATTGTGACGAAACCAGCTAAAGGCTGGACTGTTTCAGAGGAATGCAATCACAGCAAATGCCACAAGAAAGCCCTAAAAATAAAAAATAATAAATACCACAGAGCATGCATGACTTCAGGGACAGGATGTGAATAGAATGCATTCAAACTAGCTCATATTTCTAAATAAAATCCTGACACTTATTACATGACCATGTTTTTACAGCCTTGCTTGTTTAAGTTTTATTTACATATTAAAAAACCCTTTTTTCCATCATTCTTTGCAAGTAGTGCCAGTAACTGTGACCCCATATTTATTGCTGTATATTTATTATAAGTATTTTTCATGAATTTTGCCACAAACAAGTCAGTATGTGGGGATAAATATTGAAAAGGTTTATCTCAGTGTTGGTTCAATTTAGTAATGCATGTAACAATTACCTTGAGTTGCTGGAATGATATTAATTTCGATAAAATGTATTTAAGACTAAAACAGACAAAAACAAAATTTAAACCAAAATCTCATTTAGATTTTCTTATTTAAAAAGACATCTAAAATTGCAATATTTATTTATGTAAGAACATGTTTGGAGCCTTTAAAGTACCGAATCAGCTGACTTTGACAAAAACACAATGTCGTCTCATAGTTTGGGGTGACTCAGGTATCAAAATATTTAGTTTGGTTCAGAGTTGCAGTGGAATGTTAGATAAGGTCTCAGATTAGAATGATCCATCCTCAGTTTTTCTTCTCTCAACTTCACCTTTTAATCACGCTGTACCTGAAGTGAAAAGTCAAAAGTTGGAGAATAGAGTTTTGAGTTGTGAAACTGTGCTAGTCTCAGCTCTGTTTTCTGTGCTATTATTAACCATCAGGTTGGGTACTGTGTGTTCTTTTCAAAAAGCTGTTGTGCAATTCAGATCTGTGCAACAATCTCCAAAAACACACACTCTGCAGTAAAGAAGAGAGGAGTGGAGTTGAGTGTTTCAGCTGTGAAATAAACAACCCTGGACAGGTTTGGACAGCTTTGGTCAAGTAATCCTGTTGTATTTTAACCAAACTGTGCCTTGACATTTCAGTCATTCATTTCATTCAGTTTAAAAGTAGCATTTTTTTGTGTCCTGTCTGGAAATCTGGCACCAAGAATTGATTTCTTAATGCCAATGAGATCCCAACAGTTTTACTTTCACAAGTGGAGCATTGTTACTTTTGCTATAATGCTGCTCTTGTTATATATAAAAAAGGTTTATTAGATATTTATTTGGGGATTATTTCTGATTCAATGGACACAGAAATGGAAAAGTGAAAGAGAAAGAAGGAAAGAAAGGAAGAAAAATATAAAAATAAAGCAAAACAATAAAAGACAAATATAAATAGGTGAAAAAATAAACTGACATCCTTGTAGTCTGCTTCTGCACCTGCAGAAAGAGATATAAAAAAGAAAACAGCAAAACCAACCAAACAGTATCATGGGTATAAACAACCAACACTTACAAAAATGTTTTTAAAAAATAAACAGTATTATTTAACACAAGTAGCATTCCTTTAAGGAACACATGTTTCCCACCACCACTCATGGCAGAGTTTTAAGCAGATATCATCTCATGTTGACAAATGACAGAGTTGTAGCTACTGAATTTTGGTCAAACCTTGAAAATAACAATATGTCCAATATTGCAAAATCTCACATGATCTGGTAATGCTCGGTGTATGTGTTGGGAATAACTGTCAGCAACCTCCACTCCAAATCATAGCTCAATATCTGCAAAAATTCCCAGAGATTTTGCCATTTTGTTGTAGGTTAAGGCTGATTGCCTATTTATAATTGGATTAGATGTACAACTCCAAATTACTTCCTGGAAGTTTCCGCTGAGTTTGGGAATTTTAACAATGACACAAAAGGCAGTGGGTGATATCTTTCAAGGAATGCTAGCCTTTTACTGTATTTTTAAAATTGGTTTTGTTTACAATAATAGAAAAAAAAACAACTTATATTCAAAACAGTGTCCATAAATAATTAAACAACAGACAAGGATTGCAGAGTGGACCCATAAATTCCAACATATTTTACCCATAATATATTGAAATAAATGGTTTTTTTTTGTTCAACAGTCATCTCGTCTTTTGTTGTGGAAACATTTCAATCTGCACACACCAAAATTGTAATGCCTGTGCAAATTCTCAGTTATCCGGGTCATCGCAACAGCAAACAGGCTTAAATCGGAGGCAACCGGACTTAGA
>JAVKLF010000011.1:9264727-9283040 GCA_034783495.1 Millerichthys robustus | reverse complement strand
AATCAGTGCAAGGAAGTTTGGCATATTGTGCAATATATCTGCTTCAAACTCACAATATGGCATGAGATTGTGCATAACATCATTTAACATCCCTTCTCAGCGTAAAATGATTTTAGTACAAAACTGGCATGAAAGACAGAGGGCGATTCCTTCAAGGATTGCTAGGACTTTAATTATGAAGTTATTTGTTTTCACAAATTCTGATTCGTCTTTAACAGCAGTTTGATCCTAATTATCGTCAATGTCTTTTCCAATAAATACCTCGTTGGATTCCTTATGGGACTTCAGGAATGAAATTGAGCCCTGTTATTTTCTCTTCTGGAACATCAGCACAGCAACCCATTAAATTAGTTTTGAATGAAGTCCACAGATTAATAAACGTTACTGTGGCCTAGCTCTTATTTCACTGGAAAATTACACTTTTACACTGAGAGAGCGCATGAGAGCAAAAGGAACAGCTCATATAGTTTGAGTTTCTTTTATGTTACTTTATCATGCATGTTATGAGAAAAGCATCAGCTCATTCAATACTTAAGGCTTGGGGCATTTAGAAAAGTCAACATATATTCCAGGAGTCCCTTTTTCTTTGCTGCTGAAGTGAAAAAAGAAAAAAAAGAAAAATGATCTAGACATATAATTTTGTGGGGGAAAAAAATGTCCTCCTCAAGCTCTTCAAAGCGCAAAACAAGAGCAGCCAGTAAAATAAAATTAAGACGTCCGACCATCTATAGTTTGCAGTATTTGAATTGAGAGAAAAAATGTTAATGACATTGGCAGATGGTTTTCTCTGGAAAACCTAAAATGGATTGTCGAAGGAGAAAAATCAGTTGATGGAATATCATTTGTATTCACATTAAAAAAGGTTTTTATTTCTTGTAGCTTGGCTGATGACAAGAAAACCCCTCTCTTTCTGATAAATGTCAAATTTTCAAATATACCATGCTCAGACTTGTTGGAATTTGTCCATTTCTTAGCATTATGACTGAGTTTTCCACATGAAAGGGAGGCACGTGCAAAAATGATCAAATATCAAACACACTACCATAAGTTTACCAATGAATATCTTACCTGTTGTAGAAAACTTTTTCAACAATCTCAGTGTGGAGAAATAGCATTTATTTCTGACAAGATTAACGAGCAAACAACTATAGAAATATGTTAGAACTTGAAGTTGTTTTAAAAGGACAGCAATCTACTTTGGTATTAACTCTGCTCGAACTAGTGGTCTAGTGTGAGCTTGTTAGTCAAGTCGATGTCGTTCAAAAAGCTATCTGCAACAGATAAAATAATAACTGTTTAAATCCTTTCCATGGAACAACACTTCTTAAGGATCTAATCTGTTTGTACTCGTGACCTAAATGTTGTTCCATTGAAGGGACAATCTGCTTTTCTAAATCACATATGTTTCAAAATCTACAAGGAAATATTTAAATCTGCTGGTACTTCTTTCAAACCTCTAGTATTTTAATACAAAAGTGTCTCTTTTTCATAACTGGAAGGACATTTTAAGGGGAGCTCAACCCTCCCACGCTGGGTGCAGAGCCGCCAAGTGAAACTCTGAGAAGCACAGTGCAGGCTGACTTCTTGTCAAAGACTATCCCGAGATTTCTGCCGACATCGTGCAGATTTATATATAGAAAATACATCTTGTCTCTTTAAGACAGTGGCCCCTGCGATTAGATAGCTCCATGCAGGGGAATCAGTATTTCGCTTAGCAAAAAACAGAAAGGGGGCCACAGGAACAGTGCAACCCAATCTGTAACCCAATCCTGACCTGTGACCTACTGACGATGGGCTTATTCACAGTTCTGTTCCACTAGGCTGGTAGGTGTAAGTCTAGTGTGTTACAGAACACAAGGAGACATCTAACCAAATAGAAACAGAAACAGCATTTTACATGATGGATAGATGCAATCAGGTTGTGACATTTTGACTCCTCCCAATTTGTGTGGTGATAAATTTGTTTTAGGAATGTAAACCACACAGAAGAATTCTGATGTAATAGTGTTAACGCTGATTCACACTCCTATTTTCTTGTTTAATTTTTTTTCTGTAAGCTTAACCTATTTCTGCATCATGCATTTGTCAAAAACATACAACTCATTCAGGCGCTTGTGAAATTTACAACTTTCAAAATATTTATCATTAGTTACATGTATTTTATACAAATAAACACATTAAGAGCTCTTAAATTTCTTCTAAAATATTTATCTCTTACAAACCTGTTTACTCTGTTTTTGTCATCTTATGCTACTTTTAGTTTTTAGCTCCCTTTCTGCTACTTTTAGCTATAGCTAGCTTTTTGCTACTTTTAGCTTTTGGCTAGTCTTTAGCTATTTTTAGCTTTTAGTCAACCTTTTGCTAGTTTTAGCTTTTAGACAGGCCTTTTGCTACTTCACTTTTTAAAGCTTACTTATACTTTTAACTTTCTATTAACCTTTGCCTTTTTTGTTTTCAGCTAGTGTTCTGATTCTGTTAGCATTTGGCCAGAGTTCTGGTTGTTTCAGCTTTTAGCTAATTGTTTGGGATTTTCTAGTTTGCCTTTTGCTATTTTTAGCTTTTAGCCAGCAATTTTGCTACTTTTTTGCTTTATTTTAGGTAGCCTTTTGCTGCTTTTAGCTAACCCTTTGCTTATTTTTAGTTTAACTTAGCGTTTTTATCTGTTTTTATTTTTAGCTTTTAGCTCTTAGCTTCTATTAAACGTCCTGTTTGGTTGATGAGATCTGAGTTTGTGGTGAAAGGGAGCTGGTTTGGTTATTTGTTATTTTTTTGTTTAACAACTTAATCCAAATTCCTTGCAGGTCAAATAATGCAGCTGCAGGTGCTCCACTGAAGCAGGGCAGCTTTCTTTCTTCTAGCACTCAGCTTGTTCTGTAGCTACAACAAGCTGCTGTTAAATGAATAGATCTGTCATCTCTAAGATTGCATCTGCCTGTAATGAGTCTCTGAAACACAAGCACTGGGACATAGATATTCTTAGTTTTGTAGAAATAGTAGTTTTTCTGTAACTGACTTTAGAAGACACTGCACAAACTTTTTTCTTAACTTAAGATAACTATTCCAAAATTTCTGAAGGGTTGAACAAAAGGCTAAATATTACTGTAGATTTAAAAAAAAAAATGCAGAAAAAGCTGCAGACAAACTGTAACTTCAACAGAAGCCGAGCAATTGAGTAAAAAGACCAAGCAGTTCCAGTGGAGGAATGTTTGTGGCCTCTGCAGCATTTTCCCCAAACCGTTTGTGTTTCCTTTCCGATGGAACGCACAGACAAGAAGAGATTCAGCCATATCTGATGTTGCTCGGCACAGCTTAGCCCAAAAGAGTGGGTAGGGCGGCATTTCGGGGGGGAACCGTCACGTTTCATTTCACACTCATGTGGGGGATGCCAAACTTCTATCATGGTGTCAAATTAAATTCTCACCGCTTAGCATGAATGCTGAGACAAAACAAAAAGTCAATCTGTTTGACAGTTCCTGTAATATGATGTCCTTGTCTGTCTTATACAGAATAGCAAGTCAAAAGGGAAGTGAAGTAAATGATTGTTTACAGGGAAATTGAACTCCTCCTACATCCTGACAGAGACGTAGAAGTGTAGAGACTGTAGAGACATTCCTCCTACAGGGATCAGGACTCATGACTGATGTAAAAACTTACTGTGCTTGTTGATATCCTCTCCCACACATTCACAAAGTGCTTTTCGGTCCTAATAAATCTGAAGTTACAGCTGTCCAGCATCTTACAAATAGTTCTCTTCAAATATTTGCCTTCAGTCTTTTGTACTTTATGTCAGAGGGTTCTGTGTTTACACACAGAGGGAGAACCTTCCATATACTGTATGTGTCCATATAAGGGCTCTCAGTTGTAAGCAGGCCTCAGAGTTGTAGACAGAGGAGACGGCTAACATGCGACCGCCTTTTGGGAGGTCTAAAGTCACATTACTCAATAAATTTCCCTCTGGGATTAATAAAGTATTCTGATTCTGATTCTGATTCTGAAATACATTTTCCATTTCTCAGCTCTACAAAACGTCTTGTCGTGCGCTTTCAGCTCAGCTTCTGTTCTCCCAGGTTTAGCCTGTCTGTCTGAGCTCTGTGGCAAAAACAAACGAAACAAGAGCTTATTCAGGCATGTTTTCTCGCAAAAAACATACAGGCCTGTTTATTAGTCATCCTCTCATAACAACAAAATTTGTGTAAGGCAGCAGTCACCAACAAAATTTGCTCTTGGGCCAGAATTCCTTTAAACAGACTCTGTGAGGCCAGCCTTTTTAGGAAATACACAAGAAAAAAGATATAAAACTACTACTACTACTACTGCTGCTACTACTATTAATAATGATTGAGAATTGGTGTTGAGAAATCTGTTTCAATGAAAAATGTAGTTTTCATCATTATTTAAATGTGTTATTCAGCCTTAAGGGTTTCTACACAGCATTCATTTAAATTAGCATAAAATAGACATTTTATTGGAGCACTTTTGTTTTATAGACAACTTTTCTCTGTACTACAAGTCTGTCAGTTTTGTTTATTTGCTCATATTCATTTTCACATGGTCACAAATAAAATCGTCTTGTTTTATTTTCAAATAAAGTTTATTTTTTTGTGATTTTTCCAAACCCTATGCAGGGATGTTAAATAAAAAAAAAAGAAATCCATTCATCCATTATCTTAACCCACTTCTTCCTTTCAGAATCATGGGGGTCACTGGTGCCCATGTCCAGCACTCACTGTGCATGGAACCTGAACAGGTCCACTTTGGTTTTGGCCCCATTCAAATTAGCCATAACTCATCAATCATGCCAGAGTGAAAGTTTTTCCCCCCCCAAAACTGAAGTCATTCAAGTAGCTCTCTACAAACAAGTAAAATATCAATTGTTCAGAAGCTTTAACGTAAGGTTCATTTGAGAAACTATGGTGATGATGAGACATTCCAGTGCGGCTCGGTGTGGCTGTTTGAAAGCTGGCAGGCTGTGTTTCTTGGGGTCACAGTGTGATCTCTCAGCAGAGAGGAATGTCACAGGAAGCCGCAGCTCTGCGGTACCTGCATTCTTAAACCAAAGCCTGTCTGCAGCTTGGCGTTTGATCAGATGCCATGACAGTTTCCCTGTCACGCCCGCCGCACAGCTGGGGATCCTGATAAAACAGTTGTGGAGAGTCAGTCATAAAACAGCTGGGTACATAGGAGGAAGAAAAGTAGTCATCTATCTGGTGTGGTCTGGTTAGTTCTCACCATGGGGCCTTAGATGTTTTGATAAGAATATAATAAGAAGATAGATGTCACGTTGCTTGAAGACGCATCAAAAGTATGCAGTAAAACAGTGGTAAAATTTTTCATTCATGACAAACAAAGCATTCTGGAAGATAACCTACTTAAGTGAAAAAAATATTAAAACATAAAATGCTTGATGTTGTTATGTAAGAACTTAATCTGTAACTTTCTGAACCACAATACGGAGCCAAACAGACAATAGCAGGAAAATTACAAAAATTGGATAAATTCCCACTGAATATTTATTTTGGTTATCGCTGCACTAAATCATTTTAGTTAATCTGATGTCAGTATTGAGAAAACACTGCTGATTAGGAGTATTTGTTCAGCTTTAACGTGGGGTGGGGAGTCTGTGGAACTGACAGAAGAAATTGAGACAGACACATTTCTCCCCTGACTGTCATCTAATGAGTGGAAAGTGAAAATCTTTATTAAAACAGAAGGGCTTAGACGAATAAGTGTTGTCTTTCATTCTAGACAGAATAAATCCAGAGGAGACTCAGAGTATCAGTTCTGTTTGTCTGTACAGCCTGTCAGGACTGTAAGTTCTTCTTGTGCACAGTTCATTCTCAGCACTTTTTTAAAATCCATGTGCAAAAAGCACATAAAAAAATCCAAGTTAAAAAAACATCAACTTTAGGGGGAACATGTTCAGTGTCAGAATATTACATTTATTAGGTATTCCCAACGTTACTTGTGGAGTCATCCAAAATTAGCAGCCAAGTTTTCAGTCTCAGCTCTGTCCCAATATAGAGCTGCTGTCACTGCTGACTGAGAAATACTGAGCCATCTTTGCATGATGACCCAAGGAGCTGCTGTACTGTCATGGAGGAAAACAGCCAGCAAATGTTTTCACCCAGAGCATGGCGACTGCAATTAATTCATTCTTACAGCAAAAATCAGCACCACCTACTTATTAAAGGGGCTTATAGGAACTAAATAAAAGATGGTTCCTGCTGTTTGACAACTAAAAATATATTTTTCATGACGTATTTTAGACTTTTAAAGCACATAGAAAAGGTGCAGGCTGACTTTAATAGTCACGAGTTTAACCCAATCTGGAACATCATCTTTCTGATTCTGTTCAAATACATAAAAAAATACTGTATTACCAAAACCATTTAAATTAAAAATTTAATGAAACGCATCAGGACTGATATGAATCAGTTCTACATTTTAAAACAATACAAGTCATCCTCTCCACATATACTATTCCTAATAAACCAGAGCTTGTCCAGTGGAGAAGATACGGAGCCAACATGTTGGACAAACGCTGACAATGACCTAAAATAGTCATGTGTTTAAGATCTGAGTAAAGAGGTCTCTCAGATCTATCAGCAGCTGTCTGTGCAGGTTTACATTAAGAGGCACTGCTTTTTCCAGCAGGCAGTGTAAAGGAATGGGAGTTATTCCTAAACAGCAGGCATCATCAGATACAGTGACCTCACTCGTTATTATAAAACCATAACTTAGTTTCCTTTTTTTTTTCTCCAACTCAACACGTTTTTTTTAAGAGCATTTAAGAGTTTGAGTACTTAGATGACAGCAAGGAGCTCAATGTTCTTTGTCAATTAAAAACTGCAGGGCTTATTGTAAAGCACCTGGTGACTGGGCCTTTACCCATACTTACCAAAGCTGGCTTTTGGGAATATCACCTCTCTGGTGGGATAGGAGGCCAAGCCTGTGCTTGAATCACTCCTCAGCCTCCCCTGTAAGGTCTATTCAGAGGTACTGGAGAAGAAACTTCAAACATTAGAGTTAGTGGTCCGATTATGGAACACTAGACCAGCACTTTACCCTCACTAGCGTCTACAAAGGGCCGTGGGAGTTTGGCTAACCAGTATAGTGTTTTGTGGCATTAGAGAAGGCATTGAGGAGCTGTTCTTAAAACTACCAACTGACCTGAAACATAAAGTGAAACATTCTTCAATAATAACAAAAGTAAAAAAAAACGATTCATTCATAAAAATCATCTTTAGAATATTGAAGGTTAAAATGGTAAAACACATACATCATCAGCAAAAACATAAAGAACCAAGCTGCTGAGAAGCTTTTGTAAAATAAGCTTGTTTTGTACATTCTGCCTCACAATCTCTAGATCTGAATCATGCAGAATTTCCGTTTAAAATGGAATAAAGCCAACAAGCCTGTCTACTCTCCCTCTCTCTCCCCCACTCTCACATACACATGACTGGTTTTCACTGTTTTATCAGCTTGAGTAATTTATTAAAAGTCTTTGCCTAAAATGGCTGCTGCACAAACAAAAGAAAAAAAAACAACCTCATTTGACAACAGTAACCTTCAGCACAACATTAAAAGAATTACTGACAATGTTCTTGTTACCTTTTAAAAACCTGTAATGTCGTTGGTATGTTTGGAGAGAATTCGTGCAGGAGAAAAGGAGAAAATTCTTGTCATTTCCCAAAGATTCAACCAAGACAAGGTCAAATTATGGTCGGTGCAAAAGAACCACAGAGACGAAAAAGAGAGTGAGAGAGGGAAAAAAAATAAGCAGAGAAAAATATGACCAAGCCCAAAAACGCAACAGGCTTTCCTGTCGTACAGTTTTTTAAACTTCATTCTTGCTTCAACACTTTTTTTTCTAATAAAATGATTCAAACCAAACACTGACATTTTCCCCCTTATACTTTAGCTTGAAATAATCTCAGTGCATTTATTCACCAAATAAAATATTTTTTATTGTCATAGCTGCTAAAACGTTTTACTAAAAGGAAGGTTTATAAAATTATAACAAATTCAGAAAAGTCCATGAGTTTTACTCAGAATTGGAGCTTTGCTCACAGCTTCTCAAACCATGTTTTTATTACTGCAAACAGTAAACAAACTTATTACTAAAATATTAGAGACATTTGTCAGCTAGGGTTAATGGGTTTCCGTAACAAAGCCAGAATGAAGTTATTAGACTGGGGAGATCAGAAAAAACTTAAGAAGTGACAACAAAAGAGATACAAAATTGACCATAATCAATACACATTAGAACAGTTATGAAACCCCCCCAAAACTTTTAAACATTGAGTGTAACAAGGTTGAGGGGTTTTCTTTAATCATTAGTGCCTTTCATTCCTAATTGCTTGCTGCTAAAAGAAGCTATCTCACAAACAACCAGATTGCACTTCAGTTTTTTTTAGATTGGCTAAAACAGCGAACACTTTATTTCTCAGTTTAAGATGACCTTAGTGTAAAACCCTTACATCCAAACTGCCTGAAATGACTTGTAGAGAAAATATGTTTAAAATCATTCTGTCAGCCTATAATCAAACACGTAGTTGTGAAGCTTTTTATCAAAACTACAGAAATTTGAATCCTAAATGTATAAAAGTTCTGTGTTACCCAATGAATTTGATAAGCTTTTGATTGCTCAGAACAAATGTTTAAGTTAATTAAACAAAACAAACAAACAAAACAAATAAAAATTCTGATGGGTAATCAGCTACCTATTGTGTGGCCTGGCCTTCCATGACACAAAAACACTCGGACAACCAAATATATTATTTAGAAGAACGAAATAAGACGCAGCAGAACATTTTTTAACATCACATATTCTTTATGCTGCAATATGATTCAAACACACTGAGAGGATGTAATATAATAAACATAAATGTTCAAGTTTGACTGTTTCTTGTGCGTTAAGTTTTGTTAATTTTTTAGCACTTTTCAGTGACTTTGTATTCAATGTAAACTCCCTTTCCTAAGCAACACATCTAAATGGGGATCTTTCACTTTAACATCTGCGATGTGAAGAAAAGAGGGGAAAAAAATTGAATCCACAATGTCCATATTTGGTAGTGCAAACAGCTAATCCTTCCACACAAACCTCAAAACATTCACTGAAGCCCTGACTGACCTGTGAAGGATAACGCTGACATCTGCTGGCAAGAATGCAGAATTGTTTCTGTCTAATTGTTTCTTCAGTGGTTTCCAAACATTTCGTCTTTTGGCCCGCACAATAAAAGCGATAGAAGCTCGTTACCCCAACCATAACTGGTTCATGTTATAAACAATACAGTAATCCTAATAAACAGGCTCATTGGGACAACACAAACAGCTTGAATTACTACAGTACTGTTTTTTTTATTGCCTGCTGCCATGAAAGGTGTGCCAAGTCATGTTGCCCGTTTGTTAGCAAGTAATGATCAGATAGATGTACATCCACAACTGATTAACTTTTAGAGTCAACTCAGGATGGCTGCCACAGCTTAGCAACTTAAGTGATCACAAAATGTCTACAACTCATTCCAATTTGCAGAAGTCAAGCGTAAAATTTGTCGGTGTAGTAGATGATGCATGTTTTCAGTACATACTTTAAGCCCTCACAGCTTGTGAAAGACATTTGTTTACACCTTGGGAATTAACTGTTAATTGTGTAACTTTAAGTAACTTTCAGCTATAAAAAACGATGACAAGGACTAAAGATCTTATTTGGGATCAGATGAATTAAAGTCATAACAGTCACTGCTGAATCTGAGTGGAAAACATGGAGTTGAAGTATGAAACTTTCATAATTTTTTTATTTAAAAAAGTACAATTTAATTGGACTGGTTGTTTAAAACTCTTTATTATAGTGAATACAAAAAATACTCTTGTGACCAGATAAATATTGTACATACAGCATCAAATGATGAAACTAACGCCGTCTTGTCAAAGAAAGCACAACACTGATTTTGAACAAACTGAGTAACTCTTACTCCTTCTCTTTTTTTTAATACTCCAACAAATCAGTCAGACAGGACAATTCTTCCAGTTAGAGAACAAAAACATTGTATAGTGGTTAGACAACGCAACAAGGAATTTATTCAGCTCAACATTATTTAAAGATTTAATGAATTTGAGTCATTTTCTCAGCTTTAGATACAGATTGCCACATGCTCACTGAATGCAGTCTAGTGCTAGTGTCTAAATCCTAAAGTATCCACACAGATGCCCTTTTTTATATCAGCAGTATAACACCGACTGCAGGCAGGACACCAGCCAAGGCATTATGCTGTATGGCAAAGAGGTTGGCTTTAAGACACCCCCACCACCCACAATTAGATTGGCATAATGTTTGATCCAATGAGGACAAGGCCCTGTGAGCGCCCTGATCTCCAGCTGCTGCAGGGCACACTCAGGTAAGGCACGATGAAGATCAGACACTGCTGTGGACAGACTGAGGAGATGAGCCGGGAACCTTTTTAAAATATATTATTGATTATTATAGCAAAGAAAAAAAAATAGGTTCCTCAATTAGAGCGTAAAGATGTTTCTTTGTTCTTCGTTCAGAAAAAAACATTTCCTTCAGAACGAGAAACATGGGCAAGTTCAGAACGTAACGTATTCTCATTATCAGTCCAGAGCCTGGAGCTCAATATCATCGCACACAACTCATTATCTAACCAATAACAGAGCACACTTGTATTATAATGTCGCTAGAATATTCAGTGTAATATTACAGTCGAATGTGAAACGACTTTACAAAGGCAGTGACTGGCGGAAAATAACCAAATGTGAGCGTGTTCCTGTACAGGAGTGTGGAAGCAAAATCGGACTGATGTAAGTGCACAAGGGATCAAAACACAAAGACCAAAAAAGTACAAAAGAAAAACATGTTCATTATTCAAAGGATTATATATATATATATATATATGACCAGCATTCAGTATTTTGAAACTGGTCGAAGATTATTTAATGAAATATTATATAAGCAGCAACAGACTTTTGGTCACATTTCATCCAGATTCCCGGAACAATAAAACACATGTTATAACGTTCTGCTTTTTAAGAATGTGTTGTAAAATTAATTGACAATACACATGCTTAATTGAGCTGCTTACTTTATATTTGGCATCATAAAGAACATCTTTTTTTTTAAAAGAAACTCCTTGATTTAGAAATTTTAATTTGTTAAACTACATTTGTGATATTCTGTTGATTAGTAGTTGGGTTGACATTTGTTGGGATTATGGCTCATGCAGTCCATGGTGAAATGAGGCATTGCCTTACTGCTTTTTGTTTATCCTTTAAAGGACTTTTAGCATCTCAAGCTTCTTTGCTCCAAACTTTTTAAACAATTACAGACCCTTTTGTGATTATAGAGGAATGTTTCCATGTGTGATATCTTTGATTCATGCCTGTAACAGTCAGTAATGCTCATGATGCACTAATACTTATAAAGTAAAGAATGATTTAACCAAATAACTTGATCCAACTGTGTCAGTTTGCAAACAGTACCAACTTTCTTTATATTGAAGTCTGAATTGTCAATGCCATTCACTGACAAACACACACGTCACACACACTCACACAAATACACCACAGAGCACAGGCACTTGCTTTTTTTTGTTGTTTTTTTGTTTGTTTGTCCTCACCAAACAGGCCTGTTTCTAATGCTGTGTGTTCAATAATCGTGTCCGAGTAAAAGCAGTCTCCCAGTGCTGAGTGGGTCTTAGCTGCACATCAGTCCACACGTGACGCACTCTGCCTCGGTCAGCCCTCGTCCTCCCTCAGTTCGCTGGGCAGGAACTTGTATTGCTGCTGTCGGATCTGAGCCAGCTTCTTCCGGGCTTCCTCCAGCTCCCGCTCCTTCCTCAGCATCTCTTCCTGAGCGGCAATGATCTGAGGAGATCAAGAGCAGCTGACAGAAACTTTTCACTATTTGTTCTGAATTTCCTCTGATCAGTAACTAATGTTTGCATGTAAATGCTGATTGTGCAGAAAGACGGGCCCATCTATGGATTCTAGGTTAATGTAATTCAGTATAGATCCAAAACGCTGCTGACAGCTGAAAAGAGTGACCATACTTTAGCTTCTCTCCATTGTCTCAGTGTAAAGTTCCAACTAGAAGGTTTAGTTGTGGTTCCTCGAGTTTCTAGAAGTAGAATGGGAGGTAAAGCTTTTCAGGCTTCTGTTCTGTGGAACCAACTTAGACTTAACAGCTGGAGGGAAAACTGATTTTCTGTCTTTACTCTCTCTCCTCTCCATCCTTACACATGCAGTTATTGCTGTGATTAGTTGTGTTTTTTCCCCTCAAAGAAACTACGTGTGAATTAATTCCTCAGTTTTTGTCTGCATCTTCTTCCTGTCCTCTAAACGTCCAGCCAGCCGAGGCAGACAGCGACTCATCCTGTGCCTGGGCTGCTGGAGGGTTTTTTTGTTTTAAAAGGGAATTGTTCCTTTTCACAGTTGCCAATGTACTGCTCAGGATGGGGGCTGTGGCGAACTGAAGATTTGACAAACTGTGCTAGCTGCCTTAGATGGATACCTTTTACTAACTGGGATTTCACAAAGTACTGTATCTAAATGCAAATGTTTTCTAAAACAAATAATAAATAAATAGATTTGAATATGGATCTGAACTTGATTTATGATTATTTTTGTATAATGCTTTGACATGACATGAATTAGCACTATACAAATAAACTGAATTGGACTGAACTAACATTATTAAACTTACTGTCTTCTTTCATGCTTCTTACTGCCTCCTGCTGGTCAGACAATGTCATTTTCTTGTTTAACCTGGCTTTTTTTTAAATCATGAAAAAGTTCTTTATGACGGCCATTTTTGGTGTTTGAACAGGTTAGCTACTAAATTCACATTAGAACGTTCCAAAGCAACATAAAACTAGCTCATGTAAGGTGCATAAAGAAGAAACCTGCCTCTTCAGTGATGTAAAATTACTGTCAACGATTTTTAATTGCTTTATAAAATAAAAAGCAGTAACTCAAAATGGTTTGACAAACTTTCAGGAATCCAGAAAATAAATTTTTTGTAATACTGCTCTGTTACCTTATTGCTATTTGATGCAGTCTACTGATAGAGGAAAAACACACACTAAAAATATTCTTTTTTCCCCTCACATATGTATAAAATGTCAGTACCAGTGTGAAGTTGTTAAATTAACAGTCAGGTCCCAGTATCCCCTCCGCCTGACAGTGACAGCAGTGAGATAAAAAGCCAAAAGATGAAGCTTGGCTAAGGTGAATCCCTGACTGTGAGGGGAACCCAATCACAATATGAAAGAACAAACAAAAGAAGATGGAAAAAAAACACTCACTGTTTTTTGTGGAGATTTTCATATTTTATTTTTACTAAGATAAAAGGAACCTTTTTTTTGCTGAAGCAGGGAAATGTGATATTTTGGAGCTGTTAATGTCTAACAAACCTGATCAACCGCTTTGAAACAGATCTGATGGGTGTTTTTCCTTTGTTTGATCTGCAGGAGCTCATCACAAATTCACAAAAACAACCATGGCATTTCAGCATATCAGCAAGAAGCACAAACACTCAGTAATGTTCAGCGGAAAAGGGCAATCTAAACTGTGGAAAAGGATTTGTGTTACTGCCTTCACAAAGATATTTTTTCCCTCACCTGAGCGATGCCTCCAACGAATTTGGTCTTCACCAAAACGCTGTCATCCTCCGTCTTGTCAAATGCTGCTTTCTGAGCCGCTTTGACCAGATTGTCTGAAGCTCGCTTCACAGCGTTGCCGGCAGCCTCGGGATAATAAAAGACCATGTTCAAAAAGTTAACCTTCATGCTGTTTATTTATTTACAGCACCGCAGTAACGTCGTGTTTCTGTGTCACCTGTAGTCTTCTCATGGCTTCTGAATCGTGGTTGGCCTTTACTTTACAAGCTACCAGCAGCTGAGCTGTGGAGGCTGCGACCTGCTTAGCTGAAGAGATGAGCTTCTCTTCGCTGGCGTGGCCCTGCACCGAGGCGTTAGCTGCTTCACACAGGTTACTGGTGGCCGCCGCCACCATTCGTGCCTGCAGCAGGAACAAAGTCACTCAAGAACCCAGGCTGAGGTCAATTGTGTAAATGTTTTTTCAACAGTAACACTATTTGTTGCCTGTTTATAGTTTCTTTCAAAACTTAAAAAAAAAATCAAACTACTTCTGCATACTTTGTGTTGCATTTTCCATTCACATAACACTAACTCCATCTGGAATTGTGTGATGGGACTTTTAGTATTTCTAACGATAAGGTGAGTCAAATGCAGCAGTTTTTCAGAAACAAATGGAAAATGAAATATCTGAATACCCCAACAAGTAACAGGTGATGGGGCTATTTTTTTTAGACTATATCTGTAACATGGATACCATTTTGAGAGCTGCCATATTAAATCAAAGTCAAATTTGTCCAGTGGGAAGATGGTCATTTAGTATACCATAGAAGACCACAACCATCTCAGAAATCAACTGCCTTAATCAGATTTGTAATATAAATACTAACAATCAACAACAAATTGTGCATTTTTTTAAAGGAACTTACAGCTGATATGAGACCCTGTGACCACTGTCCATCATCAACTGCATTAGCTACATTGGATCCCACCTGATGGGAGGAGTTTGAGGACAAATGCAAACATTATATTGCGGTATTAAATGTCTTTGTGTATAGATCTTCGTGTGCAAAAGACTGACCTTCCCTTGTGCCACTAGTTCTCTCTGAGCTGCAGAGGCAGATTTCACAAGAGCGCTAGTTGCTGCAGCGATGGACTTTGCTGCTTCTAGGATCTGCTCCTCAAAATCCAGCGTCTCATCTGCCTGCTGAAGGAAAAGACAAAATATGCTTTAGTCTTAAAAGGATAGAAAAAAAACAATGAAAGCAAATCTTGAGCTCAAGATTTGTGCTGTGATGCAAGAACAGAAAAATAGGTTAGAACAACGACAAAAAAAACCAACAAAACTATCAAAAACAAGTTTTAAATTTCAGAATGCTCTATAAACACAAACCTTCCTATAACTTAAACGTCCACAATGGCTGATACAATACAGCTTAACCTAAATTCTTTACTTATAAAACAAAAAAGCAAAACCTCTATTTAAGTTGAAACAATAAGCAGCCCCTTAAATACTGTACAATGATCCACTTCCTGACCCTGAACTAAAGAGCTGCACAAGAATCAGGGAGGGTGGAGTGAAGGGGGTGGGGTGTCAGTTCAGGGACATTTAACAAATGACCACCTCTGCATCAGAAGTTAACAGGACGTGACTTGACCACAGACCTCCATAAACACATAAGGCACACGTGGCTGGAGACAGGGCGGGACACTGTAGGAATATGTTTGATATATAGTTGGACTGAATAACAACCTAATATATCAAACATATCAGACAGAGCCCTGCACAGAAGGCTTCCAGGTCTACAATGGCTTAGGGTGTTGGGGCTGAGGGTGGGTGGGGGAGTAAGGAAAGCATGCTGGGACCAGGAGAGCTGTTTGCCCTTAAAGGGTGGGATGTATGAAGGAGTAAAGAACAGAGGGAGTTGAACGGAAGAAGAAAAATCCGAGCAGTCGTAGAGAAAATAAACAAAGCTGAAACATCTGTTTGAAACTGGGACCTGTTTTTTCTTAAAGTAAATGACTTAGCCTTCCATTCTGCTGGCTTATTTCTGCAAAAACATATAAATAATGTAATGCTACAAACTGATCTCTACTGCTTTTCAAATTTGGGCATCTTATATTCACCAAATTAAATTTGCTTTTTAAAATAATTTGAAGATTAGTTTTTATAGTCAAACAAGTTTTTGTACACAGTTTTGCCCAAAAACCACAAATACACTTCTCTGGCCTCTATATTTGAAAGGTAGAAGACATGATCAAATAGTAAACGTGACTAAAATTATCCTTTAAATACTAAGGCTTAACCTTCTAAAACCTCACTAGGGGGCGCTACTGATATGTTAAAATTGACAAGAAAAGGCTTTTACTGATTATCTCCTTTCATAAACACAAATATCCTCATATATACAGTCTGCAGTTGTGGATTTATAGCAAAGAGCAGCTTTATAGGATCTATATTAAAACTAGGTCAAGCTAAATCTATGAATATTCACATCACACAGACAGATGGTTGAACTGATTACATTTACAAGAAGCCCACAAAAAAGGGAAATAGACAAACAGGCAGATAAAAAAGGCACAATCATGCAGAACACATCACAAATACAAACTTGCATAACATACAGAAAATGAAAAGTGCTTTTACTTTCCAAAATCAGTGTCACACATATATTTTTCCTGTACATTTTCTACTTTGAGTTTAATTTCTGGTGACATCAGAGGCTAATGAACATCAGTGCAGTTCGGAAATGAAGACCACGTCAGTAAAACAAATGAAACATGTTCAATAAGACAGAAAGCCTCTCCTTCCCAAAGGGTCAAAGAGTTCATCGCGCACCGATGCTCAATCCAACACAAGTCTGACAGCACAGCTGTGCGATCACATCTCCTGGCAACGCAACTCAAAACGTAGTCCATGAAATACCTTTGAAGTAAGTTTTTCAAGTTAGCTGCCTGAGTCAACACACTGTGTATAACAGAGACTCATCCTCTCTTTTCATGATTTTTCTGTTAGCAGCTTTGTTCCTGGAAAAATAAAACCCAAGACCTCCTACTTCAAAGTCAGAGTCACCTTCTCCTACCTACTCTGCACATCAACGTCTGCTGGTTGAGTACTAGAAGGGAGCTGCGTGTGGGAAGGAAAGGTTGAGCAGGGCACTTGTTACCTTGGGCTTGGCCCTGGGTTTGAGCTGCTCTAGTTTCTTGGCCGCAGCTTCAATGGAGGCTGCTGCTCCGAGGAGCTCGGTCTCGGCAATGAAGTTGGGGTCCTCGGGGTCCACACACTCTGATCCTGGTAGGAGATCAAATGCAGACATTGATCACCAAATGTTGTTTTGTTCCCTTTATTTTTTAGATATGCATACACAGAACAAACAGCAACACAAATAAAAGACCTAGCATTATTTGAAAGATTGTACTGCCTTTCATGCCAGAGTTTTAGTTGCATCTTATGTGACAGAAATGACAAAGCCTTTTTTAAGAAAACTTTGGAAATAACATTATTTCATGTGATATCATTAGATGTCACGCTCAGAATATGCGTTGAGAATGACTCACAGCTATTACATTACATCTCATTTTGGCTCAATATGTGAAAAACCGACTTGAGCTACAGCCATGTTTTGTTGGCATTTTGAGTAGCTATGGTGGCCATCTTGAAATGATTGACTCCAAAGATTATTTAGATGTAAATGCACATCTAATAACCTTCATGTTTCAAGAAAATTTGTCCAACTTCACCTTTTGGTGATAGGCGATAATGAACATTAGAGTAAAATTTATTATTTTCCAAATGCTCAAGCATTTATTGAAAAAGACGACAAATCACTGAGATGATAATATCTCGACTTTTTGCAGTTTCACAGTAATACCTGTAAGATAAACTCAGACATAATTCCCGTTTGATGGATCATTGTGTTGTATTTTATAGATTTTAAAAAGTAACACAGAGCTGTTTGGAGGCAGGATGGTACAGCAGATGGAACAATGTTTTCATAGATTATGAAGAGATCTCTTTTTGGCCCCCCCAAGCCGTCTACCGTCTAGCCCCTTCTGACTCTGGTGAAAGGTGATCTGAGGGGGAGAGCAAAACGCATCCCACTTACCTCCATCTGAAGCAGAGAGGAATGAGGAGAGCAGGGAGAAAGAGAGAGCACATGGGATATTAGAGAGGTGAAGTGGATAGCCCCACTGTGTGTCAGGCTGTGCACTGAAATCTAATTCTCATCCAAACACAATCTATTACCCCTGTCACATTCAGTCCTGCAGCATCAAGTAGAAACCCTTTGGTACCGTAACCATCATTAAGAGCTTGATTTGAAAAGCTTCGCATGACAATCACTTTACGTTATGATTTCAGCATTCCAAAGTGAATTTTACGACCCGCTTTTATTAATGACGCAGACAGGTTTGGTGGATGAGACTCACTGGTGCGGTAATGTTATTCATGCATTGGAGGATTAAGGTTCCTTTGACTAATCTCCAACTACTCCACAATCTTGTGGTAATTTTGTATTTTTTGGCTCCAATTGGGAACCTCCACCCACTGTCTCTAAATTGAAGCTGAATTTATTCTGCTACTTCAGCTCTGCCACTTTCTCTTTGCTGGGCTTCTAGAACAAATTCTAGTTCTGAAATAACAGTGGCAGAGCCAATTATCTGAGCACACATGATTACTCATTTACTAGCTCAGACTTTAAAAA
>JAVKLF010000011.1:9224961-9248114 GCA_034783495.1 Millerichthys robustus | reverse complement strand
TGCAGCAGGGAGATAGTTTTATTTTCATCATGCCTTGGTAATCAATACCAGGACTCATATTTAGCACAGAACAGCTTTGTAGCTCAGCATATACATAATCAAAAAGCAATCCAATTCAGCTAAGGTCTGGAAATCACCGCACCTTGCTGCCACAGCTAGAAGATTCTTCGCATTGGCTGCACCTGGATCCACAGACAGAGACTTGGCAGCCAGTAGCAGCTTACTGGATGCCATGGAGATATTCTTCAGATTACCAATGACTTGGATCTGGTCCTCTTTGCTCTGTTCACACAAAAATCAAGAAAAATATAAACAATTTACACATGGACTTACATTTGGAATGTATTTATTGTGTTTCTATCACCCAGCATTCTCTCTTGTCACTAGTGTGATTCTTTGAACCCGAAATATCTCACTGTGTTGATGATAATCCCAGACCAAAATAACCAGAACAAGCTCATCACAAGATCTCATCGGAAAGCAAGTTATTTTGTAAAAGGTTCCTAGAAACAATCTGTGTGCCTAAGTTAATCAGATAAAAAGGTTCAATCAACAAATGTCTTAAAGAGATATAAAGATGCACTTTGTATAAAAAGGCTTTACACCAGCAAAATTTTAAAAGCTTGAGTGGAATGCGCAGGGCTAACTGTGTGATCATAAAACCAACTTGGGTGTGTCCTGCCATCTCAATGCCAGCATCCAGGAACTCATCAAAGTCTTGGCTGAACTTCCCCGAGGCTGCAGCCAGCTGGCTGCTTGTTCCACGAGATGAGTGGACGACCTCTCCTGCTGAGTGGTTGAGCTCAGCTGCTGTGTGGTTCAGATCAGTCTGGGCCTCCTGGAATGTCTTATTGCAGGGAGGGAGCTTCAAAGACAAGACACGTTATTATGCCATGCTACATAATACAAGAAGTGGTAAAATAGAATTAACATGTTCAATTATGTGAATCTCTTTGTGCAGGACTCACAAAGTCCACCAGCAGCTTCTTGCTGGCTTCTCCGATGCTCCTCAGAGCCATATCAACGTCTTTCTGGCCTGGCAGGCAGTTCACACAGTTATTTAGGGAGTGCGACACCGCTTTGGCTACCTGAAAACACAACAAAAATATCTGTCAATGGACCCCCATTACCCATTTTAGCAATGTGCAACACAATTAAGCTCAAGAGCAAATCTGTAGTGGGGTAAAATAAATAAATAAATAAACAATGCATCTGAAATGCAAATTGAGCTCACAATACTGTCACAAATTTTTGCTGCTGTCACAGATTTATGCTAAATGTTATGTTTATCTCCTGAAGGTTTGAAGAAAAATGAATGGTTTTAGTCCCGAGGGAGGAATGTCAGGCAACAAAGACACAGCAGGGAGAAAATAGCTACGCTTAGAGGAGATGATTTGTATGGAGAAACAGCAATGCTTACAAACCAGTGGAGTATGAAGAAGCAGCATAAAAAGAACAATGGGATCCCCTAGATATTATCTCTGAGTATATAAATTTATATTGGTTAGTGTGACTGATGCTACCTGCGCCAGTCTCTGTTGACTCTCTGCATCTCCTGGGTGAACCAGAGCCTGGTGGGCCTCATGGATCAGCATAGCCGAGCCCTCCATCACATACTGGGCTGAGTCTAGCATTGCAGCTGCAGCCTGAGGCTCCTTGGTACTGGCTGCCACGCCTCTGGCTGCTTGGGCCAATGTTCTTAAGGCTTGCGCTGTTTCTCGTGCAGCAACACCTGCAAACCATCAGTCACAGTTTGATTGGTCAAAATAAAATGCTCAATGATAATAAGGGAATAATGCAATTAGAAAAAATATACAAAATACAAATTAGGTATAAATATAACAGTTGATATCAAACAGTGAAGATGCATTCAAATTCTAGCCTCTTTTGTTAAGTATAAAATCATGATATGATCTAATTCCAAAAGTGTTTATTGAGTTTATACATATTTCTTCTCTTTTTGCATTGTATAAATTAGTTTGGAAGATTTGACGTTTGAGTAATAAAAAAAAGCACATACAGCAGTAACTCTAAAAGTATTGCAGCCCCTATCTGAGACCAAACTTAAAAACTGGAATGCTCTCATTGTCTAAATAAATGAGGTAATATAATGAATTTGGCTCCACATGGGAGGTACTCCTAAAATATTACACATAGAGCTAAAAAGCATCAAATTGCATCAAATTAAATTAACCAGTGGAGTGAAGCCATTTGCTGATGGAATGTTAAATCCAGTAGAAGAAAAAAAAGATTAACGAGCAGCAAGCAGCACCCTGGGCCACAGCATGAAGTAGGGTCTGGAAGCGTTTGTTGCTGGAAATGTTATTCTCGATTTGTCCTCAGCTCCAATCCGCTGTGATTTAGTATAGCAGAATTGAAGTCAAAACAAAAAAAGCCATTCTGGATTCCAGGGATTCTGTTTGAAGACATTACACTCAACATTGCAAATATCTTTTTGTCATTTCTGTCCCCTGCGGGAATGCAACAAATCAAGACAAAATGAAGTGAATAATTTCTGACCTGTGTGCCATACACTACCTGTGTAATGTTCATTGCCCTGAGCAGCACATGTCAGCAACTGAGCCATGGACGAGCCCACAGCCTTGGACGTGCTTCCCAAATCCTGGGCACACTTTTCGAGCTGTGTGAGCAACACAACACAAAATTAGAAAATAAAATGTGTATCATAGAACAAATATAGCAGATCTCAGGGTGTTATTACCCATGGGGCTGAAAAGATATTTAAAAAGAGTTGACTCCTTCAGTCCACTATCCGAACAGATAAAATAAACTCAGGGCCACTGTTACATACGGTATATATATTTACCAAGAACAACAGATAAGAGCAAGATGTTTAGCAGCTTTAGTGCTTTACTCTGTATTAGGTCTGAACAACATCAGTGAATTTAGCAAAGAAAAAATAAATTTATTGCTGTCAATAGAGAACATTGCTGTTCATCTGCAGTTTGCTAAAAAAAGACACATGAACACTCGAGAGAGTTGTTAGAAAACCATATCTACACTGTTAAAAATACAAAAAACATTTAGGTTTAAAATGAGAAGAACAGATGGGAGAAAAATAACCCTTTTCCATTTGTGAATAACTGAGGTGGTAGAATCATTATTTGGTCCTGTTTGCATTCGAACAATCACCGATGACCAACTCAGGTTTGTATGATACCACTTCCTTCTCAGGGTAAGCTGTAGACCCTCCCCTTTTGATTGCCACCCCTTTTGATCAGCAGGATCAGTCTATGGCCTCTTAAAATGGATGGATGGGTTAAATGTTCAGAATGTTACCTTTACAGAGAAACTAAGCTTTTGCATGCACTTCAAAAAGGGATCGAGAACAGCATCTAATTTAATCTGAGTGTGCTTTTTTGGACTTTCTTAGGGAACTCCTAATGCGTTAAATAGTTCACCAAACTTTAGATTGCTTGCAAAGTCAACCTATCTATTACATCGTTTATTGTATGTCACTATTTACTGACCGTTTCTCCAGGAAGAGGTTTGAGTTGGCCATCAATCACAGACATCTTTGCATCTTGGAGCTCACTCTTCAGTGTCTGTACAGTCTTGAGGGCCGAGTCAATCTCCAGAGGACCACATGCTTCGTGGGCCTTCAGATAATTCCCAGACACAAAGAACAACAACAAAAAAGTTACTTAAACATAAATATGCAGAGAAAACAGAATGCAACACTGCACGGTGCTGATATCTCTGGATAAATTCAGGTAACTGGTTTTGCATAAAAGTTTAAAAGTAGCAAATTTCCTGTGCCAGTTGGATAAATCTTCTTATTTCTGACTGTGCTGTGTATGGATACCTTCTGTGTAGCAGTCCGGAGCTCTGCCAGACAGGTTGCTAAATTCTTGGCACACTGGCCCAGTTGCATAGCAGCAGCCTGATCAGCCACTGTTGGAACTGCTGACTTTGCCGATGTCACCATCTTACTTCCAGGCTGACAGATGGTGACAAAAATAGAAAAAAAATTTAGAAAAAAAAAATGCAAAAATGTCAGTGTTTGAATTGTATGACCAGTAATGCAAAATTAGATGGTGACCGACTACGTAAAGGTGATATATGCTAGTGAAGATTCTCAGTCATCCAGGTCATGATCAATAAAAAAAATGGTGAAAACAAAACAAGTGGACTTCTATTTTGAAGCTGAAAACGTTTTGCTTTCAAAATGTCTGAAGTACTGGCTTGGAACTCCACACTACTCCAGACATTTTAAACTGAGAAAACGTCCTGGATAGGAAGCCAAACATCTTCAGCTTCAAAATAGAAGTCCAGTTGATTTGTTTTGACCTTTTTTTTTGATTAAAGGTGACATACTAACCTGCAAGAAGCTCTGGCTGGCCATGATGAGAGCAAGCTGGAGGCCAAGCTCCTCAGGTTGGGCCTGGCTGCTCCTCATCCCTTGCACCAATTGGGGAATACTGTCTGCAACCGCCTTGAATTAAATAAATTCACAAAGCAATCTTTATGGGCTACATGTTACGGTATTACAATAGTCTAATGTATAAGGATTTAGTTTACCAACAAATCTTAAATGCACTAGTAAAGTTGTGGTAAAACTGAGTACATGATAAAGACTGAACGACCCTACCTTGCAGCTGTGCACTAACTGCTGGTGTGAAGCAGTGTTTTTGTTGGAAGCAGCAGCATTCTGGGCAGCTGCAATGGTCTGAGTTGCAGCAGCTGCGGCTTGCTTTGCAGCTATCTGTTCACAACAAACAAATTAATACAATTTAGTCAAAGGCAGAAATATATGAAATGACATTAGGTGGTGCGTGGCAAGGATTCAGTTTTGATCAGTGGAGTATTATTTTGTAATGTTCTGTACTCAGTTCTAATCACACTGAGAGGAATAGCCAAAAGGTTTTGGAAGAGGAGGAAATAGCAATTGTATTGCATGACTCAGTCATATCAGGAGTTCATCACCAGTGCATTCCTCCCACTACCTTTCAAACTTATGGCTAAAATTATATTGTTAGGTTCACAAACACAAGACTAGGTTTGAAGAGATGACAAAACTGAAAGCAACAGAAAGCATTCTGGCAGGATTAACAGACCAGAAAAAAATAGATATCAAAAACAGATAATCAAAATAATAAGCAAAACTCAGAAGTGAACGGTAGGTAGACATATCCTTTATGCAATTCTTTAGATCTTTTCAAATGAGGCTCAGTAAAAAGGTTATGAACAAATAACATCTTACCTATTGTAGAAAGTTCTTTAAACAGCATCAGTTTGTAGTTTTTTAAACATCTGTTTGGAGGAATATTTTTATTCTGACCGGATCGACATAATAACAACTAGACTGAGAGCAGCTAAAAGTGGATTGCTGCCATAATAAAAACAACTCTTACAATTTTCCAAGCAGTTATGTAAACATTATTTTAAAAAACTTTTATCTGACTGTTCCTGCAAGATGTATCCCAGATTGCACTTGAAGAGCTGCTGTTGCCTTCACAAATAAACCACATACACAAATAATCATGAAAAAAAAAATGTGAGAGTAGTGTAAATGTTTATAAAGAAGCATCAACATCCATTGTTAAGACATTTTTGAAATTGGAGTTGCTCTAAGATAGTGGCAATCAAGTTTAGTTTTAGCTCTACTCGGAGAAGCCATTAGCCCCACAAGTCTGGTCAGAATTAAACAATTTATCCAAACCAATGCTATTTAAAAAGCTATTTACAGATAAGATATTGTTTATAACCTTTGCACGGAACATCAATTCAAACATTTTGTCGCTTTAATGCAGTAATTGCTACTTTTACTGTTTTCTACACAGCATGATCAACAATAAATGTATACTCTACTGTACTGCATTTATTTTCAATATTCTGGGTAACGTTATTTACAGAATACTGAATGCACATAAAAAAAAGAATATGCATATGTGCAACAACCACTGAGTGTCATTTACTCTGTCTTGACACTTTAAAATGAAGAGGTCTGAAATGTTTGTGAGGTAATTGTTACAAGCGCACTTGGAGATTAATAACATTCTTCTTGACTGGCTTACAAGCTGCTGTGATGGAGGCGACCATTAGCACCATTACTGAAACCATCTGATGCAAGGAGGCAGGCTGAGATGCATGTCTGATAGCAGACTTATCCCAGCCCCCGGGTAATGAATAGTTTATGTGCCTGGGAAATTGAACATTGGGTGCTCTAGAGCAGAGAGGTGGTAGTCATTAGGGACAGACTGATACTGAGGGCTAAACACAGATCTTTACAAAGATAGTTCATTCAGAGCATTAATGGGATTTATAGCTCACTGTACAGGTGAAGGAAAAAAATAGCATATGCATATTTTTTTAAAAATGGTTTACTCTTGTAAGTATAAGCGACAGGCTATTTATTTATTAGTGATGTTCTTTGGTGTTTATAAAAAAGTCCTTGTATCTTTAGCAAGGTGAAACAAGGATTTAATGCCTGGTTTAAGGTTGAATGATGAGAACACTTTTCCTCGCTGACTCACCTCCAGCCGAGTGACTAGTTTTTTCTTTATGGCATTTTGAGCTGCAGCATTAGTGGCAACACGTAGCCCCTCAGCTGCTTCCCTGAGCCTCTGCTGCTGGTCCTCATTCTCCGGGTAAGCAGCTGCCCCCTGAGGATAGAAAACCCCACATTCATGCACACATGTATGAATATGCAAACACAGACACACGCACACGCACGCACGCACGCACACACACACACACAGCCATGACGCACACTGTAGATCCAGAAAAGAACAATAGCTACTGCATCCTTGCAATGAAAGTTTATCAACTCTGGTGATATTGTACATTTAAAAAAAGGATTGATGCAAAGACGCATTCAACTCTGTCTCTGTTCAGACAGTTGCCATGGAAACCGTCAGATCCTCACTTCCTCGTTGATAATGGCAGTGATGTGATGATTAATCTGTCACAGATCAAACGCACCCTAATGAGGAGCGATACGCTGCGTTTCACTTGCACAGATTTTTCACACTGATAATATTCTGGCTCAACACTACCAGGGGCTCATTAAAAGCCATCACTGCTGTATCCTTTCTTTTAGGATTTTAAAAAGAAATGCTACTCAGTATTGCAAAGACCTTTTTTGTAATCAAAGGAAAGGAATTAAAATAGGATCCTTAACCACTACTTTCAAAATTTAGGATTAAACACATACAATATTTAGAGACTGAACTAGATTAAAAAAAACAGTAAAAAGGTTTAACTAATGGCATCTAGAAATAACAGCACTTTAATCCATTACCTTAGCAGCCTCCACCATCCGAGCCGTGGCATCAGCCAGGAGTTTGGCTGCAGCAAGAAGTTTTTTAGAGTTGTCAACATCGACCTCTGCCTCTGCGTCCGACCTCATGGCGTTGACTAAATCCGAGGTGGCTTGGGCCAAAACCCGGGCCTGACGTACCATCTCTCCTGTTCATAGACACAGCCATAAATCAGCATATAAATCCGCATGGCCCAGACAAAGTTAAGGGATTAGATTAAACAGCAGCACATTGGCAATGTTTATGTTCCAGTTGAAAATCAGTTTGCAATGTAAAACAGAATTTGGTTATTTGAGTTAGAAATAATGTTTTTGATTTAGATAGCCAAAATTATTTAAAAGAGATGTCAGACCACTCGTTAGTCGTCTTAGTATTTTCATGGAAACCCAGGCCAAATGCAACACCGATCTGAATCAGAACAGTGACTGATCAGTGTGGCTGCACATTAACTGTTGCACTTCTCCAAGCACCTAATTAATGTTGACACACAGATCAGAAAGCATTTTAAATCAGGATGAAAATAGGACATTTGAATGCACCTATTCATTCATTTTCAATGAAAACCGTTGTTCAAACCTTTGACTTGTTAAATGTTATATTTCTGGATAAGTATCCTTTGTGATCAGAACCCACTTAAGATTTATTTACAGTATCTAATTTATGCTAAATTATTTCCCATTTTGCATGCAAGTCCCACTATTAACACTAATGCAACCAGATATACAAGAAGACTTTTTAAAATTTTATTGAGAATGGTACAAGTCAGTAAATCTTTCAGCTAAATTAATTTTATATAACATCCCATTTTAGCTCATTCAGTGAGGAATTCCCCTGTTTTCTCATCCTGTGGATTCATATTGTTTTCACCTTTGTCTCCTCTTTTAGCTTAAGATTTCCGATGACTCACCCCTCTTTCACAGACATAAAAATCATTGGAATATATGTAACACCTCCCCACACGTCTGTTATAAAAAGCTGTGCTTCAAAACTCCCACCTCAAGCTTTAAATAACTCGCTGAGTAAAAGTTTATGGAAGACATCTACAAACTACATCTGACATTTTTGGGAAGGAGTCAGTCCTTTCAGCACTTAATGCTTATCTAGTAATTCTACAGTTTGTCTTTGTTCTAATGAGAATTTATTGACGAAAAAATGTTTGTGTTCCTATAAAATTCTCAGGTCATGTGTTTCCTGTTAAATTTCAAAGGCTCCCTGATGCTGATTGAGACCAGACCAGGAACTCTGTAGTGGTTTTGGATGACATGTCTCCTGCAACCCCCTGGGAAATGACTTGCTTTGAAAATACCTCAACCTCATGACTCAAATCAAAACAACCAACCTGAGCTCTGAATGTGCATGGAGGACTTTTAGGATCGTTGCAAATGCAGTTAATATTTTTCAGTCTCCCTGATGCAGTCAAAACATATCACAAACAGGTCAACTTAAAGCAGGCGTTCCACATTATAGCTCACCAGCATCGCCCATGGAGGAGAAAATGTTTTCGGTCACGTTCATGATCGTGTCTGTGGCTTGGTCGTAGCGTCCGATGGGCTCTCCGCAGCTGGCATAGTGGCGGACATGTTGTAGTAGGTCGCCGAGGGCCTGGCTCACCACACCAGCTGCCGTGGCGACTTGTTTCAGGAGCTCGCCGTCGTCGCTGGCCGAGCGGCAGGCTTTCACACAGGTCTCAACAGATCGGTCCACCAGTTTGCCGGCCTCGACAAGCTGCTCTTGACACACCGGGGAGCTGATGGTTGGACTCACCACCTGCACCACACAAAACGGTCAGCAGTAATTTGAACCTTTCTTATGTGTCGACGCAAGACATGTAACGTGAAACTAACACAAGGTATGCCAAAGTTCACCAAAGTTCTAAGCAAAGATCTTGCATGTTCCTTTAGTGCTGGGAATGGAGATGACAGCTACTACCATACCCAATATTAGCTCAAAATCCATAAAATTGACTGAATATAGCCATTTTTGTGTTTGCTAACATATATTTACTGTTATAGCCACCTTGAATCTGATGGACTTTAGTTATAGGCACACAAAAAATGAGTACTCCATGAAATTCATTAACGTCCAATCATGTGATCACCTGCCGATAATGGTGGTGGCTGATAACAACAATAAATTTAGACTACATTAAAGGTGAAACAACTTCCTTTGCTTGTAATGGAGCAAACTGTAGATTGGTACCTTGGTGCAGGCGACTAGTTGTGAGGTGGACAGGGCGCACTGAGTGGCAGCTGCAATCACTCGGTTCTGCAGCACGGTGTCCTCAGCCACCTGGGCCACATTCTTGGCCTTCAGGACCAACATAGCAGCTGCATTGGCCACTGCTTTGGCCAGATTCATCAGGGTGTCCTGCAACATATTAATTAGTGTCCTTCACTGAAACCAAGCACAGCTGTGTAAATGCAACAAAGGGAACCAGGAAAGTAAATGTTTTCAATCCATTTTGTCCAGCTGATTTACAGGGATCACAAAAGGAATTAAGGATATCTCCTATTCCACTCTCGGCTTTGTGACGAGGGATAGTTATTAGGTGCAGAAAATTGCATCATGTTAATGTAGTTGAGGAATTCTGGCTTAAGATCAATGAAACCAAAAATGTAGATGATTCATAAGCTCTCTTTTAAAACAATTAGTAATAGTAGTAAATAAACTGAGGTGAATATGACTTGTACAAAAAAATTCAATGCCAGAGAATAAAAGAAGCAGACAGTGAAAGCAGCTGATAGGATAAAACAGAGGTCTTGGACACTTTAGTCATTTAGGCCTATTCTATCGGATGCTTTGTTAGAAACCTACCTAAAGTGTCAGGCTAATAACACAGCCTGAGGTAATTGCATAAGTCAGTATCGACACTTTTACGAGAGGCCTGAGAGTACTGGCTTGTGTGGAACTTCCTGTTTGGCCGACACTGTCATAGAAACAATGAGAGGGCTGCGTCCAACCTGGAACTTCTCATCAGTCTCGCCCTCCCCCATGTGACGGAGCAGGTCCCCGCTGGCTTGTCCGATGCTTCCTGCTGCAGTCAGCACCGTCTGTCTGGGCTGCAAAGGGATGACATCAGCACATTCATTACACCATGCCTGGGCTGTTCTCCCACTGACCTTCCAAAATAATCTAAAACAGGATCAGAAAAATCTCTATAATGCATGTAGCGCTTGTAAAAGAAACTCAACGTGTGTTTATTTTCCCGACTTATAGGGATTAACACTGGATATAAAATCCAAAACACCAAAATACAAACAAAATAAAATCATGATCAGTGAGGATCTCACCTCAGCGGCTGCGGGCTCAACGGATCTGAGCAGATCTGACACGGCTCCTGCCAGCATCCTGGCAGCGCCCATCAGCTTGTGTCCACTTCCCACCTCGTCGTCCATTAATGCAGCCAGGAGCTTGACTCCTTTAGACATTTCCGTGAGGTTGGAGGAGATTGTGGTGATGGCGCAGCCCACCGCCGTGTAGTCAGTCTCTGTTGGTTCACCTGAAGAGGAGAGGCAGCTGTCATAGCAAACTACATCAACCTTGCATCTCTGCTGCGCATCTTAATTCAGCAAACTGTCGCAGCATTGATTTAGCAAAGCCATGGGGCAGTTTGTGTGTCATTCACTTTAACATGTACATCAGTGTCATAATTAGAGCCTATTTAAAATGACTCTACGGAGTTGAGGGCATTGATGGAGCAAGTAGCCGTGAAGAAAAACACAAAAAAATGCATGCATTGAATCAGATAGTTATGGGGGTTTTAGTGAAATTATCACAGATGGTAAGTTTTGATTTAAGCTTGATGCCAGAACACGTACAGTACCTGAGACAAACATTCAGTAGAAATAGATTAAAGAAATAAAAGCCTTTATTGAGTCGTGCACTCAGAACAAACTTCATAAACCTGAATTTAGCTGTTGAAATCAAACTGAAAATGACAAGTGTGTCGTCCTCAAGCTGTTCATCGTTTTCCTGGGAACTCACCCGCTGTGAGATTGACCACAGAAGCCGTTCCAGCAGTGATGGCATCAACCTGGGAGTGAATTTCATGTTTTGACTCATCCACTTTGTTTTGAACCCAAACCCTGGATGCCTTTTGGAGAAGGAAAATAAGAGGTTTTTTAGGATTCATCAAAGTGAGAAATTCACATCTCATATTGACTCTTGATCAAAGGACGAGGCCAGTTAACAAAATCTATGGCTGTGATTGTGTGTGTGTGTCTGTGTAAATTCCAACTCAGCATTCTCACTATTGTTCACACAATTTATTTTGTCTTAATGTTTTGTGCAATCAAACTTGTGCCTTCTTAGTGTGATTTTATTAGTTCAAATATATGAAATTGTTTAGCTCAGAAAATGAGTGGTATGACTTTTGGCTTTTTAAATATTTCAATATAGGTTACTTTTTTCACATTTTTTTCTCTTGATTCCTACCAAAAGATGGGACATCTTGTTAAAATCTGCTTTAGCATACATGCACCATTTTGTCCTTTGTGCTACTTTTATTTACTAGCTACATTTACACTTTTAGCTACTTTTGACTTCTTGCTAGTGGTTTGCTTCTTTAAGGTTTAGCTAATGGTTTGCTCCTTTTTGGTTTTTAGTCAGTGATCAACTGTTCATTAGTTTTAACAACTCAGTTTTAGCTTCTTTGCCAATGTTTTTTTCACAGAAAATGCTATTTCTCCAGGCTTTAATACATTTTGAATCCAGCTTGATACTGTTTCTAAAGTTCTGTAAAACTCACCAAGTCGTGTCCCAGTGGAGGCAGATTGTCTACATGTCCAAGGTCAGACTGGGCCTGCTGCACAGCTTTCATGCTGCTGTTGATGGTTCCCATTAAAGCCTGCTGGGCTAGATTCTGTAGACAGCAAACGACAGTGACACACACTCAGGAATAAACAGAAGCATTCTGAATAGAGAGTTGTCAAACTTGTTGTGACATTTCCACAAACCACATCAGACAAACGAGTTACCATACTGAAGTTTACTGCTGTTTATTTTACAGTCACAGCAGCAATAAAGAACAATTTAAACTTAGTAATAAAACATATGATAATATTGACTTTTAGTATTACGTTTTAGTGCTTCAAATTCCAAAACAATAAGCATAAACAGAACTTTACATTGTTTTATCCTTTTCAAGATTTCAAATAAACAGAATCCCACTCACCAGGGGTGGCATGTGTCCTCTGTGCATCTGCCCGGTGGTGATTTGCTGTTGGGCAGAGGGCATGGAGCCCATATTGAAAGTGTCAGGGCCACCAACAGAGCCGGATCGTATGATACCAGGAAGGGCCACTGACCCATGCTCCACGCGGCCTACCCTGTTGAACTGCTGCTGCAAGATTGTGGATCTAATATTGAAGACAGTTAAATAGAAGTGAGAGATAACGTTAGTTGTTTTAAAGCTGTTTTTACTGCTCTAGTACATACATGTAACTGACACATACAGACGCTACGTGTTACAGATTGAAGTGTTCAGGGTAGGTGACATTTTATGCTTTTTAAAAAATTTGTATCTTTAAACTAAATGTCTTGATCAAATAAATTCTTAGTTGCCTCCTTTTTTGTAAGCAAGCTTATGAATAAGGTAGTAAAATCGTAAAATACAATGAAAAATATGATAATGATACCAGATGATAACGTGCGTAATTAACTGATTGTGAAAATTACAAATTGATAGTTACCGTATAACAAATTTTAAGCACCTTGTCAGAGCAAACACAACACAGAAAAATGGGTTTTTATACCCAACAGATGCTTCTGACTAATGGTTAATTACAGCTTATTTAGAGAAGCAGCAATTATGTTTTTGAAATGAGGTCCACAACATGAGTCGACCAGCCCTCATAAGTAGTATAATAACGAGCCCCAGTTTGACAGAAAATACTTTAAAAATAGATGAGGATTTCCTGTGAAAACATATTTCCAAACTCGTTCACACTCGAGTTGTGTTCGACACCAAGGAACCACAGAATCAATTGCACTGTTGAGATGTGTTTCAAGTGCAGCGCTGCTTTTACACTCCAGTAAACTTCCCTCATGCCTTTGTGTCTTGTTTCTTTCTCATCCTCATGCCTGCAACCCCCAAAATCAATTTCAGGAAAGATCCTGAATATTGTCTCTTTTTTTGTACGTGTCTGTGATGGGATAAGAGTGAGGAAAAGGAAGTAAGTTTTTGAGAAGTATTTTTAGAATCCATCATATCTAAAATGGACACTGAATTTTTTCTACATTGTTGGAAAATAAAACTCATGGTAGAGAAATGTAGCACTGTGCCACAAACTGAACTTGATAGAACCTCTGAAGCAAGAATTTCAAATTTTGATAAATTACTTTGGTCCCATGCCACTTCCTCACCATCTGCATAGTCTTTTCTATCTACAGCTCAGGTGAAAGGCACTGAGCCATGAGGACAGGATAAGGGAAGCATTGAAGTTGCACAAGCAAACATGAGAGGAGAGGATGTCTACAAGGATTACAAAAATTAATCAGTTATAGATGAACACCTATCCACTACTTTCTGCAAGGGTAGATTAAAGCCGTCTAATGGTTCATGACATATTTTGCTAACAAACAATGATGCCTCCAATAGTTAATGGCAAAACTTTCAACAAAGATCTTGCACAATCAGCTAGTGCACAGAGCATTTGCTTTGGATTACTCTCAGTTGCTACAACATCAAATTTTAGCTCAGTATCAATAAAATAGACTGAGGTACAGCCTTTTTTGTGTTTGCTAAGGTTGTTCAGCTGTGGCAGCCATCATAAATTGGACTGACTCCAAAAGTCAATCAGTTGCCATTGTAAATGCAATAAGTACTTTCTAAAAGGTTCACTGAAATTCATCAAATGGTTCCTGGGATATTTAGCTAACATACAAACACTTGCTAATTCACCTTTGACCACAGTAAATACAAGCACAACATTTCATGAACTGATATTTTAGGTTATTCTAATGATGCAGGACTATAATTTTATGATGCCACCTTAATTGCCATCTGTTTAAATTTTGTAGGACTCACGTTAACAAATTACATTTTATGAACCTAAACTTTCACCTCAACTGTTTTTCTGCTTTATTTGAACTTAACTCTCTTGTTTAAGAACTACAGTGAACTGGCACAAATGTGATTACATGGATAATTAAACATTAAGGTTCAAATGCTTAAAGAACCACCAGACTGCGCTCATAAATGAAAGTGGTCAGCACTTTTTGGTTTAACAGGAGACAGTACATAAACACTACTTACTTTTTAGGGGAAACAGATTCCTCCAGCATGGTGGCTTCTTCATCCCCCTCAAGGCCAAAACGATCCTTACTTTGCTTCTGTAAGCAGGTGGAACATCACAGCAAACATTGATTTGTATTTGTACAGAAAACCGGATGAATCATGTGCTAACTCAAGGACAGTTTTTTTTTTGCACTTGCCTTTTTAAGAATAATGTCAATATACCCAGCAATCAGTTGGGATATCTGTTCTCCCTCTGTAGTCTGAACAGAGTAGTAACTTTCCTGGTACTCTCCAAAATCCTTTAAAATGCATCAGAAACAGTGTTTTTTAAACTACAGCATATCTGCCTAGATGAAAACATAATCTGTATGTATTAGAAGGAGAGGGGAAATGTGTGCACAGACAGGGAAATGCATCACTGGTGATGGAGGGTGGGGGGAGAGAATAAATTTGGTACTACTTTCATCATTTCAGCTCTTAAGGAAAAAAAAAAGGCTATTTTGGAGTGTCCCATTTTTCTAAAATGCTGATTGCATCTGAAATGTTGTGAATATGAGAACTGCTTGCTTCAAAGTATTTTGCAAAAATACAAGACTATTGTCATAACTCCTTTTTTGGGGGTTTAAATCAATGATGGCAAATATACCTAGGGAGAACGTTACAAAATTTGCATGACTATTAATCTTTAAATGAAATAACCCTTTCCAGTATGAGAAGAGAACAACCAACAGTTTTAGGGGGGAAAAATAGAAAAAGGCTCTCAGATAAATAATACATCTAAATTCTGCACATTCTCCCCCTGGAGTCTATTGTTAAGTCAGATAAAGTAGCTGGTTAGCATGCTGAAAATGTTCAATATTCCAGTGTGAAACCTCGACATTTTAAAAAGGACCGTATGTGTTGGGAAATAAAATTGGAGTCACACTATGCCTGTTAATGCATGCATAACATTAGAAGTGGCTTAGAAATGGTGCTGAGGACTTGACGCAGGCCACACTGTACCAAGGTGAAGCTCTTCGGTGACGCCGCCCATCTCTTGACAGTCGTTAGAGGCCAATCCTGCACCACATCCTTTGTCTTCTCATCAACTCGCATCACTGACTCTTTGGTTATCCCCAGAAGCCTTGGGACCAGCTTATTTTTACCCTTCATCTTTTCCTGTTAGAGAAAATAAAACAAAAGACAAACATCAGATAAAGTTTACGTTGGTGCTAAAAGTGTACACTGGCGATTCCTGCAAGGACGAAGAAATGCAGCTCTGATTCTAAAAAAAAAGCTGGACCATTGGGTATATTGTAAATACCAGCAATGAAATGCAATGATTTGCAGATCTCATTATTCCAGATTTTATAAACAATGGAAATATGTAAACACTAATAAATTGTATTTAAAAACAAGGTAATTTAAAATTTTAAGGAAGCAACACTTCTCAAAAAAGAAAATAAATAAAATAAACAAAAAGACACGGCAGGACCATGCTTTCCAATGTGGAACATACCCTCTTATTTTGACAAGTCTGTAAACATATCAGAAAGGTGGATGGACTTTTTTTTTTGCTTGATAGAGCTTTACTCAGCATATCTGGATAGTACGGCACAATGTTTTGGGAAGTGTTCCTGATGTCCACAACAAAATCAGATCTGTTTTTAATGCAGTGGCCCATGATGGCCTAAGTTCATGAGCATCCAATATTGACTTTAAGCCTCGTTCTTTTTGCTTTGAGATTCTCCTGATTCTTAAAATCTTTTCATGATATCAAGTCTTTTTTATAAAGTGTTCACAATTTTACATTGAGCAACATTATTCTGAGGTTGTTGCACTATTTTTGCACAGTTTTATGCAGGCTGATGAACCCCTGCCCAGTTTTATTCTGAAAGATTTAGCCCATCTGAAATGCTCTTATTATACCCAGTCGTTTTACTGACCTGTTGCCAATAACCCTAATTCGTAAAACAATTTGTGTTACAAAATGATTTTGCAGCTGTTTCTTATCTGTACCTCTTATTTTTGCAGCCTTTTGTTGCCCCTCCATTTATCCATTATTTTCCGCTTGTTCTGGAGTCGGCTCGTAAGATTATGTTGCTTTTGTCGCAAGTGTCCCGTTGTTTTTGAGAAGTGTTGTTGCCATCAAACTCAAAATTACTTAAAAAAGGCACAATATGTTTGAGAATTTTCAATATGTAGTAAATAAAATGTGGGTTTAGAAGACTGGCCAAATCATTCTAGTCTGTATTTATTTACTTTTTGCACAGAACTGGTGTTGTAAATCATGATGCTATTCAGCTCCTGGAACATAAATGTTGTCTGTGTGGCTCAAAGCCCCAAACGGCTAAAGAGAAGAGCAGCTGTGAAGTGACCCAATGAGCTCAGGCTTGTTTAACCGCTGCTTTATTGAACAGGAGTCTCCACAGGCGTGAGGCACTGTCGGCACAGCAGCATGGTGCTTCCACCAGCTCTGCTGCCCACTGAAAATCTATTACAGCTCACTTCAGACACCAAGCCCGAGCCTGGCTCCCCTCCAGGGTTGGGAAGGACAGAGTGAAAATTAGCGGTGTGTAGCGACAATGAGGTCAAAAATATATTAATTCAATGTCTCAGAGCTTTTGTTTTTCTTTATCACAGGGTCAAACTGATATTTTACACAATAGCACAAAAACCAGGGGAACGGTTTTATTCTAAGCTCTCTTACACTCAAGGACAGATTACGCTGTTCCAATTTTTATGACCTCTTTTGTGCAAACATTTATTGTTTTAGGTTACATTATTTGAACGTTATGGTTTTCAAGGCTGCATTCAAGCAAGAAGAGCCCCCTTTCTAAGTTAAAGTGGAACGATGATTTATTATACCACTTTATATTGTTAGCCTTAATTATTTCAGGGTAAATGTGCTTGAGGGGGAAAAAAAATACAGTTGAAGGCATTAGACTACACACCTGCATGTATGACTGCAGCAAACCTACATTTAAGCTGCTCTGCCCGCCCCCAAAATGCAGTGATTAAAGTCTGACAAATGAGAAATGGAAGGTTACAAAACAGATCCTTCAACAGTGCCACGTTGTCGATTTTTCCTTTGCAAACATTGAGGGCAGAGTGCAGCGGAAGTGAATTATTTAGCAGAGTCTTGAAATCTCCATCACTACATCTCCCTCTTTGAACACAGACTGTGCTTGCACTCACAAGTTTCCAGAAAAAAAACTGCACACAAAGATAATTTGAACCTGGCAGTGTATTTTACCTACTGGGCCAAGCACTCCATTTATCATCCATTAAGACCCCCGCAGACAGTTACACTCTTCCTCATCCCCCCCCAATTTTCTGCAAATTCGAAGCCAAACGGGCTGCTGTCGGGAAGCTTTTATAACACTCAGTTGTGCATCTTTATCTCGTTCACTTTCCATTCCACTTTTGTGTCGCCAAACCGGAACAGAAAAAAAACGCCTCAAAAAACTGCTATACTGTCATGAGCTTCCACTCAGAAGCGCTTGATTTGTGCTGATAATAGGCCTTTTGGTGCTTCAAACAAACTTTCATACCTGTTTGACAGCACAGTCCATCACACTGGGTATCAGAGCAGCATTTTGAGTCAGAGCTGCCAATCACTGCAACCACATGGCTGTTTACAGATACAAAAAGGCCATGCAAGATTTTTATTAATTTGTTACTTGTCAGTGAAAGCATAGTAACAATACTAATGTTATTTGTCCTGTTATTATACTGTAGGTTGCTGGATGATGAATATAGAGTGGGGCGTCCCCAGTTACACAAATGCAAAACAATAATTGTGTAAACGTGTTATTTTCTTATAGTTTTATCTTTAAATATTGGTTATTATTTTTTAACATGAGATTCTGTGACCGGATTTCGAGCAGTCAGTATCCTACCTGTTGAAGATGGTAGGACTTGCTAAAATAACAACGTAAACCAAAGTTTACACCATGGTAAAGGTTAAATTGTGTGCTTTCAATAGACACTGTAAAATTCTTGAGATTTAAGTTTTTTTTTGTTAGATAGCAGCAATTCATTTTATTCTTGGCCCTGTTTGGACTAGCCTTAATTTCATCAATACAGTTAGAACTGATCGTTTTCTCCAAAGGACTGTTTACAGCTTGTAAGGTATTAGTTGTTTATTTTTTATCTTTTCCACAGAGCCCCTCTTAAATCAGCTCAAACTATCCCTTTAATGGAAAGAATTGGCTTGTTTTTATTTCTTACCTTCACAAGAAAGAAAGACACCCCGTACGTTGGAAGAGACCTGGCAAGTTTCACGTACTTCACTTTTGCCTCAATCTCTGTCATTTCTCCACAGTTTTTATGCTCCTGGACAAACAACAGTTGCAACTCAATATTTCACAGCATCTTAAAATTCTTTGGAGTGAATTCTTTGCACGTGTTTAGCCAATATGTGCGTTTGCTCAGAAAGAGAAAAAATAGCTGGACTGCGAAGAATTTTAAACACAGAATGCTTTAAAATTCAAGAACTAACCAGGGTAATATACATACTTGGAATATTTTCTTCTCAGACCCTCTCTGTTTGATGTACTCCTTAGGCAGGAACTCCTTCAGGCTACAGAGATAAGTGGGATGTTTTACATGGTTACCAGCTGCATTTCCTTTTCTATTAGCATACCTCCACACATGAGGTCAAATGTGCTTTAGTGCCTATGTATCAAGCACCATTGAAACAGCTGACACATTAACCTGAACTTGCCACAGGAGCAATTCCCTAAGGCAAGATTCCCCCCGACCCCAGCTGAAGGAAGTGATAACTACTACACAAGAAGAGCCAAAGGATGGGATCCTGCATGGAGGTAGAAATGGATTGTTTTAATCAAGATAACTTACTCCAAGAATCCAGGCTTGTGTTTGTGCTCCACGTGGGGTCCGAACTGGATCTGAGCCTGGATCCCTGCAAACTCACAGGCTTTATCAAAGGAGACAGGGTGGGAGCCATTCAATATATCATCCCTTGCCTGGAGGAGACACAAGGACAACAAAGCAGCAGGGGGGATTAAGTGAAGAAAAAGACAGGACTACAAAGGCATCAGAATAACCCAAAAATCACCTAACCGACTTCTGTAACGAGCATCTTACTGTGTGTTTTAGCTGCTCAGCTTCAAGAATTCTTGTCATAAAAAATGTGACATGGGAAAATCAATTTACTAATTCTTTACAATGTCGCATCTGAATGTAATGATTTTTGATTTCCTTTAAGCTGTCAAGACATCTATTATGTTTCAATGCATTTAGCACCAAACTCTCTACATTATCTTCACCATTTCAACTGATGGAAGAGGGAAAGCTTTTGTGGACATGTTTCAAATGCTTCTCCCTGCGTGCTGTTTTCTCCAGGGGGCAGTCAGCTCTGTCTCACTCTCTCTTTCTAGTCCACTGCTGCAAATTTAATGGCTTCAAGAGCTGAGAGGCCACGCTGACAGACAGCGAGAGGGAGTGTGTGTATGTGTGAGAGAGAGAGGGACAGAGAAAGAGAGAGAAGGGGCCTTCATTTATGATTTTAATATTGGCATATCAGTGCACAGTGTAGACTCGGCTCAATCTTACTTCCCATTACATCAATAAAAACTTAAGCAGCGTCTTACTGCTGCAATGAGAACCACCACATCCTCTCCCACAATCGCGTCCTCTGCCAAGTACAACTCACTGCGAAGTGCATAAGCTCTTAGTGAACACAAGAGGACACGCTAAAATTAGTCCTCACACATGCCATTCACACTGATATACATCGCTCACGAGATAGCAGTAGACAAAATAAGACGAAGTTAATATTGGAAGAAACAGATCATCTAATTTTAGAGCAGCCAACGCTTGCAGACAATTTAGAGTGTTTAATTTACTAATGCACCCCGAGCCATTTGAAACGTTCTGCACATTGCAAAAAACTACAGAATGTGGAGGTAGAAGAGTTTGGACAGAATTGCAAAAAATATTGCAGCACACATTGTTTTCTGTTGTTTTAGTTTTCTGTTGTGGTCACAAATACATATATATATAGTAAAGCTGTGTGTATGAGGAAGGAGAAAAGTAGTTGATCTGAGTTTTGTGTTGGAATAGCACTTTATTTAGGGGAAAGGAAATGAGAAAAAACATAATTCTATATTCTGATTGGAATCGTGAGAGGAGCAGGTGGAGTTGTTAGACAGACACTATCGTTATTTAGTAAGAAATGCCATGGAGTGTAGCGTCACACTGAATATTGTCAGACGGCTGACAGCCGCAAAGGTTGAGGTAAGATGGTGAAACTGCTGACAACTTTGTATCTCATCATTACCCTTTGCATCACTGTAGCACATTTTTATTCTGCAGTAATTGCACAAGTTTACTGTACAGTATAAATTTGATTTATTCATTTTTGTTATGAGAGAGGACAGAAAAGACATGCTCTGAATTCCTCATCGAAGAGGCAGCAAGAGAAATACAAAAGCATGAGCATGGAAGTGTGAATCTGTCACACAGACACACCAACACGCATGTGCTTGCACCCCCACCCCCTTCTCCACACAACACACACAGCCTGCCTCACTGAGGTCAGATAGTCCAACATGACCAAGCAGAGAATCCATTCATCCAAACATACATTTCGTTACTCGCTTTTTCTTATCCGGGTCACAGGGGAGCTGGTGCCTATCTCCAGCAGTCACTGTGTGTGAGGCGGGGTACACCCAGGACAGGAAACAAGTTCATCACAAGGACACGTGGAGACAAAGAAGACAACCATGGATGCTCTCACTCACAGCTAGGAATTTAGAATGACCACATAACCTAACATGAAGGGAACTGGAGTATCTGGAGAAAACCCACACATAAGAACATGTAAAGTCCACACAGAAAGGCCAGAAAGCAAACCTGGGACCTTCTGTGAAGTGACAGGGCTAACCATTGTTCTGCAGTGTAGCTCCAAATGCTGGTAAATAATAATGAAAAAAACTTGATGAAGTAAACAAAATGTACTCAGTTTTTATTATAATAATTATGTTACTTACCACCTTTCATCTTTCAATTGAAAGATTTTTCCTGGTCTTGTTTTTTACTCTAAATTATTTATTTTTTTCATCATATCTAAAATGCTGTTAAAATAAAATAATACTAAAGACTGAATTCTACAAATAGAATGCTTTTGAAAAGATAATTTAATTGAGCTATATTACATACAAATAAAATATTGAGAAAGCAAGTAAAAATAAGCAATAAAAGGTGTAGCATCACCCAGTCTTTGCTACAGAGAGGAGGCTTGTCCCGGACTCAGGCTACACTAAACAAACAGAGTGGGTGAAGAGTAAAAGAGATTAGTCTGTTAAAGGCATAGTTTCATTTATGTGTCTTTTTTAAGTGAGTGGGTGGCTGGTTGGATCTGCAAGAATGGAAGCTCAAAATCGTGAATTTAGGCTGACTAAATATGTTGGAGTGCTCCGTCAAAGAAATGCCAGCATGTCATTATCTGAACAACCATTATTTAATGTCTCAGCATTGAGTTAAAAGTAACGCAGACAGAAGCTTTTATGGGTAATTTCTTTAAAGCTTATAATGTTTCCGACCAAGCGGCACAACGGTGCATTTGTTAGAGCTGCCTCACAGTAAGAAAGGTTGCAGGTTTGCTTCCCTGTGTTTCTGTATGGAGTTTGCGTGTTCTCCTCGTGTACGCCTTGGTTACCGCCCACAGATCAAAAACATGAACGTCAAGTTGGATGTAAAACGGATGGAAGTTGTCCACCCGACAGCATTCTTTATGGCGCTGTGTTCGACTAGGCCAGTAAAAGTTTTTACAAACAATGCAATGTTTTTCCAGTCTTTGTGAATGTTGTGGAAAAATCCTCTCCAACTGTGTTCGCTCCTAAGTACACCATTTCTTGCCTTGAGGTTTTACTGATTTGCTGCTTTGATATCTCTTGTTATAAAATCTGACCCACTGCTACATGCCTTATAGCTTTAAAGGGCTGGAGATGATGCTATCTCGGAGACATGCTACTTTTATACGCCTTTTAAAGATACATGCTTGAGTTAGAGGTTTTTTTTATCAACTACATAGCTCTGCAATTAATACACTTCTGCAATTCAACAATGATTTTTTTTCTTTACATCACAGAGATCTACTCTTTCAGGCCCATAATACAAACATAAATGTGTATATGACTATATGACAAAATGTGCATTATAAAATTTGCCGACAACCCCCTTAATGATCTGACACTACGTGATGTTGATGAGAAAACGCAAGACAAAATGTTAGAAAAATGCAGAAATCATGTTTTTGTTTCATTAAGAATCTAGGTCTCTTTTTCCAACTTCAGTTGTTTGAAAAAGGTTAGTGTAAAAAGCTTTATGACAATATCTTCCTGAAGAAGTAGAGTTTAAACCTGACTGAACAGATGAGCTACGAGTTAGCTTCAAACACACAATTGTAAAAGAATTCACAGTGGTTCATGTAAACACAACTTCCTAAGCCTTTACACTGCAAGAGAACATCCAAACTCCACATATAGGTGGAGGTACCGGCCTCATCAGAGATAACGATGAGGCCGCTTACAGGGAGGAGGTAGACCCTCTGGCTGAGTGGTGTGACAAAAACAACCTGCAGCTGAACACCGAGAAGACCAAGGAGCTTATCGTGGACTTCAGGA